>OZ024855.1:56551434-56876434 GCA_964017155.1 Oasisia sp. SBJ-2009 | reverse complement strand
AAGTAAATTTTTGGGGAAGTACTTTTACTTGTAACGAAGTACAAATGTGAGTACTTTTTCTAAATGTAACGAAGTACTCATAATTTCTTTATTAAATTTGCGAAGCTCCTAAAAAGTTCCGCGAATGATCTGTGTCAGAAGCACGTGCGGCACTGTTTGCCGTCAGCGTAGATTTATTTTAAAATGTCACAGGAAACAACAAATAGAAATAACAGATAAGCAGAGACAGACGTGTTAAATGTCCCGGACTGGCCGGATTTCTTTTGTTACGTGATGAATTCGGTGAGATAATTGCAATCTAAAGGTCTGGCGCTGAGCCTGAATTAGGTGTCAGCAGGACCACAGCCGGCTATGCCGGTTGCCCCGACTGGGCCGCTCAGAAAACAATAGCCAAGAATTATTTAACTCCTTGTTTTGACCAGACAAGTAAAAACAGCTGCCTTACTATCTTCTTGTGTCTTGCCTGTTGTTGACACAGTTTGTTAACTTTACATGATCCTTTGTGAATGTCACATGCTAGTTGTATATCGAGAGTTCCCCATTATCGCCCACCGCAAATCTGCCGATCTTTATCATCTGTAGGCTTATATATCTGTAATATAGATCAGTGTGTATAACTTAGTGAAATCACTTTCTATACATATTTACATTAGTCTTTTGAAATAAATGTTGCAATTACACATGAAGGCATAATTATTATGAAAGGAATGTTGTAACCACATGGTCTAGACCTTCGTCAAATATCACATATGAAAAAAATTCTTCACACGTCCAAGATGACAACAATGTTAACAACCCTATAATAACGTGCATATCTTCTACTTATTAATACGATGGTTGCTGTAGTCGTGTTAGTAATCAAACATGATGTAGGCTATTTACAGCCTGTGTGCAGTGCTGTTTGCACTGTGATACTTATATTTCACACTGTTAAAACATTTATCTATTATGCAGCGAATAAAATATTACTAAAGAAAATTATATCAGCTTGGTATATATGCTAAATGATATTGTGAATATTTTGTTTTATTCACATTAGTTGGCTGCATCGGTCATTTTAGATCATTACAGAAGAAAAGTACTTTTGTGTTTACTTCAAGTACAAGTTTTTACTTTTTACTTGTACTTCAAGTACATTTTTATAGCAGTACTTTTACTTTTACTTGAGTAGCTTTTTCTAGAGTTACTTTTACTTTTACTCAAGTACAAAATAAATGTACTTGTTACAGCTCTGATATATATATATATATATATATATATATATATATATATATGTATATATATATATATATATATATATATATATATATGTATATATATATATATATATATATATATATATATATATATATATATATATATATATATATATATGTATATATATATGTATGTATATATATATATATATATATATATATATATATATATACGGCAGTATGCGAATATATATATATATATATATATATATATATATATATATATATATATATATATATATATATATATATATATATATTCGCATACTGCCGTATAAATAGTCTAAAAGCATCACGCAACGTAAAGGTTTACATAAGTAATGTAACTCTGTATAAATTATAGTATGAAAAATCAACATTTCATTCAATTTTGTGAAATAGAAATAGATACACATATACCCATGACATGACTTGACAATATAAATATGGTATCATGTCGTCCTTAAGTAATTCGAAAATATATTTATAAGAAGAAACTCGATTGTATCAAATATAGTGACACAATAATAATATACAATGAATTGATTACATAACCCTCCTCTCTCTCTCTCTCTCTCTCTCTCTCTCTCTCTCTCTATATATATATATATATATATATATATATATATATATAATGTATATATATATATAATGTATATATATAATGTATATATATAATGTATATATGTGATATGTGTGTGTGTGTGTGTGTGTGTGTGTGTGTGTGTGTGTGTGTGTGTGTGTGTGTGTGTGTGTGTGTGTGTGTGTGTGTGTGTGTGTGTGTGTGTGTGTGTGTGTGTGTGTGTGTGTGTGTGTGTGTGTGTGTGTGTGTGTGTGTGTGTGTGTGTGTGTGTATCGACGACTTACGCGAAGTAATGAGGGAGTTGTGGGGCAAGGTGATATACGTAATAATAATTATCATATGAATAATAAAGCTATATTCGCCTTGTTCAACATGCAATGTATAGTTCATGTTAGGTGCTGCCACCTCACGGAGTCTGGGTAATCGAGGCTAGCAGTGGTACCAAGTCATGCCGGCTTTGATCTGAGTTCTCAGATATATGTAAACATGTCGTAAATTAATAAACAAGATTTCTTGCAACTAGGAAACATTTATTATGAGTCATAGTGACAGTGACAATTTGTTCTGCGGTTTTTTTGTGTGAGTGAGTAGGCCCTATATTAGCAACTGCGAGTATACCAATTTTATACACTTTCAGAATATGCACTTACAGTTGACTATGCCGGGTTTGATTCTCGTAAACAATGTTTTACTAAATATTGAAAATAGTGGTGTATATGGTCGTAGTTAGCACGCAGAAGAGGTACCAACTCGGTTATGTTAAGCGATTAGCGTAAAACGTAAAGAGTCGCCATTTTGAATTCATTATCACACAACGTACTTGGCTTGTGACGTAAACAGAACATGTTGTTCGGTGACGTTTGTCTCGGGGGCGACTTGCTTGAATCTGATGCACGTTTCTGTTTCCCAATGTTTAAGGGCCGCCTCGATCATCAGCTTTGCATCCGCCGCTGCAAAGACGAGGGTGCTCTTGGAATCAAACTACCTATAGGGATTTGTGTACGTATTGTTTTCTTGTGGTACTATTTTCGATAACCGTTTGTCATTACATGCCTTCTATTATAGCAAATTCACATGTAGTTATAAATCTATATATTGTTATGACTCCAGAACAAAATCCCCTCACACAAAATCTAATCGGCACAATATCCCCTCTGGATAAAATCCGTATTAGTTCACACACTTGTAGACAATAGCGAAGAGATATATTCAGCTGCTCCATTTGCACTATGATAATAAGAATGTGTTCTTTTAATAAAACATTTAATTAAAGGGATTTCGTGCGGAGGGGACTTTGTCATTTGTTATACATGCCATACAAGCTTTGATTTAGTATACCAACTAACATAGGTTCACACGCCTATACTTAGGCTACACTAATTATGTATCTCATAGCTGAGGAAATGTCACTTTTAGTCGATACGTGTCAAGTAATCATTCGTCCGCATTTAATTACAAACCTGCCTACCAAAAAGACATAAATATTGACACCAAAAGTCATATGTTATGCCGATAGCACTTACTGTGAGCGCCATCATATTTGTAGATTATCGGCATCGGCCATTTAAATGTCGGCAACTCTTTGAAGTTGAGTATTTTTCGTTTGTGTCGATGTTTGTGTGACTCGACACATGCCTCAGCTTGCAGAAGGGTCGGCAGTGAGCCGTACAAGAAGAAGTCCATCTCGTTAACTTCCTTCATCGTCACCTGAATAGATAATGCGACATTTTTCACGCATTCATTAAGGATCGGACGAATCTGGAATGTCATTCGAATGGAATATCCTCAACATTTCGAATACGAATCGAACATTGAATCGAATACGAATATTCAGTGGCTTCAAATTCGATTAGAATAGTGGAAGGTGTCGCGATGTCTAGCCGGGACGCGGCGTCATCCAGTGGGCAAGTCCGTACCGGAGTCATCGGCATCGCGGCCATAGGCCTACGCGTCAATCTTTTTGTTTACTTTCTGACCTAACTATGAAAACGACTTCTTACTGCCGCCAAACTTATCTTCATATATCTGACGTGCACCCTCTAGGCTACAAAATAAAACCATCTACATTCCTATAAAGAATAAAATTAAGAAAAAAACTCGCGCAAAACTCGACATGATCTACTGCAGCTGCGCGGAACCCGGCGCTTACCGTAACAGAGATAATTTATCGCAGGCGTCGCTAAATAAACGACTTTCGCAAATTCAGGTTTTATGCTAACCCTAATGTAATCGTAGACCTAACTAAGCCTAAGCTTACCAGAAACCCTAATCTTAAACCATCCGACACTGCTAACAAAAGACTCCTCGACACAATACCGATATTACGGTAAGCTACGCGTAGCCGCCACGGACGGCAATGTCACTGCGTTGCCGGCGAGTTTTACGCGAGTTTGTTTTGTGAAGTTTGTTCGTTTAAGTAATGTTTGTGATTTTATTTTGTAACCTAGTGTGTGTGTGTGTGTATATACGAATACATATAGTAAGTAATTTGGCGGTTGTAGTCTTTTTTTTATAGTTAAGTCAGAAAGCAAAAGATCGCTCAGGACCAATTTTGCGGCGGAGGACGTGAAAGCAAATATTCGAGCAATATTCATTTATAGCTGCGAGTTATATAGTAGCTTATCGATTCGAATAGCGGGAAAACGTTGAATATTCGAAAATTCCAAAACGAATCGAATATTCGTCCTATGCTTAGCGTCTATTGTGGGTAAATGTGAATAGTCGAGGTTACGTTTAAGCTATTGCAAATTATTGAACACGTTTAATATTATTGTTGTTGTTATTGGTAATGTGAGTGTCGTTGTAGTTGCTTTAATTGTTGTTGTTGTTGTTGTTGTTGTTGTTGTTGTTGTTGTTGTTGTTGTTGTTGTTGTTGTTGTTGTTGTTAATGGTGATAGTTGTGTTACTGGTGTTAGTGGCGTTGTTTCATTTCAGCTGCAGAATCTGTTGTGGACTCATTCTGATAGTTACTTGTTCCTACAATGTTTCTGTCTATCGCAGTATCGACGTCACATCCGTGGAACTTTTTGTCAGTAATGTCTTTTCAAAGTATGGTGAATGTTCCATCCCAAGGCCACCGATGTCGTGACAAGTACACGCTAAATGGCAATAAATCACGCTGGTATGCCCACGTCGCACACTGCGGGTGTAGCTAGTATCCTCGCTTCGAGTACATTAATCATCCAGTCTGTTGGAATGAGCTTTTATTGTTGTAGCTTGCAGTGTGTGTGTTTATGGAATGTACGTGTGTGTATGTGTGTGTGTGTGTGTGTGTGTGTGTGTGTGTGTGTGTGTGTGCGTGCGTGCGTGCGTGCGTGCGTGCGTGCGTGAGTGTGCGTGTGCCTGTGCGTGTGCGTGTGCGTGTGTGGTATGTGTGGTGTATGTGTGTGTGTCTGTGTGAGTGAGTGAGTGAGTGTGTGTGTGTATGTGTGTGTGTATGTATGTGTGTATGTATGTATGTATGTATGTATGTATGTATGTATGTATCTATGTATGCAAGTATGTATGTATGCAAGTATGTATGTATGCATGTATGTATTTTTGTATATATGTATGTATGTATGTATGTATGTACGTACGTATGAATGTATGTATGTACGTAGGGCATATGTATGTATGCATGTATGTATAAAAGAGTTTGGGAGCATGCGTGTGTGCGTGTGTCCAGGTGTGTGGATCTATCTGTGTCTCTAGTTATATGCAGGAGGCCAATCTATTTACATTCACGTATAATATTACCACGCACCAGAAATTAACTACATTATTACTTACGTTGTGTATACAGTAGTCCATGTGTGTCATTGGTGATCCATTGCGTTATGTTTGAGGCTATACATTCGGATAAGATACTTGGACCTAGATCTCCACCTACATGCCTACTGGCCTCACCAGTCACACACCCACATGTTCCCTCCCTGTGTGATGTACGCTCACCTCTTCCTCCAAGGTACACACGCCTGCAGCTGGCGGCAGCCGGTACGGCACGTCACAAGGTTTCCCCGGTGATGTGTGAGAATTATTTAGAATGACGTTTTTGAGAAACGACATCACTTGATATCAATCATAAGAAGAAAGATGTATGACGTAAACACTCGCGACGAGGAGACAAGATCCTGAATACGATACAAGTACGACACGCACGTCGTAATATAATATATCATCTGATGTTTCAAATGCTTAACAAGGCGTGGCGCACTAACCTTGCTAAACTGCGCGATGTTTGCCTTCAAGGACTAAGAGGCAGACAGCGCATACATGTTTATTATAAATGTTTCTTCGGAACGGTCGGGAAAGTTAGCAACGTCCCAAAATAACGGAGAGTTTGACGGGTGAGTGGGCAGATACTTCATCGTCATCAGATACTGCGGGGGAAATGTTTTGCCACAGCGGCACCGCCCAGTCAGTGTGTACTTAACACAAGTTGACGTCATTATGGATACCAAAACTGGGCAGTTCTCTGCACTGACAATTACGTCGCATCAGTTGAACTTGGCAGCCGTTTGCTGTAATGTCGGAAGCTATTTTGGTTCTCACAATATTAGTTGGATTCAATCAGAACTCTAGTAGTGGTATATTCACTATTGTTATTAGCGTAGTGTTGTTGTTTCCGCGTGGCTAATCAGGCATCATGCGATCAATCGAGTCATTACGACCGCCATTGTGTGGTCTGTCATTGTGTGGTCAATAAGTATTTGTGTTGTTAATCAGTTATGCATGGTCATCAGTTTTTGCGCCAACTACCCAGTTACTGCGTATATAACCACACGCTACATAACATGTGCCATTCATGTCTTTGCGCATCAACGTCGTAAACAAAATAATCGTTCGTTTTGTGGAGACACGCATTACGTTGCCCCAGTCACACCTCTCAGTTCACGGTCCATAAACCACGTCGTAGAAGTGACGTAAACATGTCCTTGGTTAGGTGTATATTTTGTCAGAGCCTGTACATCTGTAAACAACAGGGTGGTGCGGTAGAGCGCAGAGGGAGGGCATAGTGTGCGCCACGAAACGTGAGGCAACTTCGTCGACTCCACATGGCTCCAGTTCACCCAGCTGTATGACCGGCAACGCACAGGGGTAGTATTTTAAACACACTTTTTTCGTAATTGGGACACTGCTTAATCCTTCTTACACGAGTCGATGTAGCCAGGAAGTTTGTGTATAGGACTTGGCGCATTCATGAGGACTGTATATCGACTACCCACCTACATCTGTAGTGCGTCTGTGTGTGTGAGCACTAACCTTGTGACCCTTCCGTTGGAGCATCATCACCTTGCACTGTTTGACGAGAGAGAACGTCTCCTCGTAGACCGTCTTCTTGACACCGTGCGTCGCCAGCCAGTCGTCCCGGCTCTCTCGTCCCGGAGGCGTCCAGTGGGTGTCCACCTGGTCAACAACCAGATGTTTAGGCGACACATCCGGTCGGCTAGAACGTCGCAGCTTCCACGATGTGTTTAAAGTAGCATCATCGCCAGACTTCTACGATGAAACCAAAATATAATAATTAGTTCTCAGTAGTAACTACCGCAACATGTGTCGATGGAAATTAATCGTATTATGTATATGCCAAACAATACAATCCCTTACACGGTTGTATTTCCATAACCACCAAAGAGGGATAATCTCGTAAGTTCAGAATATTTCCAAACTGTACATTTCGTGAAGAGAGGCAGTCCGTTCAGCTATACGGAATCAACTAGCATATTAGTTTGCAAAAGAAAGGGATTAGGCCGAAACGCCTGGAATAGGGATTCAGATCTGTATCACTTCAAACACAACACAATATTACGTGAATTACCGGTGTTTTAAGTTAAATATATTTGACTACTAACTACGAAGTAGCACATAACGTTGAAACGCACAGAACCGAGATGATCATTCACGTCATAATGTCGTGGACAGTGTGAGCGCGTAAAGCCCGTCATGTTTGATCGATACTCTCTGACGCGTTAAACACTAGACAAAGAATGTCCCCAAGACAGGCGTCGTGTCGCGGCGTAAGGGGGGGGGGGCATATCGTAACGACTCATTGACGCAGACACGACGTAAGACACTACAACTAAAGTTCAGTCGCGTCGTTACATGTATAAGAGTGTTCTTCTACCTACCAATTTATGTTGCATTTTTACATTTTGCTGCATATCGTCGTAGGTGTGGCTCAAACGCAACGTGGGGGTATCTTTGAACCATAATAATAGACCAAGTGTGTGTGTGTGTGTGTGTGTGTGTGTGTGTGTGTGTGTGTGTGTGTGTGTGCGTGCGTGCGTGTGTGTGTGCGAGCGTGTGTTTGTATGTGCGTGGGTGTGTTTTTGTGTGTGTGCATGTGTGTGTGCGTGCGTGCGCGTGCGCGTACATGTGGTGTGTGTGTGTGTGTGTGTGTGTGTGTGTGTGTGTGTGTGTGTGTGTGTGTGTGTGTGTATGTGTATGTGTATGTTTGTATGTGTATGTTCGCGCGCGCGCGTGTGCGCGCGTGTTTGTGCGTATAGTGTGTGTGTGTGGTGTGTGTGTGCGTGTGTGTGTGTGCGTGCGTGTTTGTGTGTGCATGTTTGTGTATGTGTGTTTGTGTGTATGCATGTGTGTGCGCGCGTGTGTGTTTGTGTGTGTGTGTGTGTATGTGTGTGTGTGTGTGTGCATGTGTGTGTGCGCGCGCGAGCGTGTGTGTGAGTGTGCGTCGTGTGTGTGCGTGTGTGTGCGTGTGTGCGTGTGTGCGTGTGTGTGAGCACGTAGAGTGTAACTTGCTTTGTATGCAAAGTTTGAACGGGGTCATGCTCTTCGTTACTGTCGTGACATAGTAGAAACTGAAGTAATTGTCTCATCATTTTCCATGACGATTCAAACGTCGTTTCTCGGTAAATTACCGCCTCATTTCGAATAAAGCTTCAATTGCCTGTGACGCGAGGGATGGACCAATGCCACTAAAAACCGTTAGGAAATGACGGGTGGCTGACGGGCGAATACTGCGCTCAGTGCTTCGTTTGATAAATCGTTCAGCCTCGAGCCATTCTTTTACATAACAAGTGCTTGAGTCGTTCATGTGGCAATGCCCCAGCCCATACTTGTTAATTTTAGGTAGGGTTGGTTTTCTGACTCCATATGATCTCTCATCCGACAGTTACTAACTAACCATTGTTCTATGGTGACCTTTATTACAACTGCACACAATATACAGTGGGCGCTCGCTGCGACATTATTAATTATTTTTATTGTTCTTTCGTATTCGACGTTCTTGCGTCTGTTGATAAACTACCTATAACGACTATTAGCTATCTTATTATTTTGGGCACGCACAGTTTGAAATGTTTGCACGACATTGACATTTACCATTAAAACCGCCATACATTAAAACAAGGCGCAACACAGTACTTGTCTGAACAGTTTAAAGTGGTTACTTTTATCGTCGAAGTTAGTATGAAATCGGGAATATAACAACACATTTCACAGACGATCCCTACTCTAACCCGCGTGTCCAACTACGATACGCATGGAAAGAAAAGTTAAATTGTAAATAGGAAGACTTACTATTGCAGTGTACTTTCCGCCGATGGTGACAGTCGATATTAGAATAACAGCAACCAGACGTGTCAACATATTGTCGCAGTGTGTGTCTCCGTGCAGGTGGCTGTACCTTAGTAGTGTACACTTTGACGTTTTTCTACGGAAACAAACAGAATGATATCATAATAACATTAACTGTCTTCTATAGTGCAGTTGCTTCTCGAAATCGGTTCTTTACAAAGAACCAAGACGATTTGCAAAATATGATTAATGGGTACATAGTATGTTGATACTGTAATTGACCTCAGTCAACAATTATGCCGAGGGTGTATCATAGGTAGTTACGGTATCATGGCAAATAGCCGTAGAAACAACACTTCCAGTAAGTCCCGAAACGTATACATTTAGCCCCTACACTGGCGTCGTATTAGCGGCCGAAACAAGTGCGAATAAAATAGGCATGATTTGCACGAAGAACAAATAAAAGGTATGCCTATGCATGGGTTACAAAAGGGGTATATGACAGATAACCTTTCACAGGATAGCTGAATTAAATTGTTCTGAAGACAAAGTCCTGAAAGGAATGTTGATTTCGCTGTTGCATGTTAACAATTGATATGAGAATAAAGAAACGCATGGGCGTGTTTATTGGGTTACCAGCAACCCATTACCCGGTCACATAGGTTTTATGACGTCAGAATATGTTGTCTTCAACACCTCCACTACCCAGAGAACAATTGTTTGAACGATATATACTTGCAGATATTTTCTAACGAGCTTTGTGATCAACAGGTAACAATGATAACACCGTAAGCCAAATTAGTATCTTATTGTTGTAGACTTTCCTTTCCAAAATAACGCAGTCAAGTTTTATGCAAGAAACATTGAACATTTACGTGCGAAATAACCCACACACAGTCCACCCGTAAGACACTTATTCTGTATGGTAAACAAAATATCAACATCACCTATCTTGATCCTTGTGAGAATCATGCCAATTCGAACGTCATTATCAATTTCTGGTTTGCTGCCGGAGATGCAATACTTAATTGATTTCCATAACTGACGAGCAGATTCATATGTAGATGGTACCAACATGCCAAATGTCCATGCAACATGTCATAACGCAACTGTCTCAAGTGACAGGCTCGAACACTCGCGCGATTTTCCGACAGTGTGATCCCTTTTGTTGTAGGAAGTTACAGGGCTCGGTTATTGCATGGCCTATCTATATATTACATTACTGTACACGCCATTAATTTAGCACCACACGGTTTAAGTTGTAAAAACTAATGACGCAAATGGCGCGAACTGTCGAGGTCGCCCTGTCTTAAATAACAGATATTTCCGTTGTGGAAAAGGTTTACGTTTCGTGACCTGCTGCAAATTACACCATTAATTATTCCGGCATTGTCTAGGCCTATGTACATTACATTAAATTGTATATTGATAGCTGCATTGTACGATTTGCGAATATGGAAGTACATAATATATACTCTACTTATATTATAAGTAGAGTGTGTAAATGTGAGTAGTGGTAACGGGCGTTTGGTAAATAATGAAGTCGCTTAGGAGTATGATCGTGACATGCTGGGCTGAGCCAAAGCATTACATTTTGCACAGTTGTACCTTAGGACAATATAACATTTAGCATTTAGCATTCAGGGGGCTGCCCGATTTTAAAGGTCAATGTAAGGTCAAGGTAAAAGATCAATAATTATATAATCATATTATCCAACATTTCGATATTTTAATGCTATTTTTAATATAATAATGATTTAATATAATAATGATTTATTTACGGATGTTGTCGTCTATACGCAAAGTAGTTTATTGAAGAAGACATTCCGTGGGAGTGAAAATGCTATGTAATAGTATAGTTGTTTGTGTGTGAGGTGCGTTAGTATGTACGCGTGTGCATGCGTGGGTGCGTGTGTGCGTGCATGTGTGGACATGCATGCATGTATGCATATAATGTATGTATAATAATTATAATGTATGTATGTATATATGTATGTACATATGTAAGTATGTGTGAGCGTGCGTGTGTGGTGTGTGTGTGTGTGTGTGTGTGTGTGTGTGTGTGTGTGTGTGTGTGTGTGTGTGTGTGTGTGTGTGTCGGGTACGTGTGTGTACGCGTGTGCGTGGGTCTGTGCGTGATTGCGAGCGTGCGTGCGTGCGTGCGTGCGTGCGTGTGTGTGGTATATGTGTATGTGTGAAGTATAACATTGGTTTCCGACATACCATATGTTTCCCCAAATGTCTTTCGTAAACTGATCATACAATTTTCGACTTTTGACCACGCCTACGAACTATTTATTTAAGTATGGTACAAACATTTCATAAAACATGGTGATGGAACTCGTATTCTATTACCGTGTTTGACATTTGAAAACACCCTTTCGTGATCGTAACTTGATTACATTTTCGTAGCAGAATACCCTTTATTGTTTTTATATGTTCATTCTGTTGTTATTGTATTTTTGTAGTTCGTGCTCTGTTATATGACGTTTTGCAGATCGGGCTATGTTTTATGGGGTGTTTTTCAGTGGTGTGTTTTTATGATCTCGAATGAATGCAACCTAAGCGTTGTTAGATATTTGTAACCGCCTTACCATGGTCGTGAAAGTGTATCATTTATTTAGTAGTGTCCGCACTGTTTTCTTATGGAAAATTAATTTTTGTCACTTGTGTTGTTTTTATTTCATGAATGAACGGAGTCTACCTACGTTATAAACACGTACATTAAGGGTGTAACCTTACGACTCATGATCTAAGCTTTTGTCTGACATTTGAAAGATCTGTTTGTCAAGATCATGTCTCCTATTACAATAGTTCTCATCTTGTGAACAGTGTGACGACGCACACTGACGTTCGGGATACTTTCTGTGCCCACGCTGACTTCCCCAATTTAGGCAACTTGTGCCATTTAAATTATATATACAGATGTCCTATTTGGAATTCCACAAAATGGCAATTTACGTACAGTGGATTCATCAAACACATGCTTACAAACATCGAACGTGGCAGGCTAGATTAAAGAGGCAGACAAATTAATCTATGAACAACGTGGGATATATTCGGGTAACATTTAATGTTAGTCTAAAGGGGTAATTACCTTTCTGTTGTGACACCTAGTAAGGGTTAATTTAGTTTTAGCTTTTTTCTCCCACGGCAATTAGATTCGGTGTACACTGGACATAGATGATGCAAGGTGGCGGTTTTTAATGCTTTGAGATAGAAATTCGGGTGTGATGCTGATTTCAACAACAAATAAAGCTAACCAGTAACACTTTCTAGTATTAACCTACGTTATCAGTTTCGTTTGTAGTTTGTAAATTTGTGTATTTTTAGTCGAATGCGGCATCGATGGGTGTAGACATCGTAAGTACTCTTAAGCATGATTATTACAGTCTTACTTCCGTTTTCAAGTTTGAGAGACAGGAGAGAGCATGAAGACAAGCGATGTTAGTCAGATCGATCATGAATACAATTGTACAGTAATTACTACTACTACTGCTGCTGCTACTACTGCTACTACTACTACTACTACTACTAGTAGTAGTAGTAGTAGTAGTAGTCGTAGTCGTAGCCGTAGCCGTAGCCGTAGCCGTAGTCGTAGCGGTAGCGGTAGCGGCAGCGGCAGCGGCAGCAGCAGCAGCAGCAGTAGTAGTAGTACTACTATTATTATTACTAGTAATATTACTAATAACAAAAAACACAACTACTACTACTAGTAGTACCAACACCACCACCACTACTGTTATTACAACTCACCGTGAATCTTCGCGTTATTTCGCAATAGCGGAGCTTACAGCACGGACACTCCCCACTTGCCTTTAGTCGTCACTCGGCCTTCACGCACGGATTTCATCGTTAAATGGCGACGAATAAATACGTACCCCCACAATAGGACGTGTCGACGCGGTCGGGGGTAAGTCATTGGGGCGTCATTCGCCCACCGGGTAAATAACCTTCTGCCCTGCTGTCGCATGCGCCTTTTGATCTCAATTGGTGCCATACACAGTGCTCTGACGCCGACTGATAGACGTGTACCAGTCACGATAAAGAACACGCTAGGGTTCGTATACACGACCTTCACAGGTTGGCAGGCATGTTTAGGAATCATAGTCAGCAAACAATATACAACGGGGTATTCCCCAGAAATGTCTTGCGTCTTCTTTGTGTAACGCGGTGTTCCCCGGGAATATTTTGGGTCGTTTGTCATGCGAATGACCATCTGGACAGGATGGCGGTTTCTTGGTGTCGACAACGGTGTGTTCTCCGTGTATGAACTCCACTTCAAGTAGACTAATAACGTACACTTTATGTTATTATTCATGATGTTTTATAGTTTTAATTTGTCATGCAATCATTACATATTTTATAATATTAATTTGTCACGCAGTTTTAAAAGAGTTGCGCAACCATCATGTCATTATCCAGCGAACTTCGTGCGCCGAAAAAATGGTTATATTGTCCGTGGTGTAGTTTTGTGAAGCGTCACAAGTTTAGATTTGCATTCTAAGACCTCCTTGTTTTCACTACATAAGCAATTCCCGTGAATCAACATGCCCTTCCGATCCGTTAAAACTGAACTTACACATTTCTGACAGCGTAAAAATTGATTTATTACTACAAATCATAATCAAAGCATAATTCGTATCAACTGTGTATTAGAAGCATGCATATTCACCGTCCATGTTGTTGGATTGCAACTAACAATTTGACTTTGTCCAGTGTGGCGTCCGTCGTTGCTGCGCCTCCTTTCCACCTGCCAACGAGTTCCTTTCCTGCGAGGTTGCTGGCATCATGCGAGTGTCCGTCGATTAGCTGGGTCGGCGTCTTGCAGTGTCACGATTGTTTCTTCGAGCACCGTTCTCACACATACAAAATACTAGGCACGTTTGATCCGCTTAAGAAACTGTCATGGCGGATGGTAGTCCGGAGAACTTAATCTGCGCCTCTTACTGTCCTTCGGCGATTTCTACCCGGAACTGCAATGGGGTAACATGCGAGCAACTGCGAGGTCATAAATCGTTCTGCAAACTTCCGTCTTGACAGCCCAAAGAATCCTGTGCCCAGCCTGTCTAGCCGGTTTGTTTTCCAGAAGTGCTGA
Source organism: Oasisia sp. SBJ-2009 (assembly GCA_964017155.1). NCBI lineage: Eukaryota > Metazoa > Annelida > Polychaeta > Sabellida > Siboglinidae > Oasisia > Oasisia sp. SBJ-2009. The sequence goes on along the minus strand of OZ024855.1, from coordinate 56,862,000 downwards.
GACACGCACGTGGTTTACGTTCTGTTGTCACTTCCTGCAATACCAACTTGATAGCAAAAGTTAACACGAACTAAAAAAACACAAACAGCAGAAGTTCTCGGACAATAGCCTAACTACGTTCTCGACAATTGGGGAAATCGGTGTTCTCCCACGGATAGCGGGAGGACATTGTGTACAATCTCGCTTGTTGTCCGTGTCGTGTGTTTGAGCTCACGTTCTTGGCTGAGGGTATACAGTGTATACATATGTGTAGTATTGAGTGACGGACAAGTGACGAGAGGATTCCCCCAGTAATAAGGAAGGCGTGCCTGTTTTCTTTTTTTAACTGCGAATTACGGAGATCCTAGTGTAGAGCTATAACAAAACCGAATATTGGTCAAACTATACATCTTCAACACCCTCACCCTCACCCTCACCCCGTCCCCGTTCCCCTCACTCCGTTTGCCGGCGTCATGCTCCGGGGCTGCATGACACCGCAGATGGATCGAATGGCGCTGTAGCGCTTAACATTTTTATTTCGTTCGGACGCCGGTGATTATAGTTATTATAACATCAAACATAGAACACGCATAGAGCTCTAGCAGGCTGTGCTCTGCTCCAACTCTGCTGTCGGCAAATTTGGAAGCAGCTTGGTAGAGCTCTATCGGTGAATTCCAACTACCACGCACGGCCACGAGTTAGACCAGGCGAGGCGGAGAACGAACATGAAGGTGAACTAACAGGCACCGCAGTTGACGAGTACACGCAGTCGATTTATTGGTCTCTGTCACGTCGACAAAACATGTTTACTGAGCAGCAGAGAACACACGAAAAAGTAAAGCGAGACAATAATTATAAAACGTCTAACACAGATCCACGTACAGCTAGCACCGATGTTTCGAAGACTATAGCCCACATCTGTCTGCGCACTTCATTCTCTATCACAGTTCGGAATAATATATATATCTCTCTCTCCAGTTACCATAACATGTACAATAATCGGTAGAGATATATATAAATTTACATTCATACTACTCATGTGGTTAAAATGCTCAACAGTTTGTTTGTAAATGTGTTTATAAATCCACTGATTATGCGGTACATAAGACATCGTCTCCAGGATGCCACTGTGATGTGTCTATCCAAACGGCATGTACCCTTGAAACTGTATCACTTCCCAGGAAACGTCTAGTACGTCAGGCAGTCCACTTGTGAAAGACATGGACTTAAATAAGTACAAATTGGCTTGCTGACAGTAACAGTATATTTTATTAGTTAAATTAAACTTTCATCCTTGATAAATTTAAGCCACTGCGCATCAAAGTTTGTAATATTTTCATAGCAGACATTAAGTTGGGTATAAGCCCAACTTAATGTCTGCTATGAAAATATTATTTAATTCTATACGTGCCATAAATTGAATAAAGAAGATCATGCCTTTGTGCTAAAATAACCGAACTCATCAATTTGTCAGACTGAGGTTTTTTATTTGTGCGTTATAGAATATGAAGCATAAACTGCCATTTTACAAGATCTATTCAAAAATAATTAATTAGTGTTCAGCGTACTACCCAATAACTTCACATAAAGTGCAGTGATTCACAGACAATATTAGATATGTTCAGATTTTAGAGAAAAAACTTTAAAACAAGCAGAGTGAAAATGTTGAATCAACGGAACCTTCAATTAGAAGCAACGAGGCTATGTAGATTTTAACCAGAGACAACACAGCAGTGTACAAGCCAACAGAATGCACATTCCGCGAATAAAAACACATTTGTCAGAAGACACCAAGTAGTGAGAAACAGTACTATCAATCCGAACCTAGAAATATGAATCACAACATTCCTGAACAACTACAACAAACACACATTTCAGAAATTAATCCTGTTTTGCTGCCTCAATATTCATCCTTTTACAAATGCCACATACATGCGTACACATCAGGTGTACAAACTACACACTTAGTCAACAGTGTAGCACCACACAGTATCTGGACTCAGGTCATCTAAATCTCAAACAGTTTCCAAATCTCGCAGACAGTCTAGATCCATACGTGACCACGGCTGACCAAATGAGTGATAAGTAGGAAATATTTTGACATACTCTTAATATATTTGGAAAGAGGAGATATAGTACTTTACAGTGTTTAAAAAAATCTGACTCTACTACAAAAATTGGTGAAGTTATTTCACATTAGGCATGGTAGGGGTCAAAAAGTAAAACTGGAGAAAACCGCCGTTTTAGTTTTGCATTTTGAATGAATGAATGAATGAATGAATGAATGAATGAATGAATGAATGTTTATTTATGTTTGTGCTAGTTAATCATGAGGGCTTGCATTAGATTGCGTTAAAATACACATTTTCTTTTGCATAAATAGTGTAGAATGTATGGAAGTGTTAAAACAGATGCTATCAATTTTTTTCCATACAAATCTAAATTCACCAAAATCATGTCATCTGGCTTTAGATGCCATCACGCCAAATGTAAAATCCCGACTTATCACTCATTTGGTCCGCCGGGTTCACATACAGATGTAGATGAACCATGTCAAAACTCACTGACACTGCATTTAAATATCTCAAATATGCTATTTTAAATTTCAAACACAAACATATTATAATTAAAATGTTCAAATATGCTACTTCACTTCAAACGCACTGCACAAGGATGGACAAATACACAAATACAGATGTAATATGTTAATATTGTGCTTAATAGAGAGTGTTATACTGGTGGGTTTACTTAATGTGTAATCACAAGGGAGTGCTTTGCAAGTGCCCCGACATCGATTTCAATCCCGATCGTGTCACATGACTGACCAGTTCAATTAGACAATGGTAAAAAACTATCATTGGTCGCAATCGGAACAGACTGAAGACAGAAGTGCTTGCAAAAACACACTACTGGTAGCTAAACTTCAAATCATGTTAATTCAAGCAGATTGAATAAAACAAATTCAAATACAAACAAGAATTACAAATAAAATACAAACACTGGTGTATACAAATCATCCTATTTCAATACAAACACTTATGTGACTGCCGACCTCACACGACGCAAGTCACGCAACACTGGCACAAAAAGACACACCGTCAGTAGTTAAATGCCACATGATGAACCACATCAGAATAACCTCGGTAAGTTGACTATTTGAAATAACAGAAATGACACCACAACACACTCAAGCCATGTTAAATCAATGAGTCATATAATCTGACTAGACATTTTGATTTTGCTGCACGTTATGAAATGCGTATATACAACATACATCCACATCTTAATATCACTGTTCCGTCCGTACATTGACTAATCTATTATTCTCATTTCTGACCATCAAAGCTACATAATATAAAACTTTACGGTGTTTTATTCACCTGAGGTGGGTTGCGAGTTCTTCAGTTTTATAATTAATTTTTTTTAATTAAAAGATCCTGAATAGATTAATAACATGAAGAAATTGTAAGCAACTTTAAACAGGATTTGCAACTTGAACATTTCTTCAGCGAAATGTAAACACAAAACATTCATATATAAATATCTCTATATGCAATTTAGCCGATTTAACAGTAAAAGTCTGCTAATAATTACTACAGTGAATGATGCCACACGACAAACAACCTATATTTGATTACATTTCATGACGGGACGACATGTATGATTTCCTAGCTACAAATAAATTAACAGGACAATCTAGCCCTATTCTGCACAAAACTAACTACAGAATAAAGAACGTTCGTGACTCTCACACAAAATATTTCGTTTCTGACCATTTTGGGCATATATATATATATATACCACCCAGCTAAATACATCACAGCTGAAGTAACAGTCTACTGTACCATTAATATCCAGGTTGACTTACATGTGCGTTAGTATATGTCTAGCCTTCAAATGTTTCATTTGTGTTCGTGCACCGCAGATTTCACCAGGTGTGGTCAATTCTGCCTCCCCAACTCAAGCAAGTGTTCATGAAAACACAAAAGTAGAAACAAGACCACACATAAGAAACAACATCAATTATAAATAAAACAGTTAGTCTACATTCTTACTGTATACTAACTAGCCAAAACACCAGCTCTTCAATTTCGAAACATGCTGGTGTTTCAAATGAAATGTCACACTCGATAAACATTATTGCACATTTTGGCAGTGCCAACGAGATACGGTAGACAATAGGTCCCTCCAATTTCACACAAATCACAACAAATCACAACAAATCACACCGGTTCTAATAACTCAACAAAATGGGCTGATGGGACTGAGGCCGTATATACAGGTTTAAGACAGTTTTACCCTTTTCACACTTATCAGGTCATAAACAGTCTTACATAAATATCTGACTGACATATTGCCCAGACTAGGCAACCTTTGAAGTTGAGATTCAAGTCACACAGTTATACAGTATAACTCTACTATTTAAGCGCAATGCAGCCCCAACCTATAATATGATGACATAACTGAAGTTCTAAAACTCACCAGTAGGCGGCAATATTACGATAGGTGGCAGCACCACCAAAGATACCTGCTGTTATCCCTGCCAACTGCTAATGTGACTAGTATTTTATTCACAACCTGAAGTAAGTATACTACGTGTTCTGGCTGTCATCTAATTCAGCCCTATGTGTCATGCTTGAAATCGGGCTTAAGTATGGAGCAAGTTTAAATCTATTTATCTCCCGATTCAATGAAATGATCTTAATTCCAGCTGCTGTGCGTCATTAAGAACAATATGTCAGCTGTCACCTGACAACCAAGTGCACCACATGATCACGAATGCACACGGTTTTAACACAACCAAACCATCACCTTGGACAGCAGTAAATGCACAAATTTACCCGGTGCTTCTCAGCAGCAACAACAACAGCAAAACTGTACATTTCATTAGGAACAAACAACATCGAATCAGTGAAAATGCACGAGAAATCTGCAGGCATTTTGCGATAGTCACGCGGTTTCGTAAATGCTTGAAAAGTGCACATTAGTAGACATATACAAGTAAGTTCTTCAGTAGATTACATACGGTAGATATGTATATAGGTAGATACCATCACACTCAGAGATGACCAACACTTAACAATCACTTATCTGGATTTGTACCATGACTGTTCATCCAGTATTATGACTGTTGTGACTTATCAACATATTGATGTGTGTTGATTTTTCTCTCTGGAGCCATTTTACATATATCGCATAATACATTTAAAAATACAGTGTCAGAAATGGTCAAAACTTACAAAAGTGCTGCAAATAGTTATTTAATTTAAGCCGATTATTTTAAAATCAATATTTCCAAATTTGTGATTCAATGAATAATTATCTATGGCCCTTTATCGTTTTTCCTATTGCAAACATTGTGCTCTCAATAGACATGAGCTCAACACATAGGTCAATTAAGGTCATCTTGCTAATACAGCCACCTTTAAATTAAAGTCGCATAGATAATAGTCACCTTTCAATTAAGATCACCTTATTAATATGTTTACTCCTCAATTAAGGTTGCTTTGCTATTGTGGCCACTTTCAATTAAGGTCACCATAGGACAATCCCAAATTACACCCATAAGAGTAAAGCATAGGGAATTACCCCCGCTTATATGGTCATCTCCCTTGCTACTCGGGTGACTTCGGTCTATCCCAAAGGTGGCCTTATTAGAGAGGTACCCATGTTATATATTTCAAGTTAACCAATTTCTCGAACACCATGTTTCGTTACGTATCAATATTGCAGTGTTTGTCAAGAAACAAATACTGCAATACGTATCTATATATATATATATATATATATATATATATATATATATATATATATATATCGATTGCAATACGTGTCATAATAGAAATAGTGCGATATTGATCACGATGTTTAGTAACTCAAACATTACAACATCTTGCCTCAGTTTACTGGTGGCGCAGCTGTCAATACCGTCAGAAAACAAATGTCCAGTTGTCACAACAGCCACGGCCGCGTACAAACATACGCACGACCTTCACACTCACTGGCAACAGCAACAACACTCAACAAACCCACCAACTCCACGTAATGTGTGCCATGGCCGCTATCCGCTTGATGGTCCAACTGGACCACTGATGAAGCCCTGGTCTCATGTCAAGCCTCTGACCGCCAGGATCAAGCAGAACGTGCCTCGGCTGACCTCAGCTCTCGGCTGACCTCAGCTCTCGGCTGACCTCAGCTCTCGGCTGACCTCAGCTCTCGGCTGACCTCAGCTCTCGGCTGACCTCAGCTCTCAGCCCCGCATCTTGATCTTGTAGAGCTTCAGCTTGAAGCCGAGCAGCTCCGTGAGCACGGCGGAGAAGGCTGAGAGGATGACGACCTTGGTGATGTTGTAGAGGTAGGGGTTGGCCGACAGACCCGAGATCTTGAACGGACTCTCCAGCTCCTGCAATGGAACCAGATTGGACCAGACTGAACCAGATTGGACCAGACTGAACCAGATTGGAGCAGACTGAACCAGATTGGAGCAGACTGAACCCGATTGGACCAGACTGAACCAGATTGGACCAGACTGAACCAGATTGGACCAGACTGAACCAGATGGGACCAGACTGAACCAGATTGGACCAGACTGAACCAGATTGGAGCAGACTGAACCAGATTGCAGCAGACTGAACCCGATTGGACCAGACTGAACCAGATTGGACCAGACTGAACCAGATTGGACCAGACTGAACCAGATTGGAGCAGACTGAACCAGATTGGAGCAGACTGAACCAGATTGGAGCAGACTGAACCAGATTGGAGCAGACTGAACCAGATTGGAGCAGACTGAAACAGATTGGAGCAGACTGAACCAGATTGGAGCAGACTGAACCAGATTGGAGCAGACTAAACCAGATTGGAGCAGACTGAACCAGATTGGAGCAGACTGAACCAGATTGGAGCAGACTAAACCAGATTGGGGCATACTGAACCAGATTGGAGCAGACTGAACCAGATTGGAGCAGACTGAACCAGATTGGAGCAGACTGAACCAGATTGGACCAGACTGAACCACATTGGACCAGACTGAACCAGATTGGAGCAGACTGAACCAGATTGGAGCAGACTGAACCAGATTGGAGCAGACTGAACCATATTGGAGCAGACTGAACCAGATTGGACCAGACTGAACCAGATTGGACCAGACTGAACCAGATTGGACCAGACTGAACCAGATTGGAGCAGACTGAACCAGATTGGACCAGACTGAACCAGATTGGACCAGACTGAACCAGATTGGACCAGCCTGAACCAGATTGGACCAGACTGAACCAGATTGGAGCAGACTGAACCAGATTGGAGCAGACTGAACCAGATTGGAGCAGACTGAAACAGATTGGAGCAGACTGAAACAGATTGGAGCAGACTGAACCAGATTGGAACAGACTGAACCAGATTGGAGCAGACTGAACCAGATTGGAGCAGACTGAACCAGATTGGAGCAGACTAAACCAGATTGGAGCAGACTAAACCAGATTGGAGCAGACTGAACCAGATTGGAGCAGACTGAACCAGATTGGAGCAGACTAAACCAGATTGGAGCAAACTGAACCAGATTGGAGCAGACTAAACCATATTGGACCAGGCTGAACCAGATTGGAGCAGACTAAACCAGATTGGACCAGACTGAACCAGATTGGAGCAGACTGAACCAGATTGGACCATACTGAACCAGATTGGACCAGACTGAACTAGATTGGACCAGACTGAAACAGATTGGAGCAGACTAAACCAGATTGGACCAGACTGAAACAGATTGGACCAGACTGGAACAGATTGGACCAGACTGAACTAGATTGGACCAGACTGAAACAGATTGGACCAGACTGAAATAGATTGGACCAGGCTGAAACAGATTGGACCAGACTGAACTAGATTGGACCAGACTGAAACAGATTGGACCAGACTGAAACAGATTGGACTAGACTGAACCAGATTGGACCAGACTAAACTAGACTAGGTGTGACTGAGTTGACAGAGAGACTGGATGACAGAGAGACGGAGTGACTGAGTTGACAGAGAGAGTGGATGACAGAGAGACGGTGTGACTGAGTTGACAGAGAGACTGGACGGCAGAGAGACGGTGTGACTGAGTTGACAGAGAGAGTGGATGACAGAGAGACGGAGTGACTGAGTTGACAGAGAGAGTGGATGACAGAGAGACGGTGTGACTGAGTTGACAGAGAGACTGGACGGCAGAGAGACGGTGTGACTGAGTTGACAGAGAGACTGGATGACAGAGAGACGGTGTGACTGAGTTGACAGAGAGACTGGACGGCAGAGAGACAGAGTGACTGAGTTGACAGAGTGACGGTGTGACTGAGTTGACAGAGACTGGATGATGAAGACAAATGACATGACTAAGTTGACATAGATACTGGACAACAGAGAGAAAATGTAGCTGTACTGACAGAGAGACTGAATGACAGAGAAAATGTCAAAAAGATGACGTACTTTGAGCAGTGCCTCGGCCAGTTTGAGAACGTTATTGGCCAACATCAATTCTTCCTTCTTGTGAGGCTTCTGCTCCATGTGTAAGTAGAGGTTGATCTGAAACAGACAGACACTGTCACAACACACCGTGACAGACAGAGACACTGTCACAACACACCGTGACAGACAGACACTGTCACAACACACCATGACAGACATACACTGTCACAACACACCATGACAGACAGACACTGGCACAACACACCATGACAGACAGACCCTGTCACAACACACCGTGACAGACAGACACACTGTCACAACACACCATGACAGACAGACACTGTCACAACACACCGTGACAGACAGACACTGTCACAACACACCATGACAGACAGACACTGTCACAACACACCATGACAGACACACTGTCACAACACACCGTAACAGACAGACACTGTCACAACACACCATGACAGACAGACACTGTCACAACACACCATGACAGACAGACACTGTCACAACACACCGTGACAGACAGACACTGTCACAACACACCGTGACAGACGGAGACACTGCCACAACACACCATGACAGACAGGCACTGTCACAACACACCATGACAGACAGAGATACTGTCAGTGATATTATATTACACATGTAGCACTCTCTGAGGACACACGACAACACACACTATGAAGATGCAGAAACACAAAGAAATGATGAAATACAAACACATTGAGTACACACAATGACGGCACACACAGACAATAAGGATACACAAAGGTATACACAACAAGGACACACAACTGCAAACAATGAAAATAGACACAGACAATCACAATGAAGATATACAAAGAACAGACAATGAGGACCAAACATTATAAGTAACAATATACACAAACACTACGAGTAACAGTGCATGCAAAGACAGACACTACGAGTAGGAGTGTACATATAATCAAACATGAATACACTATTCAATGACAAACTGATGAGAGTGCACACAAACAAACATAACAAGACATCCCACCACATCACACGTCTGCCTTAAATGTGATGTATGCATTAAACAAATGCCACATCAAAACACAGAGACTGCGCCACATCACTGACTTCTCACCTGTTCTGTGATGAGTACGGAGAAGTTGCGATACTTCTTGTTGATCTTTGTGCCGAGTGTCATGAAGCGAAGCACGTAGAGGCCGAGGGCGAGGCACCACAACATCAGCTCCCAGTTGCTCAGGTGTTCCAGGAACGTGCCACTGTCCTGCAGCAACTACATCGCACACATCCGATTGGTTAAATATTTCCACAAAGATAACCGCATCTAAAGCACAAGGATCTGTGAGTGTGGCACTTCAATTATAACAACTATTTGTCAAACTTGTAGGAATTTATACTTTTTACAGGGGAACCATGTAAAAAGGTATCTCAAAACATAGGTGTTCAACACGATACAAAGGTGGATTCACAATGTGAAGAGATTTTGCATTAATAGCATCACGTGTCACTGTTTTGTTTTCTGATCATGACTGACAAATCAACTACATCCATGTTTAAGTCACAATAAAAATCACATATATGCCCTCCGTGAAGCTATGCCCACCACACACGCTTATCCTACAAGAGTAGAATGACATCTGATAAAGCAATCTTTCCTGCATGCTGGTCTCACTTAGACAAGTTGGTTGTGTTTTTCGCGCACACAAAAATCAAGATTCAAAAACTTTATTGTCCATTTAAAACAATTAAAAAAAAATTCTTTAAATACACCCTGAAATGTCAATGATAAATTGATACATGAGAGAACATTGGCAAAACCGTTACGTAACAGCATTGATATGTGGTAAAAACCACTACAGTACAGAATTCTAAATTAAAAAAGTAACGAAAACACGTCGGAGCCAATTTCAACAAAATGTGTTGCAGGATATTCAAGATGTGCACATGGCCAGCAACTAGGTTGATAGTTTTACATCATCTTGTCAGTAAGGGTCAGTTTCATGAAATGACTAAGAGCATTCTTAATGCTTAGACAGATGACTGTCTTAGTAAACACATGGTTTATAGATAAATACAGGAGTATACGTAAACAAGTGTAACCAGATTGTTTTGTTGCATTTATATATTACTTTTCTGTGCATATTAGGTTTCTTATATTAAATTATACAGCATGTTATCATATCTGGATATGTCATTAAGCTATAACTTTATACGTTGAGAAAATGGGCAAAGCTTTATACGCTAGCGCCCTCTGGTGACCATGAGTTTCCACCAGGGTTACATAATTAACTATAGAAGGCTTTGTGCAATAAGTTCCAGATAATCGTAACATAGGAAATGAAGAAGAAATACAGATAAGTGAAACAGCATTTCAAATGTGGGTTTTGGTTTGAGAAGATAAATGATTGTGACATACCTCGACACACATGTAAGACACCAGCATGACGCTGACCAGAAACGCAAATGAGACAATTGTGTCAACCGATCGCTGCGGACCTCGTTTCTGAAAGACGAAGTCGATTTAAGAATATCTTAGATAAAGCTAATCGACATACTGAAACAAAAAATCTGGAAGATCAACGTTGTACTTTATATTTAATTATAAACACAAAATATATATCAGCATGTTAGTACACACTGGATTATACTTGGTGTGACAAACAGCTTCTGGACATGTGAAACATTTCACTTTCATAAGTCTTTGGTGGTTGCACAAAGAAAACTGCTGTCATTTGCCCTTCCATACTCGGTGAAGACGAGGGAAACTTAGAACTATTTGTAGCATTGGCATCACACTAAATAACTAAATATACTTTGTTTCCCACTCCATGGGATGATTTCAGTGGACCCCGAAACCCGGTGCCAGATAGAATATGGACCTCCATAGAAAATGGACCCGGGGGTTCATATTTTATTATAGAATTTGGACCCCCTTTTAAAAAGCTAAACTATTTGGTAAAATAGTATGTACTTGTCTCCGTTTCAACAGTGCTCACACAATCTACTAAAAGCTTGTAAGAGACACTAAGTATCAACTCCATTGGAATCACAGGTATGGCTCAGTTTTTAAGTTACATCAGAAATAAATTAAATCAACAACACAACCCGGGGTCCATTTTCTATCGAGGGTCCATATTCTATAACACATTTATAATATGGACCCCCATAGAATATGGACCTGGGGTCCATTTTCTAAGGGATCCATATTCTATGGCACATATAGGATATGGATCCCCATAGAATATGGACCTGGGGTCCATTTTCTAAGGGATCCATATTCTATGGCACATATAGGATATGGATCCCCATAGAATATGGACCTGGGGTCCATTTTCTAAGGGATCCATATTCTATGGCACATATAGGATATGGATCCCCATAGAATATGGACCTGGGGTCCATTTTCTAAGGGATCCATATTCTATGGCACATATAGGATATGGATCCCCATAGAATATGGACCTGGGGTCCATTTTCTAAGGGATCCATATTCTATGGCACATATAGGATATGGATCCCCATAGAATATGGACCTGGGGTCCATTTTCTAAGGGATCCATATTCTATGGCACATATAGGATAGGGACCCCCCTAGAATATGGACCCGGGTCCAATTTATATGGGGGTCCGTATTCTATATAACACATATAGAAAATAAACCTTTATAGATTATGGACCTGGGTCCATTTTCTATAGGGGGTCCATATTCTATGGCACATATAGGATATGGACCCCCATACAATCTCGTCACGCGAGGTCAATTTTCCATGGGGTCAATATTCTATATGACACCAGCAGCAACTAAATGCTGTGGAGTCGTGGGACCGTTTCTACAGTCAATGGGAACAAACACAGCCCTTTCTACACAAACATCTCTGGTCTCATGGTCTAATTGGGCTTGCAGGAGAGCAAGGGAAACCTGGGATTTGTCTGAGCAACTAACCTTGAGGAACGAACGCAGGGAGAGCCACGTCTTGATGTTGCGCACTTTGTTCAAGCGGAAATGAGGCAACTCAGACTTCTTCGCCCGTCTGCATGACGTCAGGTAGGCAAAGTACTTGGCATAAAGAAACCTCTGTAACCAGTCAACAACGTACAAACGTTAGGTTGGAGTTTTACAAAACCGGATTCGCAGTGGCCTAAGAGGCATGTGCCCCCCAACATTTGAAATGTGCATGTGCTAGCCTAATGCATGCTGGGAGACCTTTGGAATGTTGGTCCTTTTAGTGAATCTTAAATGGGGTTTAGTTGCAACTGGAAATTTTGGGGGAGATTAAAGGTTGGTGTTTTGTGGAATGTCAAAGGGCTGCCAAATGGAAGTTTCATGTCCCCACATTACTACCTCTTGATCTGATGCCTTAAACCAGTCCAGTGTTTAACCTAACTGGTAGTTGCTGCAGGATACCAGAGTAATATGAACGATGAAACAAAAACACAAATACAATGACGATGACACACAATTATGGATGACGACACAACATAAACAATTAGGAGGACACACAGAGACAGACACAGAGACAGACACAGAGACAGACACAGAGACAGACACAGAGACAGACACAGAGACAGACACAGAGACAGACACAGAGACAGACACAGAGACAGACACAGTGACAGACACAGAGACAGACACAATCACAAACACAGTGACAGACACAATCACAAACAAAATAAAAAGCACAACGAGAATAAACTAAGATAAACTCAACAAACGTTTGTAACCCATTGGAGTGTTCTCTCAGTGCCAGGGAGGAAAATGGATTAGGATGATGATACTATGACATGTGCTATGACAATGACACACAATAAATTAAAAAGTTACAAATACAATGACTGTGACACAGAATCACAAACCTAAACAAAACCAGAATAAACTAACACAAAAGAGGATTAACAGAACCATGACAAATGTCAGTCCTGACGCCCGGGAGTTGAGATGAGGAAACAAACACTCAACAAATGTGTGTGACTCTGAGGCGTACCTGTTTGAAGGTTCTCTCAGCGACAGAGAGGAGGAAGTAGAAGAGGAAACTGAAGCACATCCTCTGTATCACACCGTTCACTATTATCACAGTCTGCCTGTCAACAAAAACATGGCAAGTTAATGTTGCTGGTACATTTAGTGTAATTCATATTTCATAATTTCGCCACAGATTTTATCACAAACAGTTGAGCTGGATTCCGGGCCATGTGCAGGCTTCAGCCAATGACGACTGCTGTTGCATAGCATAAGCCAATGAAATCCCATGTAATATAATGATTGTAGTCAAAATTAAAATGTCCCTCAATATTCCAACCAATACACCTGTTTGTAAGATATCAACCCCCAAAGTGAATGCATGTTATATAACAGCTCGCAGTTATTATGTCCTGGACATAACCAGCAGTCACTGATGACAAATCTTCCTCCACAACAATACCCAGCATGCCTCATCAACTCAACAAATATGGTTACCTCATACATGTATAAAACTGTCTTCATGGTGAAACACTATGATCAGTTCAACTGAAAACAGGTTAACAACGTAGTAACGTCACGTCACGTCACGTCACGTCACGTCACGTCACGTCACGTCACGTCACGTAACGTACATGACACAAATTGAACAAGACAGAAGGTATCCAGCCTACCTCCAGTTGCTGCCAAACAATATGGCCGCTGCCCGAAGTACGTCGGGGAGGCTCCAGTAATTCAGCTGCGCAAGGTGCAGCCGCGTGTGGTACACTCGGAAAATCACAGGCAATGACATCGACATGATCACCATGGCGACGGCAAGCATCAGGTAATCGCACACCTCGGGGATCTTGTTGACGCGTTCGATGATTGTCCAGCCAAGGTCAAGGACAGTGAGGTCAATTTTCTTCACGTCCTCCCCCTCCCAGATCATACAGCTCACTGTGGGGGTACAGGTGCATGCTGGGATTGTTGGTAATATCAGTTAAATATCAAGATCCCACCAAACAGACAAGGATTGAAATGTTGCTTCCAACATTATTGGGATGTCTCAGTGTTATTTAGTCAAGAATGACATTACATTGAATCATGATACATCATTAAATTCTGTTGTTTTCATTACAAGAGACCAAAAGGCAACATTTTGTATCTATGAATCTAAATGTTATTAAAAATTAACCATTTGCATCTGTACTTTTGAATATTATGTCAGCAATTTACTAGAAACATGTTACCGAAGTCATGTAAATTTATTTTTAATGCTTATTGATCAACTAACCGTGCCATGGGCCTGATGTCTGTCTCTCTAAGATATTAAGTATTTTATGAATATCTTCCACTTTGAGACCATGTTCTGGTTAAACTACTGATGCAAAAATATTTGTTTTAGTAAGAAATGGTTACTTTATATTAACTCTTTTTAGGGCATTACACCGAAAACTTATTAATTGCTACCCTTTCAAAAGAACATTTAATGTGTTAGAAAATACATCTATGCATTCACGTATATTAACCATATCAGCTGCCTGCTGGACTGGACTGGACTGGACTGGACTGGTCTGGAGAGAGGAATACTTGTCTCACTGGTGGATACGTGTTGCAACTTATTACTGCTAGAAACTTGACTGTACCTTTATCTGTGCTTGACGCTAAATTTTTCATAACAGACGAGGCCTGAAATAAAAAGATCAAAAGCATGTGTAGGGCAATAGAAACCAGCAACAGAAACACCAGTTAACCAACCCCCGACTGTTCACAAACATAATGAAACCAGCATAAAACTTGATTAACACCACTTTATTACTACATATCTAAAGAACCATAAATATTCAGAAATATTAATTATGCCATTTTCGCATGAAATACCTCATAAAATTTAACGTGACATCTAACAGAAAGTGTAAAAGACTGCTACCTATTATGCACATTTCAAGAGATATGATTTTTTTTATTTCTACTAACACAAATTATTATATTTTTAAGTACATGCAAAAGCGATATTAATATATTCGCACATTGTGCGGATGAGTTGTCATGTTCAACATCCCCCAGGACAAACAGGGCAACACAACAACAGCAGCAACAACAGCACCAACAACAACTCACGTGTTGTACGTTGACGAGGTCCTGCTCCTCGTCCATGACAGAGTTCCTCTCCGACTCGTCACTCTCTGGTGTCGCGTTACTCGACGTGTCACTGCTGCAGCCTACCTCGCTGTGCATCGTGTCGTCCCAGTCGAGTTCCGAACTCATCACCTGTAGGGGGCAGCAGGGGTGTCATGTTGACCAACGGGGAATTTAACGGGTGCTTTGCAAGCTCAAGTAAATACCTGGCAGGTCATTACTGCACTCGAGGTAACGTTTACTGTTATTGACAGTGGCGTCACCTGGTGAATGAAACTGGAATTAATGCACAATTTCAATATTTGTTTGTCAGTGTCACATATATTGATTATCATGATTACAGTATGTTTATGTAAACAAACTATGGTTACTTGGTGATGTTGCAACTGATGCAAGAGCACATTTTACTTTTCCATAGGCGGCCATTATAACGTTCAGTAAGCCATGTTCAGAAGCCAATTAACGTTTCTTTCATTTCCTATAAAATTGGAATAGGTCTGTTATCAAAGACTTCACAGCATATTTAACCTACACTGATAGATGTGTCATGGAAAATTCATGAAATTTTAATACCTCAGTTTCCCACAAATCACTGTGAAACCTGACACCCCTACATTTCTGCTGGAATAAGATATAACAACCTGTTGTATTGACATTTCTAGCAATAAAAATTACACCAGTATCAAAACACTGACTGTCATCTGTCATAATTTGACAACTCTGATGCCACACTGGACAAAAACATAATTTCTACTGACTCAACACACAACACATGTGCAGAAATTCAGACAAACGCATAATGGTATTTATATAGGTATCAGTGGATGAACCATTTACTGTTGGCTATGTTAATAGGTGCATTATCTATTAAAAAAAATTAATGTGATTTAGTATTACAAATATAGCCATGTGTATTATCCTACTAAGCCATTTTAAAAGTAAGACTAAGGTTAATTATTTTTGAAATTTGAAATATTACTAATCAAAGTTATATATTTGACGACACCATTTCACCTTCAAGAGGAAAATAATCAAATGAACAACAGTCTAGCAATTTGTAAATAAAACTGCACGTTTGTAACAGAACATGGTAATTTGTGTAAATAAAGTCAAAACAAACAGTCAACCAACGCTAACACTAATAATAAATAACAAATTTACATATGTTAGTCTAACAGAACATAATTATAATATATTAAACAATTTACACTATACATGTTATGTAGCCATTATGATGTTAGCAACAGTTAACACGGGGATGGCAAGAAATATTCACATTGGCTATAAGTGTAATTGATAAAGATGTTCCATGTCGCATCGTTTTCAATCCAATAACGGAGCTCTGTCAATTAACATGAATGCATTTCAATATTGATAGGTTTTAATTTCTCCCATAACTGATAAACATCCAAATTTTGTTTGCATGATCGAAAAATAGCCAGTGTTATACTTCAGGCTCCCATAGAAAATGTTCTCAAAGATGGAGACTGCTGACACTATTGAAGGGCGAAGTGGATTCCTGGTTGCCGTGGATACAACTAAACGACTGATGACACATGTAGGCAGCAAACGGAAGTCGCTGGAAGTGGAACAACATATTTAATGCAATTTTCGAAAAATTATTCACTGAAAAGAGGAACTTTGACATATCAATGAAATGGCTCAACCATGTCATAAGCTGTGCTGGGCTACAGGTCAATAAAACAATTATTAGTGTATGTATGTGCACATGATTGTGAGCATGCTAATGTTTTTCTTCTAAACGGCTGTTACTTCAGGTATCAGACTTTCAGGGATTACCATATCCTAGAACCAAATGAAAGAAATGGAATGCGTTTTTGTTAAAATTTCCCAACACATATGAGTTATCACAGGTTTTCGGGTTTCTAGCACTGACTGGTGTCTGTCCCAGGGTTCATAAATCACTTGAGAACTCAGTTAAAACAACGCATGCGAGAAGAAAAAAAAGAGAAAAACAGTCAACAAACCTGCAAAAGTTATGATGGCTCAGGTTTTGTTGCCATCATAACCTTTGCAAATGAATTTTTTTTAAACTCAGAAGTTAAACAATATCTTGACATTCCACGTAATTTAAAATATTCTGACTACACCACCTTAGTGAACATGTCTTGCTTATGAAAAAATCGCAACTACCCCATTGAGATGAAGACATCCTTACCCTGGGTGAATCCGGAGAGGTTGGGGTGAACTCCCCATCCGATTCTGCGGAGCTCACTCCGAGGTTGTCCTTTGCGCCGAATGACTTAACCTCAAGTTTTGGATGGGGGCGAGCCCCTTGCGTGAGATTCTCCTGGGAGCGCTGGTAAGCGGTTTTACACACCTTGCGCCGGCCCAACTGTGATTGCAGGCCCCCGGCTAGCGTCTGCTTTGATGCGTCGTACAACTCTCGATCCTCCGAGCGTCTAGTGCTGCCATCGTCCGCGCCACTACTCGGCTGCTTCACAAATATCGTTGGGCCGTTCCTCACGTGAGACTCCACGTGATTGCCACACACTTCCGATTGGTTCTCCGTCTCCCCGCAAGCGCCGACGGAAAACCCCTCGCTTTCGCGCCCCATGAGTAAATCCATGTCTCCGACTTCACACGGGCCTGTTATGCCATCGTCAGAGTATTTGCCATTGTCCGCAGTTTTCTGAAGCTCCTGCGTGTCCATAGGTGGCGCTACATTTGCAACATTTCTCACTCCGATTTCTGGAGTGCCGCCACAAACGTCGTCACTGTGCGCAGTGGTGCCACTGTCACGCCCTGTTTCACAGTCACCAAAAGTGTGAAGGTCACGTGATATAACTCGCTCTGAAGAATCAGCTGATGGGTCTTCCAATGTGGGAGGAAGAGACTCGCACATTTGCTGTGTCCCAGGCTCTTTCGGCAGGATTATCTCGCCTGTTACCTCCGTAATCGGGGTGTCTAACATACTGTCATCCTCAAGGGCGTTTCCCATGAGAATGGCATCTTCGCTGCCGGTCTCGTCGCATTTCACATGATCACAATCGTGCTTTTTCTGCTTTGTTTTGTAACTACAATCGCTGACGACACATTTCGTGCTGACGTGATTCTTCACGGCGGAGTCGCAACACAGTTTGTCCTGCGTGACCCCTGGTGGCAGCTCAGTGCTACCGACAGTACCGGTGCTGCCCTCTCTGTAGGAGTCATTCAGCAGTAAGTTTGGCTCCGATGGTCGCCCACTGTTGGTTTTCCTCCACTCGGTGGAGTTGATTAGGGAGTGCCCCCTGGTGACGTTTGTGTTCGCCGCCGCCGCCGCCGCCGAATTGTGCCCTAAGTTTCGGCGTCGACATGTGCTGCCACCTATCAGCGACGTGCTGGCATCACTTTTGTTTTCAGCTGTCTGCTCGCTGTCTCTGGAGACTGTGCCGTTGTGCTTGTGTGATGACTCAGTCTTTGACCCGCTCGACTTCTTGGACTTGCTGGTTCTACCCACACAGCACATACGAACAGTTAGGTCTGTAACAACCATCACATCTCTCTCTCGCGCAAAACGATACACTTAAGTATACACATAAGTTCACATTGTCATCTACCTTTTTAAATGTACAAACAAATGTTTAAAAAAAATTACAAAGAGTTATTTATTTATTCAAACTATTGCATAACTTTGTTAGAAAAAATTAATATACAACCTGCTACATTGTACAATCTGGTAATTTTCCATAGAACCTTCCACAACATTTTTATTTCTAAGATTACGTGGTTACCTTGGTTACCATCTTGCAAATTATGTGTCATGTGTGACTTGCTTTTCATACAAACGCAATACGCTACAAACTTTTTCAAGATACATTGAGCTGTTTTTATTATGAATTACAAAAGATAATAAAACAGTTATTAAATACGACTTTTCACCCACAGCTGAACAAACAATGGGCTGTTTCCCTCTTCTGATTGCAGTCAGGGTGTAATATTCAAGAGCCGTTACTATGACACAAGACCCAATGCCATAATTATTGTCATTGTTAACTGTCACAGTCAGAAACAACTATGCTTAAAACATCAACTGTGCACAGTAAAATGTCACTAAATGTACCATGTACATGTGATTATGTGTATGTTATATAATGATTACATAATCATATAAATACATCATACATGACATGCTGTAACATCCCCTGTATGCACATTAATTGTATAATGTTTATGGTTAACTTTTGTTATGTGGAAATGGAGTGGGAATTCAAATTTGAATTTAATCATAACAGATGGAACTGAAGGAAAAAAGGAATTGAAAAAAATTGAATTGGAATTGAACGAAAGGAATTGAAAGGAATTGGAGCAGAAAATGGAATTGATTGACTGGAACTGACAAGAGCCCTGGTCGCTCTGTGATACGACGCTATCAGGGCAAGACTTCTGCGTTCTCTCACCTGGATCGGTCAGTGTCAGTGCGTCGCTGTTTGTTTGACTCCGACGATGACACGATGTGTGCGTGGGCGATTCCAAGAACAACCATGAGGCCAATTGGTATACACAGGTGGGCGATTGACAGCGACTGCAACACGTAAAATAGAGCATGTCAGGTACTGTTGTGAGCCCTGGACTGTATGTGTACTTTGTCCTGTTTACTGAATCACCTACACTTTGTCTAAATGACTGAATTGAATGTATTTTGTCCTAGTTACTGAATTGACTACTTCGTCATAGTTACTGAAATGGTACTTTGTCCAAATTACCGAATCCACTAATCTTAGTCCTAGTTACCAAATCCTCTGTACTTTGTCCTAGTTTCCAAATCTACTGGCTGAGACTATAACAGTGCAGATGCTCGTATCTAGTATCCATTGGCAACTCCTGAATGCAAATCCTAATATAATTACAAGTCTGATCACTGACACACAATAGTGAAAGTGTATTTTATAATAACTACTTCCCAAACTTGACTCATTCATCAACCAGGATTGGCGAAAACTGAAACTGCTAAATTTAGAATGGCAACAACATGAGGTTTATCGTGTCTTCAGTGTTTCCATGGTGCAATCTGTGACTTATACAACCAGGACACTCTGGCATGCACAGGTGGTTCTTATGACCAGCATGTCAACACCAAGTGTAGGTTTACAAACCTGCAGCCATTTTCTTTCTGCCTGTTTGCTTGTCTCTGGGTAGCGAACCTAAAGAAAAAAGTCATTCATCATCATCATCGTCATCGTCATCGTCATCGTCACCATCATCATCATCATCATCATCATCATCGTCACCATCATCATCATCATCACCATCGTCATTAAACGGTGGTGATTCCAGCCTCTGCTGGTAAGTATAAAACACAATTTGCCATAACAATGGGGTATTTTATTGAAAACTTATGACATTGATTGTCGCACATTTATTTATTCCACAGATGATCAGTGTTAGAATGATACTAGATTTGTTGAAATATCTTTTAATAAGCAGCTTTGAGAAACAGCCGTAATTTGGGCTATCTAAAAAACCAACAGCCATAGCAACAACATATTTAACAACATATTTAGTATTACTAAATGCCCACTGTGTGGCGCCACTGTCTATCGACTCGAACTAGAGATGTAGATCGAATAAATTACCTTTAAAAATCTAATGTTTGCATATATGTTGGTATACCAACCACATTTGCACACTGAAAATATGGTATTCTGTTACAAAATGTAGTGTGGTCAGAATTATGTTAAAATCCAGCCTCATCTCCCATCAGCAAAACACATAGATAGTCATCGCTGCACCAGAAAGAAGCTAGCAGCAGTGCGTCTGATGCAGTCTGTAGCCCTCTCTCACCTCGACCTCTCTCACCTCGACCTCTCTCACCTCGACCTCTCTCACCTCGACCTCTCTCACCTCTACCCCTCTCACCTCTACCCCTCTACCTCTCTCACCTCTACCTCTCTCACCTCTACCTCTCTCACCTCCACCTCTCTCTCCTCTACCTCTCTCACCTCCACTTCCTCAAGCGATGCATCGCTGGTGTAATAGACCCCGAGAGTAAACACTTGCATCGCGTACAGAAACAACAAGCCCATGCCGATGCGATCTGATGTCTGCTGCTGCCACCTGGTGAACAAATGTTTCACATTGCAGTACAGAAAGCACCCATTACACAGTAGTGCACAAAGTTATTTTTGCAAAGTGCATAAGATTCATATTTCTGTCATGATGTCAATTGAAAGGATTTTTTTGCAAAGAATGACTCACTGGAAATACATTTCAGAGTTTCCCCTGTTATAATTATGATGAGCGAGGTGGGCCACCTCACTATTTTTCTGGGCCACCTCACTCAAAACATGCTTGCTATAAACTTGCTATAAACACGCTTAAACCATGAGGACCTTGTAGATGTGCATTTGTTTCCCCTCTGTATAACAGGGAAACTGTTCTGGGCACCCATGCACCCAGATGTACATAGCATCGCTTGCAGTGCTCACTCAGCCCATCCTACCACCTCACCTCGCCCATCATTTTATCCACGAGAAACAATGCATTTCACAGGCCATTTGTCGGATGTTATATAAGATGTTAGTAACAAACTACGTACTTTACATATCTGTGGTTAGTAGTACAGACTTGGTGACGCCTGATAATATGTTTACTCTGATCTTGACAAATCATTTGTTGTATAATGTTATAAAACTACAAATGTATATATATATATATATATATATTATATATATATATATATATATATATATATATATATATATATATAGTAATGATGGTTATTTTAAATGAAAATGGTGTCAACGGAAGATGGCTTTTAGCCAAATGACATCCATGCTATGTAACATGCTGGCAATTTAATATATACTTTAGTTTTGTTCTTGTACATGTTGCGTTGTGAAATAAGTTACCTACTTATATTTTAAAATTGTGTATATTCATTATGTATTTATAGTTAAAAATGCATTGCCGACACATCCAGCAGCTGATAAATACATTACAGATGTTCAAAATGCCACAATCATTAAGAATAAAATGTAATATATTTACTAAAATACATAGTGAAACAAATTATCAGTTACATTATTTCAAACGGATCATTATAAAACTAATCCAATTAGTTTACTGTCAACGTGTAGATTCTCCAACTCATTACAAACCATTGTATGTAGAGAGGCAGGAATACGACTTTGACCAGTCCACGGGTGGTCACTTGGAACCACCCGTGTGTGGGCTTGGCCTTTGTGAATGTCGACCCTACAATGTAGAATAGTTCAAACATATACAGACTTATCAGTCACTCATTATTGCTGGCACACGGTACCATTACACAGTCACTGATGTATGGGCAGCTTTGTTCAGCTACATCTTGTTAAGCCATATAAACAAATACAAGGCTGAGAAACTTTGTCAAGTGACACTTTTGATCAATGAGTGCAGCATGGCTGAATACTTTAAGATGATTAAAGTTGCTTGAAAGACATGTGTGTCTGTGTGTGTGTGTGTGTGTGTGTGCGTGCGTGTGTGCGTGCATGCGTGAGTGTGTGTGTGTGTGTGTGTGTGTGCGTGAGTGTGTGTGTGTCTCACATATACACAATTATGAGGGTGTACATACAAACTACCAGGTATGCAACATCCACGGGTAAGACATTTTCTGTTCAAGAATCAAGACAGTTATACCTTTTACTGCACCAATAGTAACCAGGAATAGCCACTCATCATATAGCGATATGAATGGTCGTATTTTATCAGTCGAATTCATCTAATGGAAGAAAAAGAAGTCGACACCCACCTCTAACCAGATCCACATCAATCAGCTCTGACTTCACTCGCCCCGTCTTCTTGGGCACATTGTGGAACCCCTGCACGAGACACAAGTATGTAACAGTAACATGTCCACTCACTATAAGAACATGGGTAATGCAGTGTAATTCCTTACAATAAATTTACACCATCGTTGTGCACTAAGTGTCACTGTGGCTGATTACGTCAGTGCCAGCCTTCTATACCCCCGGCTCACCCCTTTGAAAAAACCCTCTTTTAACGTCAGCCAATGAAATCGCCCACGGGTGTGGTCAGCATCCACCATGTAATATAACATTGGATGATTTCACTTTCAGCCACATTCTGCTTGAGTTACATGCAATGTTTAGGACGTTAATGAGATTCCCATAAGTTGTATATCCATCTATGATTAGGGAGGACGTTTGTGCTGTTCCGATGACATATGTAGTAGTGACTGGCGAGGTTAGTTGTTATAATCATATAACTTGATTCTTCACACTCGCTAGCTTTACAAAGATGATCAGCCAGGGGTAGTTTCGATCTCTGTCTCACGGGAATGGTTTACACTGTTACATTACCTGTGTTAGACCTCTTTGTTAGACTACGCTAGTCGCTATTAATTTACCAATGTTACTTCATGTAATGTCCTAGACTATTTAAATCTGTTTATATCAGAATTGTATCTTCAATATTTAAGAACAAACAAACTATTATAACAGTAACAGGTACATCAATCACGTCCTTACATACTCAAATAAATATGTTCACATGTCACAACTGTTTAGTTGTTCAAATTTCCTTGAAACTACACATTATCTTAGAAAAACATGAAAGTTGTTCTTTTGTACTTTAGAAATAATTCGTGAAATAGTACTTATCCAAGAACAAGGATACTCACCCCAAGAACTCTCTGTTCGACTGACTTCTCCCATAGCTGTTTGTCATAGGCACCGATCTAAAACACCACAATGGAAACATTTGAAATAAGTAAATTAAGAACACATCTAGTTTTACAAAACAGCCACCAACCTGTAAGACAGCATAAATAACGAATATTGGCCTCAGATAATCACAATGTGTGGATCAAAGTAATCAGTACATTTTAGTATAACTAACTGAACAAAGAACAACACAGAAACAAATGGACATAGCAAAAACGTTAGTTACATAACTGGAAAACTGTTTGCAAAACCTAACATCTGTTTGAGCCTACATTAAACATGTAAGTGAATAAGTTTAAATAATTCCTGCTTTTTTAATACATAATAAATGAGTAGATCAGATGTCACTGATCTGAGGAAGCTAATGAACACAGACAATGGCACAGCTTTATGTAGTGACCCATGGTCACCCATCCACCTGTCATTTGGATGAGTAACCCCGTTTTGGACTGGTGGAAATATTACTGGATGTGTGTACGAAATTACAGATAAAAATATTTAAAACAACAGGCTTGTGGGTATATCAGGTAACATACATGAGTCCTTTAGAAAATTTTCGACTTGCAAAAATGTTATCCTGCATAAAGGCCTAGAAAGATGCAAATTAACACTTCCTCGCAGTTAACACTGCCTCACAGTTAACACTGCCTCACAATTAACATTGCCTTGCCATTAACACTGCCTCACAATTAACACTGCCTTGCAGTTAACACTGCCTTGTAGTTAAAACTGCCTCGAAATTAACAATACCTCACAATTAACACTTCCTCACAATTAACACTTCCTCGCAATTAACACTTCCTCGCAGTTAACACTTCCTCGCAGTTAACACTTCCTCGGAATTAACACTTCCTCGCAGTTAACACTTCCACGCAATTAACACTGCCTCTCATTTAACACTCCCTCGCAATCAACACTGCCTCACAACTAACACTTCCTCGCAATTAACACTGCCTTGCATTTAACACTGCCTTTCAGTTAACACTGCCTTGCATTTAACACTGCCTCACAGTTAACACTGCCCACAATTAACACTGCCTCACAATTAAGAATTAACACTGCCTCACAATCAACACTGCCTCACAATTAACACTGCCTCACAATATATTGAATTAACACTGCCTCACAATCAACACTGCTTCACAATCAACACTGCTTCACAATTAACACTGCCTCACAATTAACACTGCCCCACAATCAACACTGCCTCACAATTAACACTGCCTCACAATTAACACTGCCTCACAATTAACACTGCCTCACAATCAACACTGCCTCACAATCAACACTGCTTCACAATCAACACTGCTTCACAATTAACACTGCCTCACAATTAACACTGCCTCACAATTAACACTGCCTCACAATTAACACTGCCTCACAATCAACACTGCCTCACAATCAACACTGCCTCACAATTAACACTGCCTCACAATTAACACTGCCTCACAATTAACACTGCCTCACAATATATTGAATTAACACTGCCTCACAATCAACACTGCTTCACAATTAACACTGCCTCACAATTAACACTGCCTCACAATGAACACTGCCTCACAATCAACACTGCCTCACAATTAACACTGCCTCACAATTAACACTGCCTCACAATTAACACTGCCTCACAATTAACACTGCCTTGCAAATAACACTGCCTCACAATTAACACTGCCTTGCAAATAACACTGCCTCACAATTAACACTGCCTTGCAAATAACACTGCCTCACAATTAACACTGCTTCACAATCAACACTGCTTCACAATCAACACTGCCTCACAATTAACACTGCCTCACAATTAACACTGCCTCACAATCAACACTGCCTCACAATCAACACTGCCTCACAATTAACACTGCCTCACAATTAACACTGCCTCACAATTAACACTGCCTCACAATATATTGAATTAACACTGCCTCACAATCAACACTGCTTCACAATTAACACTGCCTCACAATTAACACTGCCTCACAATGAACACTGCCTCACAATCAACACTGCCTCACAATTAACACTGCCTCACAATTAACACTGCCTCACAATTAACACTGCCTTGCAAATAACACTGCCTCACAATTAACACTGCCTTGCAAATAACACTGCCTCACAATTAACACTGCCTTGCAAATAACACTGCCTCACAATTAACACTGCCTCACAATTAACACTGCCTCACAATTAACACTGCCTCACAATCAACACAGCCTCACAAATAACACTGCCTCACAATTAACACTGCCTTGCAAATAACACTGCCTCACAATTAACACTGCCTCACAATTAATACTGCCTCACAATCAACACTGCCACACAATTAACACTGCCTCACAATTAACACTGCCTCACAATTAACACTGCCTCACAATTAACACTGCCTTGCAAATAACACTGCCTCACAATTAACACTGCCTCACAATTAACACTGCCTCACAATTAACACTGCCTTGCAAATAACACTGCCTCACAATCAACACTGCCTTGCAAATAACACTGCCTCACAATTAACACTGCCTCACAATTAACACTGCCTCACAATTAACACTACCTCACAATCAATACTGGCTTGCAGTTAACACTACCTCCTTGGAAGATTTATGCATTATTAATGGAGACCTGTGCTTGCATCAATTCTTAAAATTACGGGAAACTGGTCCAGTGGAAACCTAGTCTGCTCACACACGGACACCCGCTATTTCGACCCCTGGCATATGCACACGCATGCACATATGAGTCTGCAGAAAAATGTGGGAGTCCAATCTCCCATGTGATACACCTCCAACACCCGTACACAAGGACTCATGGGCCCCCTTAGAAATCAAAGCCTGTAATATATAATATTATGTAACTTAGCAGGTGCACGTGATTGCATAATTACCTTTTCCTGATAGAAAGCCACGGCCTCGTTGATAAGCTCCATGGTGTGTCAAGGATATCTGCAACTGTGGCCTTCAGTACGATGGGGCATCACTCTCCACTGCAAGAACAAATCATTTCATGGACAAACAGCGTCAGCACACATAACTTGTTCCGTGGCCGAAGCTAAATCAAAATGCAGCAATTAATATGGAGTAACTGACAATAACACTAATATCACTAAAGCCGTATTCTCATTGGCGGTTTAACTCAGCTTGAACTTGGGTTAATCCATTCTGACTGAACCCTCTTACTGACACTTGTAATCTGCGACTGACATTCATTAACTTCATGAAGAAAGGAACTGTTACGCCAATAGGATTCACTGCAGGACCAGGCACTATGAAGGCGCTTAGAATGTTGTTAATGCTGAGATGTTTGACTTATTTGACAATAAGCAAACATAGCAGTTTATGCAAACTTGAGTTTTATGTCACTTCATCATAATCCATAACCTTTGTCACTTTTGACTGGCTTATACAACTGTGACATCACTCCCATAACACATAAATTGCAGCAATCACTCCCTTGGACCCTTTCACAAACTGTTTTTAACCACCCTTTTAACGTTTGACTAAAATTTGGGTGACTACATAAACCTGATTGTGAATGGTGTACAACATCACCACATTCACCTTGTTCCATAAGTTGTAAAGATCTTTGTGGCACTTATGACAGTTTGCCTAACCCGTTCTCTCATGTTTCCCTAGTCCCCACCGTTCATGCACTGCCCTCTGATTAATCTAATTTTAAAATGAATATAGAATGCAAACAGGCACGGCCGAAGATATGCTCTTACCTTTAGAATAATACTGAATTGTATTCAATCTTTCATATAAATAATTACAATAATAAATATTTATATTTTATTATTTCATTGTACAGCACATTTCGTTTTTGGCCACCTGCAGGAGTGATTGAGTTTTTGTCCTTTAAACATGTGTGTCTTCAATGACACACAAGTGTTCCCCTGCCATATGATGAGCGAGGTGGGTCACCTGACTCACCTCATTGTTTTTCTAAAGAGCCTCGTTCAAGACATGCCAGAATTGCCACCTGACAGCTATTTCTGGCCACCCGATTTCTTGCTATAAACATGTTTACATGTTGCTACGGTGCTACCTTGTAGTTATGAATTTGTTTCCTCTCTATTTCTCAGGGAATAGGTTAAAACACCCTTCAGAATGAACCATTTTGAAGGTAGTTTTTAAAATAGTTGTCGGTGGTCATGCCCCCAGACCCGCACAGTGCACACCACGCATTCAGTGCTCACTCACCATCCTACCACCTCCCCCAACATTTTACTCAGGGGAACACTGCACATACACAGGTTCTCTGTATCTGTGTTGTTACCTGGCAAAATGTCCTAAGGACACATCACACAAGTGCGCATGGTGGGTCGTCTGACTTCATTGCTAAAATGTTGGACTAAATTATTTTGAAATGACTTTAGTGATTTGCTTGAGACAGTGATTGGGGATAGAGAATTCCAATTTAATTGTTCTTCTTGTTTGTAGAGTGTTCCACTGGAGGTCTGAAGAAGTGTTCCTGTCTCTCTAGAATAGTCCTGTGTATAAAATTGTCTTTGGGTTCTTTTTAAGGTTTTCATATTTTTTAGGCTTTGTGGATACCATGATGCTGACACATATTCAAGTATTGGGCAGACAAGGGTTATGTAGACTATAGACGTAATGTGGGTTGGGCATTTATTTAAATTTCTCCTAATGACTCCTAGTGTCTGTTGTGCTTTCCTAGCGACTGAGTTGCATTTTGCTGCCCGGTGTAACGTATTTCATATTTGTATACCAAGATAACAATGTGATTCAACAGTTTTAAATTGTTGGCCACAGAAGGTGTTGGTTTTCTTGAGGCCAATGTTATTGTAAACTGTAAAGCATTAGGTGGGGTTGAATTTCATAAGGTATTATGCCTTTGGACGAGAGAAGTATCATTGTCTGATTTAACTGGTAGATATAGTAGGCAGTCATCTGCAAAAAGGTGAACATTTGAAGTGAGATTGTTGCATAGGTTATTTATGTAAAGTAAGAAAAACAGGGGCCCCAGTACCTTTCTCTGTGGTACCCCAGAGGTGACTTGGAGTGGTTTGGATGTTGATCCAATTATTACAACCTGTTGAGTTCTTTCTGCAAGGAAGCTTTCTATCCATGACGATATTGGACCTGTGATGCTATAGTATTTTAGTTTGTGGGTTAGTCTTTTATGTCTAGAATGGCTATGTCTACAGATTTCTTTTCGTCTAGCAATTTGCTAATGTAATGGACAGTTTGAATTAATTCAGTTTCTATTAATCTTTTTGCATGGAAACCATGTTCGTGGTCAGTTAGAATGTGATGTTGTTCAAGGTCTTCATGATGTGGTTATGAATTATGTGTTAAGGAACCATAGATATCATAGGTGTCAAGGATATTGCTCTGTAGCTAATGTTTCTGCCGTTTCCTTTCTTAAAAACTGCTGTTATGTTGGCTTCTTTCCCTGCTCTGGGGACTTGATTGGAAGATGTCATGCATTATTGGTGTTAGGTGTTAGGCATATCTGTTTAGAAACCATGGTGGAATGCCATCTGGTCCTTGTTTATTAATATACATTAATTTTAGTATTTTTCTTGTGCAGCGCATCGATCCGCCATGCTGGAATTAGCGCTATATAAAAACTGTATTATTATTATTATTATATTATTGTGATTTAGAGGTGTTATTTTTTAGAGTTGGTCAAATACTCCTTTAAGTGAAATGGTTAGTTTCCAAGCTATTTTTCCAAGTGGGCTCTTGTTCAGATTTGGTAACCTGGGATTTCCTTCATGTGTGCAGACACTTTAGAACTGATTCCTAAAGGCTTCTGCTTTTTATGTGTCATCGCTAATGATGTTTCCTGCAATGTTGAGGTCCACAACCCCTGATTATCCTGTCTAAGTTTGGAAATAAAACTCTTGAATGCTTTCTGTTTATATTTTATTGTAGTTGTTAGGAATCGAAATATATAGGACAGTCTAGCAGAATGAAGTGCATGTTTTTCCTGATGTTACAAAATCTTGCCAGTCTTCTGGATTTCTAGATCTTTTTACTTTCTTATATAATCGTTTCTTTCTTTTGCACATTTTTTTCAAATCGTTGCTGAATCGGAAAGGTTGTGTCTGGAAGTACTAAGATGGAGTGGTATATACTGGTTCATAATGTTGATAATTTTGGTGGAAACAAGGTCCCATTTTATACTGTCATGGTTTGTTTAGAGAGAAGTATTCATGTATGATGTCATCAAGAGATTTCTGGATGTTAAGGTGGTCAGCTTTATTTCTGATGAAGATGTTATGTTTTGGGTGATGTTTGTGCTTGGCGAGATATTTACATCAATGATGACTGTGCTGTGGTCTGCTATGCTGTCTACTATTATTTAGTTTCGTTATTAACCCAGACTTATTTGTGAAGACAAGAATTTAGGATATTGTTGTCATTTTCTTGTTTTCATGTGGGTTCATTGACATGTTGGATTAGTCCATGTGCCTCTTTGAGAGAGACTACTGGGTAGTTTGTTGGCAGCAACTGTACTGTATCCACTGTTAGGTGTGACATGGTGGTTTTCCCAATTTATGTTAGGAAGGGTGAAATTGCCAGTATGACATTATGTATGTTATTCTTTGTCCTTGAGAGTCATGTGGGGTACAATAAGGATGGAACGAATATTTGATTTGTATTCGAAATTTCAAATATTCGAACATTTTCCCATTATTCAATTCAAAATATTGCAGCTATATAAACAAATATCGCTTAAATATTTTCCTCCATGTCCTCTGCCACAAAATGGGTCCCGGGCGATCATTTACTTTCTGACTTAACTATGAAAAGACTACAACCATCAATCTACTCCTCACATATCTTATATGTATACACACACAATCAAATCACTAACATTACTTAACAAATAAACTTCACAAAACAAACTCAAGTAAAACTCACTGGCAACGCAGTGTCATCACCATCGGTGGTGGCTACACATAGCTTACTGTAAAATGGATTTTGGGTCGAGGGGTCATTTGTTAGCAGTGTCGGGTTAAGGCTTAAGGTTAGGGTTTCAGGTAAGTTTAGGATTAGTTCAATTTAGCTTAGGCTTATTAGGGATACGGTTACTTTAGGGTTAGCACAAAACCGGAATTTATAGAGGTCATTTATTTAGACGCCTGTGATAAATTGCCGATTTTACAGTAAGCGCCGAGCTCTGTGTAGCTGCCGTAGATCATAACGAGTTTAGTGCAAGTTTGTTTTCTTAATCTTATTCTTTACAGGAACGTAAACTATTTTATTTTGTAACCTAGCACTTGTGTGTATGTGTACACAAGATATGTGAAGATAAGACTTCACGATACCGTTCAGTATTCTAATCGAATTTGAAACCACTGAATATTTGTATTCAATTATTATTATAACAACATGCACGCATCGCAATTCTTTCTTACCTGCTCACATAATAATGCAAGTCTTTCGCAAATTCGCAGAGCAGTGACGCCACTGCTCTGCAAATAGTGGCGAATGTGACTTTATTCACAGAGCTGCGAATCTCTTCCTTCTTTTTAATGCTTTGGCAGTTTATGAGGATGCTCTTACCTCAAGATCGGTCAGTAATTGCCCAAAACTGAGCATTGAGACCGTCTCAAGCGATAGTTTTCTGATGGTGTAGTTCTCTATTGATGTATTTTTTCATATGTATTTTTATTTTATATCCGGTTTGTCAAGGCTGGTTAATTTGTAAAATTATAATTGCACAGGTCTGGGTGACCTCTGCAATCTTTTCGGAGGCGTGACTTCAGTTCATTTACTGTGGTGGCCTGAACTGTGTCGTCTGAAAGGGAGTTCCACATTTGAACCACTCTGGTTGCGAAGAGTGGTGCCTGTAGCCAGTTGCTCTGTGTGTGTGTAGTGCACCTGAACTTGGTCTCTTCTTCTGTTTATTGGTTTCCTTGTTATTGGTTGTGTTGTTACTAGTTGTTTCGTTCAAGTTGTGGTTTTTGCCTCTGTTGAAAGACCTGTGGTTTTCTTTAATGGTAATCTTTATTTATCAATGACAATGGAACAACTGTCTCATCTTTTAAATTACAAAAAGTGCAACACTGATTGGTACAAGCTGACTTTTCTGTTCGACTGTTGTTGAACTTGTTTCGATGCTTAAGCCTTAAAGAAAACGAGGTCGCTATTCCATCGCTAGCAAAGCAAAACCCGAAACGTCAAAACTACAACATACGATACAAGCAAGGCAACACTGCCAACACTGTCACTGGCAGTTGCCGAGTGGGACGACAAATAACACCGACAAGTCAAATCTTTTACTCACCTTTCTCTGCGTATGTAACACAGCTTTACACTTTACGGTCAGCACGCATGCAAAACACGCTTTAAAACTGGTATATCACATAATTATCTTATATATGCTTCATTTCATTTTTAAAACGCATATATTTATCACAATAACCATCTGTCCCGACATATTTTGACAGCAACCACGCAACCTTGACATTTGCCAGTATCTATAACGTGCCTAAAAGCTGTTTACTGCTTTGTACACTGCAGGCGGGCCGTATAGCGTACGCATAGCGTAGTTCACTTTCACCTCCATTACTAGGTTTATCTCGAACGTAGGGGCGTACCCCTTTTCCTTTCTTGGAAATATTATGCATTAATTCTTTCAGTTTTGTGTTATTGAGAAATAATATCCATATTGAATCTTAACTTGTGTGCCAAGTTGCGCAGCCGTTTATTGTGTTTATTCAATCAGGTGAAACGACTAATGCCGCTGCATGCACATAAATTGTCGGCCCTACTTTGCAGTACAGTAATTGTTCAACCACTAATTGACCACGGGTTTGTTATATGGGGAAATTGCGGACACAGTTTGCTGATGAACGTGCATAAGATGATGAAACGAGTAATTATGAAAGTAAAAGACCGGCGACAGATATCGCATAAAAAGACCGGCGACAGATATCACATAAATAGTGACAATATACCAGATTTAACGAGCAGTATTAATAATGGTAGAGCAAAAATAAGATGGAATAACATGACTGATAATGACATAAATAAATATTGTATGCTTACTGAAGGATGTTTGCATGATATTCATGTACCAACTGAGGCTGTATGATGTAGGCCCCGGGATACACATTGCACAAATGTAAACCATTTTGAATCTCTAAATAAAATGTATAATGACATAGTGAGTTCACTAATACAAGCTGGTGAAGAATCCTCGCAAACTAAGAAAAGGGCGTATATAAATAAACCGGGATGGGCAGAGTATGTGGATAGTTTGTATGATACCTCCAGAGAAGTCAGACACATGTGGGTTAATGCTGGGAAACCCAGACAGGGACCTGTTTATGATTTGCATGTAAAAAGCAAAGCTAGATTTAAGTATGCTTTACGATTTATCAAGAATAATGAAAATGCACTACGCAAAGAGGCACTAGCTAAAAAATTAACCGAACTTAATCCTGAGGCCTTCTGGCGTGAAATCAAGTCTATCAACAATTGTAACACACCTCTTCCATCTAGTATCGAAGGAGTATCAGGTGGAAAAGAAATAGTAGATATATGGCGTAAACATTTTTGTGACCTTTTAAACTGTGTTAACAATAGTAGTGTAGATGCGTGTGAACATGACTGTGATACACCTTATGATGAAATTGTGGTCACAGTAGACGAGGTAACAAATGCGATTAAGAAGCTTGACATTAATAAAGCTTGTGGGTCAGATGGCATATGTTCAGAACATATAAAATATGCAGACAAGGCACTTATATCCTTGTTATCTTTGTGCTTCACTAGTTTTTTTGCTCATGGATTTCTGCCAGAGTCAATGTTGTCAGTTGTACTTGCGCCAGTGATTAAGGATAAAGCTGGTAAAATATCTTCTAAAGACAATTACCGTCCAATTGCATTAGCTATAGTGTGTTTAGCAAAATGATTGAAGTAATTATACTGGCTAGAATTGAAATATTTTTGGATACTAATCCGAATCAGTTTTGTATATATGTGTTAAAGGAAATTATTGATTTATATCGAACTCTGAATGGCAGTGTATTTGTATGTTTTCTTGATGCAAGTAAAGCCTTTGACAGAGTAAATCACAGAACGTTGTTTAAGAATCTAGCCTAGCCAATTGATCTGATGTTCGAATACGCTATTTCACTTCCGTAATAATGTACATAATGTCATGCATGGGCACGCTCCTGGCTTCGTCACTGATATGTTCATGTTAAACAAAAGTGTGCACGATTGTCACACTCGGAGCCGCAGCTGCACAAATATTCAACATACAATTAACCTGTCTTTAGGCTTAGGCCAGCCTCACAGGGTGCGACACTTTGGGATACTATATCCCGGAATGTATAAGAAATGCGAATAGTGCAGACACCTATAAAACACACTTTTTTTAAGTTTCTCGTGAAGAATGTGTACAATGTGGCATGCATTCCCCGGTGTTAGTTAGTCTGAGTGATTGTTTGCGTTTGGCAGGTAGATTGTTTGGATTCGTTCATTTTTGTGCGGTTGGTGGTGGTAGTTTAGTAGGGATGATATTTCAAACAATCAGATCTTTATTGTCGTTGCCATTATTATTGTATTGCAGTGAAGAAGAAGAATTTGTTTTTATTTGACCATTTTGTCAACACAATACATACATACACGTTATCCATGTCATACATATATAATCTGAATAATACAAACATGAAAATTCTAGCAAACATGGTAATAATGCGTATAAATAATAATAAAAGTAGGGTCAGGAGACTCCTCTAAGACCTGGCTGGTCGCTATCGAGGAGCCACCTTTCAGAAAATTTAACTTACAGAATAATTTCTTCATTTAGAACAAATTCTTCAGAAACAGACCAAGATAAAAAGAAAAATCAAGAAAAGAGAAAAATCACCAAACACGCATAATATGAAGATGCTTTTGCGCAGCTGACAAGATTTTTGTATCTCAAGTAAAAGGCTCTGTTTTTAAGTTTTAATACTGAATGAAGTGTTTTTGGTGGTTTTAGATACTTAATTATGCATACATACATAGCAGTTTTGTCTAGTGCATATTACTTCATAACTTTGTAAAAAATACAGTTTAACATAATTTACAAATCCCTGTGTACTATGTGACATAAGTTTTTCTTTCACTATTTCAGGAAGGTTATTTAATAACAGTGGCAAATTATGTCTGAGACATTTCTTTGCAAATTCATGTTTAATTTTATAAGTGTATATTTTATCTTTGTATCTTGTGTCATGACCATGTACCTCACATTTAAACACAAACCTCCAATTTTGTAAATAGCGAGGTAGGTCATTGTGTAGATATTTATAGTAGAATTTTAATTGTTGTAATTTAAGAATGTCATCTACTTTTAATAAGCTAAGTTGTTTGTACAGTGGTTCAGTGTGGGAAATGTAGTTACTCAAAGTAATAATTCTCAGGGCTTTTTTTTGTAATTTTATTATTCTATTTGATTCAAAGCCCCATGCCATGATGCAGTAATTAATGTGTGGCACTATTAATGAATTATATAATATTTTTTTAATATCTAGAGGTAAGATATGTTTCAGTTTGTTTAAGATTCCAATTTTCTTAGAACATGCATTTGATATTTTTTCAGCGTGCTTTTTCCAGTTTAAATTTGTATCTATAATTAAACCCAAGAAATTAAATTCCTTAACTTGATCAATGTTTACATTGTCTATCTTCAGGTTTAATATCTGTATATTTTTCTTTTGAAATATCATAAATTTTGATTTTACTACATTTAGTGATAATTTATTGATTTTGAGCCAATCATTTATCTTAACAAGTTCTTCGTTTATTAAAGATTCAAAATGTTGGTCATGTGTGTTATCACTGAACACATTTAGTGTACTTGACAAAGTTGTGTCGTCTGCATAAATGAGAAAGTTAAACATTTTACTTGCTTGTGCAAAATCATTTATGTATATGATGAATAATAGTGGTCCTAAAATTGAACCTTGTGGTACACCTGTTGTTATTTGTAACATATTTGATTTGATATTGTCAATTTCCGTGTATTGTTTACGATTTTCTAGGTAGCTGCTGAATAAGTTGAGATTAGTTCCATGTACACCGTAATATTTTAATTTATCAATTAATATTATATGATCAATGGTATCAAAAGCCTTGGAGAGATCTAAATATATATTAATTGGTATTTCATCTTTATCCAGTTGTGTTATTATTCTATCTATTAATTCTAATGCCGCATATTCTGTTGAGTGTTTCGGTCTGAAACCGTATTGATGATCAAACAAAAGCCTAGAGTCTCTTAAATAAGATGATAATTGTTCAAATATATTTTTTTCAAGTATTTTTGAAATAGCTGGTAGAAGTGATATAGGCCTATAATTACTGAAAACTGTTTTTTCACCTTTTTTATAAACAGGAATTACCTTTGCAATTTTTAGTTTATCGGGGAATATTCCTGTTGTTAATACTTGATTTATTAATAATGTTAAAGATTTGGTTAGTGCTGGTTCAAGAATTTTTAGTAATTTAGTGGAGAGACCATCATATCCACAGCTACTTTTGTTAGGTAAATTTATTATTGTCCGCTTTATAATATCTTCTTCAACGTAGCTAAATGTAAAGTTTCTGTCTACTATTTTATTTAGATAATATGTATGTTCACGAGTGCCTTTATATTTTATATTACTTGCCAGATTACTACCAATATTAGTGAAAAAATCATTAAATTTGTTTACAATTTCTGATTTATCTCTCACAATAGAATCAGAGTCTTTAAAATATTTGGGAAAGGATTTGTTAGTTTTATTTTTAGAAATGATTTCATTTATAGTTTTCCATGTGTTTTTTACATCAAATTTAAAATTATTAAAACATTTATCATAGTAGAGTTGTTTTGCTTTACGAAAACTTGTTTTTAAAATGCTATTGTACGTTTTTAAATTGACCAATAATATGGCATATTTGGAAGATTCAGGATTAGTGAGTTTTATTTGTTTGTAAAGTTTATCTCTGTATCTTATTGAGGTTAGCAGTCCTTGAGTTATCCACGTAGACTTCTTATGCTTGTATTTGTTAAATTTAACTAATTTGCTAGTCATATATTTATCTTTAGCTTGGTTTATTTCATCTATGATAATATTATAATTATAGTTTGGATCAGTATTTGGGTTGGTGTCTAATTTTGTGTATATATCAGAGGAGTGAAGTTCATTTTTTTACCTTTAACATAGCCTCTTTATTTTGTACATTAACTTGTATAAATTTTGTAGTATGATCCTCTTTAAGAGTGGTATTCACAAACATAAAGTATGGCTGATGATCAGAAAATTTCTTAATTAGTATTCCTGCTGTACTTTGTAAAATACGTTTTGTTAAATTACAGAAGAAGTTGTCAATAAGAGTACCAGCCCTTGTTGTGAACCTTGTAGGAAGTGTAATTTGGGGGAAGAGACTAAATGAAGTCAACATATCAAAGAAAGTGCTACAGTGTTCTTGCTCATTTATTTGTAACATATTTATGTTGTAATCCCCTGCAAGGATAACACTGTTGTTTTGGTGACATCGCAAAGTTGATAAGACAGTTGAAAATTCATTTATGAATTTGTTATAATTTTCCGTTGAGGGCCTTGGAGGACGGTAAATGTTTCCTATAATGACTGGTTGCGATAATCCTCCTCCAGTTATTTGTATTATTTGACCCTCCCAATGCTCATACGTATTCAAATTCATCTTAACTTCATAATCAAAACGTTTATCTATATATATTAACAATCCACCTTTACTACTGCAGCTTTTCCCTTGTGAAATGCAGTCATATCCAGTTAACTGGATTAATGACAAGTCATCATTTTCAGATAACCAACTCTCCTGAAGGCATATTATGCTGAATTTAAAGTTTGACGAGGATACGTCATTTACATATGCCTCAAGTTCACTAAACTTTGCATTTATGGACTGTATATTTGAACTTAAAATACTTAATTGTTTTCCTTGTTTTTTGGCTAATGAACTAAATGTATCAAAGTCATAATATGATGATCGGCGTATTATTGGCAATTCGTTATTTTCGTCAATAGCATTGCCAATGCTTAAAATATTATTCAGACAACTATTCGAAATACCACCTGTAAACTGGAGAAACGTTTCGTCAGTTACCATTTGTCTGTAATTTAACTTTTTCTAAAATCAACACATTATCATTGTGCAATAACACTTTGTTTACAGTGTGACAGCAAACCAAAAGAAGAACAAAAAAGCCAACGAGGCTTAATTATAGTAAAAAACATCATGAAAGTGAGTGATGATAACAATAGACTTCTTTTGCGCCAATATCCTCGAAGATCAAGCTCAGTGGCGCAAGTCTTAATACTATTATGATTGTATTAATTAGTATTATCGTAAATCATATATTTTATCTAAAGCTATATTGTATGTATGCATATTGCATGGGTGTATGTGTGTAAGTTTTGGGTGATGATGGCCCATTGAAAGTCACGACTTACCACGTATATATAACATGGTTACCATCAGGAAATAAAGCTTTTACTTACTTATAGCGAGGATATCGACTCGCAGAAGATTCGGAGGACATGCAACAGGCATTTGTGCCTGCCAATGTAGATCTTTGGCATGTGTCTTCCAAAAACTTTGATTGTGTTTTTATGTGCGCCCCCCCCCCCACGAAGCGTTGACTAATTTGACATGTGCAACTTGTCTAAGATCCCTTCGCGCCAGAGGACGTTAGTATATTATTTTATAGGATCTATGCCATGCAGCTATAGCCCACTAGGAGTATGATTGGTTGTGTGATTCTTTTGAGTGATTTGAGCCACACGATGCTCGTGTTAATTAAGTACTTCACTTGCAGTGTTTGCGATGTGGAAGCAAATATTCGATTACACAAACCCG
Organism: Oasisia sp. SBJ-2009; assembly: GCA_964017155.1. NCBI lineage: Eukaryota > Metazoa > Annelida > Polychaeta > Sabellida > Siboglinidae > Oasisia > Oasisia sp. SBJ-2009. The sequence continues at coordinate 56,822,980 of OZ024855.1, read as the reverse complement.
TCCAGCTGCTCGTGCGAAAGGGTCAGTATATGCTGGGATTTCACAGTGTGAAATGTGTATTGTTGGCAGAACGGTTCTGATATCTCTTAAAATAAAAACGTGAACAAACATGTCAGTGGTGGAGTTGGGCCCTTTTAGAATTAAGCAGTCTTTGTTTGGCAATAATAGTATGCTACAAAATAATACAGCATATCATTACACGTGGCATATGTAATTATGTTACATATTAGGTGAGTAATAAGTTGCTGTCAAGCAGAATAAAGTTACTGTGAGATCATCTTGTACGTCTTCCACCTTGCCTGCTTTGTCTGCCAATTGGGCGACGCAGACACCGAATGCTCAGGACATGCTACCTCACCCGTAGTCATTGTAATTATGTGATGCTTAAGCGGTATCTGTATATCGTACTTTTGTGGCAGTTAGCTGTACAGTAAAATTATCGTTGTGTCTATTCCGTGGAGACTTGCAGCAGAAACCTTCACGACACGCCATCTTCTCTTCACCATAGTCACAGATAAGATCAGCTTTATTGCCATGTTTTCATTGCAGTTACAATAAAACACTGGAATGCGCGTTAATTGTAATGTTGGGTCGTCGTACATGCATGTTCACGATCATATTAATGCTGCTACTTTAAATTAATTAATTAATTAATTAAAAACAATCATGATACAATAGGTCCAGCTCTGTAAAAGGTCAGCATGATCTGTGTGGTCAAACCAAAATTATCTTATCTTTCTTAGAAAGTACAGCCGCTGCTGCTGTGTGCATGGTCCTTTTCTGATAATAGTATCAACATTTAGCTACCATTTAAGATTAGTTGAAACTGTTGAACCAAGAAACTTGAAATGTTGGACAATTTCAACTGTTCAGCCATCGATCGAAACAGACGAGAGGGGAGAATTTTCTTCTAAAATCCACAATCATTTTTTTAGCAGTTCTTGCGCTGTTCCCACGGCTGACGCAGTAGCGACTGGCAAATTCCTTTGCTAAAACGTTATAGCTCGACTCCACGCACTTCAACAGTTTGCGGAGATGATCAACGGTAGCGCAACGATCCATGTCATGCGAGAATGGTGCACCGTATTGTTCTTTCTATCGATCGTCAACTCACCACTCACAGCAACCTAAGAACGAGGTTTATATAACTCAGTCTCGAGGCTCGAATCGTTAGACGAAGTTTCTTTTCCCTTATCGTCGAGCCATTTGCTTATCGCTTCTCTCTGCTCCATTTCTCTCTTGAGCCTCTTTGGGAGTGCAGCACTGATCATAGTCGTGATACTCTCCAGGTACCTTGTATCAAAATCTGAGCTCTTCAAGTTCAATGCGTCAGCATCAAGGTCAGCCATTCGGTGTAGTACCAGGCGATACAGATCGATACCCTTCACGCCACTAAGACCTGTTAGTCTGAGATGTTTCTGGTGCCTGCTAGTATACACCGGTACAGTGAACCAAGCTTTATCGTTATTGTAAATCGACTCCATCAGGCATTCGTCTTTTTGCAGTTCGGTCCACCTGCCTTCCCGGAACGAGTCTGTGACGTACAGAAACGCAAAGCTACTGCGCCTAATGGCCTCTCCCAAGTGACCGACCACGGGTTGTATCCATGTGAGATGCTGGTCAATGGTACACACGGTTGCATGTTGGTTTCCCACCTTGATATATTTCTCAATAATAGCTTTAAATGTTAAAGCCTCGTTTCGATCATCTTCGCTGTAGAAGAGCGTGATGTCAAACTGGCCTTCCTTCAGTTGAGGCGGCAAATCGTCAGGCGTAAGGCTCATGGCTTTGAACCGATGTTCTAGTTTAACCATAGCCTCACCAGCAGGATCTGTATGAACAAAAACAGAAACGCACAATTACGTAAAATTGTAATTTATATATATATATATATATATATATATATATATATATATATATATATATGTATATATATATATATATATATATATATATATATATATATATACATACATATATATATTATATATAATATGTATACACTGTATATACAGTATATATTATATATATTATTATATACACACACTGTATGTATATATATATATATATATATATATATATATATATATATATATATATATATTATATATAAATATGAGAGAGAGAAGAGAGAGAGAGAGAGAGAGAAAGAGAGAGAGAGAGAGAGAGAGAGAGAGAGAGAGAGAGAGAGAGAGAGAGAGAGAGAGAGAGAGAGAGAGTGATCAAATGTTACATGGTGATATTTTTTATTAACGACGCATATGGGCCAAAATGGTGATGTTGGGTGAGAAAACAACTGTGGTGAAACGATTAAACACATCACATTACCAACTATATTAAGCGATTTTTCATTTCAAAGACATTTGTCACCAAGCCTCCACTTTGGGTCTTGGTATAACGAATACTTTCCAATAATCATGCATTTCAATTTTTCAACCCCAAATTTGAATCTCCACCTTTTACTATATGCAACACATACACCAATTAGGTTCCGTACATCTTGAACATTTGTTGAGAATAAGGGAATATCGTCGGCATAAGCCATAGAATTGTACAGTGTGTCACCTATTCTGACGCCTGCGTTACATTTATTCAAGTCTAGTAACGGTTGATTAATATAAATGTTAAACAGATACGGCGAGAGAACGCTTCCTTGTCGTTCACCATGTGTTACACAAAACGATTTACTGTATGAACCATTCCATTTGACTACAGCATTCAGCTTATTATACCAGTTATACAACGTGGTATATAGAATCAAAACATGTTTCTGCATCAAGGGCGGCTACGAACACAGGGCTGTTTTGCGATTTAAAATAAGATGTAATATCGTTTAATAGGTTGCATGCAAATGCTGTACCTAAGTTCTCGCGAATTCCAAACTAAATGTCAAATCAATCAGTATCTGGTAAGATCAGTGCTTCTATAATCTTAGTATGCTTAGAGTAATTGGCCAATAATTCTGTGCAATGTTTGGGTTAAGTGTAAATTTCCTTAGTATGGGAACAATTAAACCAGTTGTGAATATTGTAAGTACGCATGCCCTGGATAGCATAACAGTGTATAGTGATGCAAGCTGTGAACACAGTAATAGGATTTGCCATAAATAAGATGTTCAGCATTTATACCATTGAGTCCCGGTGATAAATTTTTACGAAGATTGGATATCATTAAGCATGTTGACTTGATCCTAATTTTTATCTCATGTGTACAACATTTATATGCACTGTATACACTATATATATATATATATATATATATATATATATATATATATATATATATATATATATATATATATATATATTATGTTGTGTGTGCGTTAATTTGTAATTGTGTGAGATACACAGCAACCAAAAACAGTTGTCCAGTACTGAAGACGTGCACATGCAAAAAGAAGTGTACTCACCTTTTCCGTTGTCCTGGAATCTCGACATCACTCACTACTACCAGCTGGTGTGACGTAATTCTGTCATCCACCTACAAAACAGCGACGCGAATAGTATCATCAGTTCAGTCATTGATACTATCAAATTAGTGCCGTAACCACTTACGAAACTCCAAGTGCATCAAGCGAACTCTACTTCTTCTTATGGTTAGCTCATCACTCTGTTAGCTACCTGTTTGTGGCTAGAGTATTGTCGACCTACTCCAGAACGTGCGCCATGTACTTGCACGTGTTTGTGCGGGTACGTGTGTGAGTGCGTGCGTGAGGTTTAGCCGCTGGCACACGTCCCTTTATATCGTTGACAGGAGTGTTTTCTAGACACGGTCACACGACAAAAGCTTTATTTGTGTTGGTGAAATGTTTATGATGCCAGTTGATGCAGTTGAATGGAAAGCTGCTCGGCAGATAGGTAATTAGTATTGCATACTTTACAATGGTATTTATAGGAATGGGGGTCCATCCCATATTTTTCCGTTTGGAAGGGGACAACCCTATCAACAGTTACTCACCAGACAAATGCTCACCAGCTCATGCCCCAAGGAAATGAGAAAGATATTTGCTAACCAGTACAAACTGCTCTCCTCATAGTTATGTTGCAGTCGTTGTAACCATAACCAAATACCAAAACGAAATCCGAAAGACAATCGATGTTTTCCTTTCTTACCTAACCATGAAAGCAATCAAGAAGAGTTACCAAACTTCTCGCATATACGAGTCGACAACAGTAACGACATACAATATTGTGCATCACATAGTAAAATATAGGCCTGTTTTTTCTGTGATTTGTTGTTGTCATAAGCATGTGCTTATGACAACAAAACTTCACAAAAAACATGATAACTTCGGTGGTAGCAAGGCTTACCCCTAGCTCCAAAGTGATCCTTATAGTAATGTAAATATCATATGTATGTATGCATGCATGCATGCATGCATGCATGCATGCATGCATACATACATACATACATACATACATACATACATACATACATACATACATACATACATACATACATACATATATGCGGGGAGGCAGCTACCCTCTGAAATGTTGGTGTGGGTGACAGACATTACAATGCCCTTTCTAGTAAATCGCCCAGACATTATTATGGGACGGCTACGAAAATGAGTCTATAGCACGCACGCACGCACGCACGCACGCACGCACGCACGCACGCACGCACGCACACACACTGCATGTGAAAACAGTCAAAAACTGACGTTTTAAGCATATTCGGCGGGAAATGAACATGTACATTGATGCTCTCGTCAGAAGAAAGCGATATTTGGTACTACTTCGAAAACGTAATATATGGTATAGTGCGAACAAATGTTAGGCGTTCATTGGAAAAGTGGTGCGGGCATATTGCCTCGCATGGTCTTATTGTACAAACCTGCAACCGGTTGGGTGATTTGCATCCAATTACTTCGACATGGGTTGGGTTAGCATTTCTGACATTAACGTGATATATCAAATTAAAGATAATATACAATCTGCATGCTTAGGTGGCCTATATCTAGAACAACGTTCATTGTAGGGAATCTAGCATAACATGTAACATCGTTGTTTCATTCCCCAACTTGTGAAAGTTTCATTTTAATGTAGTTTTGCTAACACAATCTATTCCATTTATATATTTCAAATACGTAAAGAGCATCATTGTTGGACCAGTTCGAGTGTTCCCGTGAGCGGCTTCGGCAATAACTGTCAGCTGCCGTAGTCGGTATTACAGAATGGTCTGCAGAAGGTGCCACCATAAGGCAGTTTCTGCCGTATGCATAAAGGTCGTTTAAGGCAATGCAATATGGTAAAATAACAAAACAAAATAACAAAAAGCCATTTTACCATATTGCATTGCCTTAACTATAAACCAGGGTTTAGACCAGTGGTCTTTTTTCATATGCATAAAGCTACTTTAAGCTAAACAGTGGACTAACCCATCGGTGTAAACAACCAACATTTAGAGTGTGGGGGTAGTTTAAGGGGGGTTTAACTCTCAGAATTGAGCTATCAGGCACTATAAAAACCTGTTATAATAGATATATTTCATAAAACATTCAAGTCACACCCTATCGTACATTTGCATACAAGTTCCTATGGTAATATGCACATAATTATATATGCAGGTATGCATATATATATATATATATATATATATATATATATATATATATATATATATATATATATATATATATATATATATATATATATATATATATATCCACACCTGCATATATAATTATACATGCATTATATATATTACATTATATTATATATATATATATACGTATAAATATATATATATATATATTATTATGTGTATATGTATACACACACATATATATATACACACACCAGGTATATATATATATATATATATATATATATATATATATATATATATATGTACATATATAATATATATGTACAGTATGTTGATATTTAATTTCTTTTAATTTGTGGTAATATATGTAATAGTCTATAAATAAATGTGTTCAGATTTTATATTAGCAGAATGACACCATGATTAAAACATTTCATTTAATGTTGAGCTCTCTTTTTATTGTTGCAAGCAAATTAACTTAACAAGTTTTTTACAATATTCGGGCCAGTAAGTTTTTGCGTGGGTCAGTAACTATTTTTAACTAAAGTTTAATGTTGACCTAGGCCTGTATTATGAAAATGAATTCTTCCATTCTGTAATATTATTACTATTATATTATCAGTATAAAATAATTCCGCGTACTACAAGATCTATATATATTCATATATATATATATATATATATATATATATATATATATATATATATATATATATATATTTATATATATATATATATATATATATATATATATATATATATATATATTCATATATATATATATATATATATATATATATATATATATATATATATATATATATATATATATCAGTATACAATAATTCAGTGTTCTACAAGACAGGCTACGTTCGTATTTCGTCTATGTACCTTGCTAGTAAAATATACTAATAATAATGCAACGTATACTGTTTTCAACTTATATATCCAGCAAACGTCGAACAAACACCGCTAGACATCTCATTATCGCCGTGCAATGGGCGATAATGAGATACATTCCGATTTGGGACGCCCCGTCTCGGAATTCCTATTCTGGTCGAGACGGCGGACGTTCAATAAAGGAATTTATGGTATTCCGATTTCGGATAAGACAAGAGCGCACACTGTAGGCCCCTTGCGTATATGAAAATAACGGTTAACCCAGTGGTTTTTTTGTGGACTATATTATATAACCACCCTGCCTATGCCATACGTTTTGTCTATGTAATTATACGTTGGTTATAATATGAAAATCCAGCTGATGTGTTCTTATATTCGTGAACATGTGAACTCATCATCAAGAAGACAAGATTCAAAGTTGGAAGAATAAATTAAAATGTTCAAACAAGGTAGGCACTCCAACCAAAAAATTAAATCCTCATTTCTTATTTCACAAATATAATATTATTGGCCATATTTACTTACATCGACATTTCGACGACCATCTGTGAATGTGGTATTTCGATCATAATATATAACCACCGTAGACACGTAGTCATAGTAAGTTATTCATTTGATGCTATAACATAAACTAAGGGCATAAACTAAAGCCAAAAAGCCCATTAATATTAGTATAATAAAAAATATTTATGATATATCGCCATCAATGATGGCGATATATCATAAATATTTTTTATGATGGCATCAAGTATTCATCATCCATGACGGCATGAGGCATGCCATGGAAACGAAAAACCTTAAGTTAAATAATGCATACCTAGTACTACATAGTTTGTACCTACTATATAAGTACGAATTCTTGAAATTTATTTGGCACGCGATGTCGTCATCCGAGTATACACCTAGTTTCGTTTCGCTCTTCCTGATTGTCGGTCATATGACATATGGCGGGCGCCATACGTACCATCAGTAGGGTCATAGTAGGGTCGAGTGCGTAAACGTTGGAACCAATCAAAATGGCTTTTATAAACGGAGTTCGGTTTAGGGTTCTAGTACCTGGCAAATCGGTAGATGGAGGGGCAATCGCTCAGCACTCGGTTTATGGAATCGCTAGGTGGGAGGGCAATCGAACATACAGGAACTGACGCGTTATACTCAAATAATGTATTTTCTTGCAAAACACTGCAGTTGAAAATAGGCAAATAATACACGAATAATGTTTATCTAAAAATAATATATGAATAATGTATATGGAACAATTTTCGATAATTTAACTGGCTAATTTCTACCGTGCGATGCTGGCTTTCGTAATCCATGGGTTAAAATGTCAGTCGGTTTAATATTGTTTTAATCTGATTGGTTACAGTGTGACCTTGACACTGGCTGATTTGTGAAGAATTTTGCAAATGTTTTCCGTACTATGTTATTCGAAACTACAAACATTACCTACAATAACTACATGTGCACCTGCAGAATGTACAGTGTCACACAGCAGATATGTCACCCACTCAAACACACTGCGGGCGAAATTGTAAACCCAGTGAACAAGTGCGGCTGGAACTTCTAGTTTCTGTAGTTTATCAATCATGACATGCCTTTGTATTGTATTAAACGCTGAACTGAAATCTATAAATAAGATTCGAGCATAGTTACCAGCAGTCTCCATGCGTTCAAATAGTTTTGTGTAGAAGGAAAGCTATTGCATAGTCAGTCACCCAGTGCCTCTTCTGGAACGGGACCTAAGCGAACTGATATTGGTCCAGTTGAGATTGAACATGTGGGAGAATGTGAGACAAAACTTTAATTTATTAATTAATAATTAATTAATCATTAGTTATTTACTAATTCATTAATAATTAGTCATTTACTAATTAATTAATAATTAGTAATTTACTAATTAATTATGTGTATGTATGGATGTGTAACATCAGTAGTCATGTGATGTTTGTTAAGATATAAATTACAAATAAAATAATGCATTACTAATTAATTAATAATTAGTTATACTTTATATACTTATTAGTTATAATTATAACTAATTATTAATTAGTTATAATTAATACATTTATTAGTTATAATTAGTTAATTAATAATTAGTTATTTAGTAATTAATTATTACTCATTTCATCTATTACATGATGTGTAACATCAGTAGTCATGTGATGTTTGTTAAGATATAAATTGCAAATAAACTAATGCATAACTATTACATTTATGTTATAAAAAATATTGCTGATGTTTGTTAAGATATAAATTACAAATAAAATAATGCATTACTAATTAATTAATAATTAGTTATGCTTTATATAATTATTAGTTATACTTATAACTAATTATTAATTAGTTATAATTACTATATTTATTAGTTATAATTAGTTACTTAATAATTAATTACACAAATGTATACACAGAATAATTACAGAAATATATACACAGAATTATTAAACACAAAATGGTTACATACATTTTTAGGTATATCATAAACTAAATCGGGGTGCCTTGCCCATATTCTAGTCTATGTACTAGTATCGTGTCAGTAATTAACAAATAAAAATAATAAGGTATTTTTAATGCGGCTAATCCTTAGAAACCAAGCTTACACGTGCGTCGACACAAAAGCAAAGGGTTAATGAATTTTCTCGATTTGGAGTCGGTAAACATTTCGAGATGTCATCAACTTGAGTTAACAACACCAACGACGTTACCAGCAAGTAAACCATCACACGTGCATCTTCGTTAAATGTTACTATATTACACTTGCAACTTGGCTCTCTGTCTTGTATTGCCACATATCATCAATAAGACGCCTATCAAATAAGCTCGATCCATGTTGCCATGGAGGTATTTACGGGCTCATGACACAGTTAACTTTCCCATTGGCCACCATGTTAGCGTTTTGTAGGATTATAAGAAAACCAGACGCAGGAAAATTCTAAAACTTATTGGCTGCTGTTACCATCATCTCAGTGACAAGCTGGTCGACTTTAGTCAAGTTCCAATATTTCGTTCTCTCGTAAAGTGCCGCTATGTGTGACACCCGTCAATATTTACACATGAATGCAGGCGGTAATACAAAAGAGGTGTCAACAAGCCAAATCACTGCCAAGTACCCATCCGCTTTGTCAAATCAGCTAAAAATGCTCCACTTCACTGTCAACAGCTTCCACAATCACACCTGGAAATCTGACTGCTCAAATGCACTTATGTCACAGCAGGTGAATGTTGAAAAAAATCAAAATCAATTTTTTTATGGGACTATGTTGCAACGGTAACCAAACAGGAAGTCTAACTGTGTCATGAGCCCTTACATTGTAGCACAGAAACGGAAGTGCGGACATGCGCAGCGTCGCTGCGCACTGATTTTTGTTAAACCTATTTTGATTGGTTCCAACGTTTACGGCAGCGACCACCCTCTTACCATTGCCAGAACAGACGTAAGACCACCAAAATGTGCACGTCCGCCATTACCCGCAGAGTACCTTAAAAAAGCAGCATTATGCACGTTGTCTGGATTTCTGTGAGCACATATGTAGTGTGGAGTGATTATAAATGACGTTTTTGTGCAGCGTGACATCAGAGCTGTCAAATTACGACCGCTGTCATTCGGTGCATTTCTGCGTATTAATACATTTGTCATTTTGCTTGGTGATGTAATCAGGGGCAATCCGTGGGTGGCTCAAGCAGAAATGGAGGGGTGTAAGGTTTGAATGAACTTTGTGGGAGCCTGAGGTATTAAAAGTTCACGAATTTTCCACTGAACCTCTGTCTGTGGAGGGTAAACATGCTGTGAAATTGTCAATAAGAGAGCTGATCAAGATTAATAGGAAATGAAGGAAACGTTATAATGGTCGCCTATGGAAAATGCAAATGTGGTCTTAGGCCAACAGCGGCTCCGCGTGGACCGTGATTGGTATTCTAATGGTTCAATAAAAATGAGGCAGTTCCGAATATACAGGTAGGGCCAATGCATATCCCCGCCAGTCCAGGCTCAATGTGCATACGTTGATTTGGAGGAGACCCTGGGGTGCCCTTAGAAACATTCGATCAAATAATATTTGTATACATTAGAATATTAATGTTCTAGTTTTGTTAATTGTCACTTACAAGAGCGATACATCTTTAACAAGTTGACACCACTGTCACATCATTTTAAAGTTAATTAAACAAACATCAAGATAAACACAACTTGCATTTATAGAAAATGATTAGTTTTGAAGGCAGCAACTGTCCAGTTTAGCAGGGATCTATTGGGTTATTGATACAGTCCCTGCCACTGCTGCCTGAGAGCAATTAGTCCAGGTGCACATGCACAAGGGGGTGTCCAGCTACAGTACTGCTGTGGCAAGGGCTGCACAGATGATAGAGCCTGGAAGTCATGTCCTCAGATCAACCAACAGCACAGGCAGAAACAGGCAACATTTTTACATTTTGTGGTTTGGGGGGGGGGGAGATCCTTACAAAAGAAAAACTAAATATTTCTGATGTACAATAAAAAATAGTCTTAAGATAAATCTATGCAAATTAGAGCAAAGTGCACATCAAAAAATTTTAAATAAGAAAAACATTAAATCTACATGGATAAGGATAAAACATACTTTATTATACATTATATATATAATACATTTCAGCATATACCCATTACAATGGTGCTGTAAAATTCACCTAACAGAGCAAATTTCTTATTTACAAATACCATTTGGCTCAGTTTTATGGATAACACGTCAGTCAATGTTTTTGTCGTCTCTCTTTTTAATTAAAGAAACGAAAATTATGTCAACTGCAAAAACATATTCATTTCTACTGGCCATTCTAAGAACTTATATATATATATATATATATATATATGTATATATATATATATATATAGTATATACATACATACATACATTTAAATGAAGCATATGCAGACCAGGCAGCACACAACATCTGCAAGCAATGCTTTAAAAGTCAAACAAATTACTGTTTGTATAGTACTTGTGTTTTTTATATTATCATGTATGTTAACCGTCAGAATGACACTAAAACCTTTTATCCACTCAACATGTGAAAAAGCTTTAAACATACTGGTCTTAGTGTACTTAAAACAATGATCTGGTAGTACATTTTTAATAAATAGGCTGTGTAAACTGTCATTAGGAAAATACATGTGTATGTACATACATATGTACATACATGCATATGTACACACACATATATATATATATACACACATACATATATATATATATATATATATCTATTATATATATATATATATATATATATGTATTCCTAAATGAAGCAAGTGTAGACCAGTTTTACTGGCCACACTGTCTACGGCAGACCATTCCATTACGAGAGACAGAACATACATCACAACCTCTGAAAACAATGCTCTAAAAGTCACCCAAATAAGTTTTGCGTGCAAATAAATACCTGCATTGCTGCAACCGAATAAATGATGTGCGCCAACAATCAGAACAGGAAACTGACAAATATTTTACACACAACAAGGGGTGAAAACTGACTGGCTTTGGTCTGATAAATAGTCTGCATATGCTGCCGCTAAGAGTGTCCCCGTATGTAATGTATAGATACCGTATTTGATCTATTAAATGTACAGTATGCTTAACAATACATGAGAAGCAAAAATTTATCAAAATATGCATACAAAATGACTATGAGTAAAAAATGACTATAACACTACAGTTTGGTAATTTAGTTGGAACTTTTGATCTTCTTTCATCACTGAGCTTTGACTCTAATGTGACAAATGTTAGAATGAAAATATACTATATAGTTATGGAATCAATATGCAATGTCTTTTTTGGGCTTTGGAGATTGTTGTTACAATGTTAGACACAGCTAAAAAGCTCATGCACACTTAACAGAACAAATACGGTATATATTTATATACATTATATATAAATTATGTATATATAAAACATACATTGTCATATATATATATATTTATATATATTATATACATGTAGATAAAATTATATATATATATTATATACATGTATATATATATATATATATATACATATATATACATATAAATATACACATGTATATATATATATATTATATATGTATACATATATATATGTATATACATATGTATATATATATATGTATATATATACATATATATATACATACACTCACGCACATACATATACATACATACATACAGCGCACAGTAGATTGCAATTTATAATTTCCTTTCCCCCAATCAAATCATGACACTTTGTCCTTCCTTGCTGCGCCACTGCTCAGAATATGTCTGGACATTTGTCCCAGTCTCGCTGCCAGTAATCAGATGAACACACCCAATCCTCCCGGCCCAGCTCCTCATGCTGCCTCCAGGAGAACCACCTACAGCACAACACACAGTCATCACAGCCTCCAGGAGAACCACCTACAGCACAACAAACACGGTCATCACAACCTCAAGGAGAACCACCTACAGCACAACACACAGTCATCACAGCCTCCAGAGAACCACCTACAGCACAACAAACACGGTCATCACAACCTCAAGGAGAACCACCTACAGCACAACACACAGTCATCACAGCCTCCAGAGAACCACCTACAGCACAACAAACATGGTCATCACAACCTCAAGGAGAACCACCTACAGCACAACACACAGTCATCACAGCCTCCAGGAGAACCACCTACAGCACAACAAACACGGTCATCACAACCTCAAGGAGAACCACCTACAGCACAACACACAGTCATCACAGCCTCCAGAGAACCACCTACAGCACAACAAACACGGTCATCACAACCTCAAGGAGAACCACCTACAGCACAACACACAGTCATCACAGCCTCCAGGAGAACCACCTACAGCACAACACACAGTCATCACAGCCTCCAGGAGAACCACCTACAGCACAACACACAGTCATCACAGCCTCCAGGAGAACCACCTACAGCACAACACACAGTCATCACAGCCTCCAGGAGAACCACCTACAGCACAACACACAGTCATCACAGCCTCCAGGAGAACCACCTACAGCACAACACACAGTCATCACAGCCTCCAGGAGAACCACCTACAGCACAACACACAGTTATCACAGCCTCCAGGAGAACCACCTACAGCACAACAAACAGTCATCACAGCCTCCAGGAGAACCACCTACAGCACAACAAACACGGTCATCACAACCTCCAGGAGAACCACCTACATCACAACAAACACGGTCATCACAGCCTCCAGGAGAACCACCTACAGCACAACACACAGTCATCACAGCCTCCAGGAGAACCACCTACAGCACAACAAACAGTCATCACAGCCTCCAGGAGAACCACCTACAGCACAACAAACACGGTCATCACAACCTCCAGGAGAACCACCTACATCACAACAAACACGGTCATCACAGCCTCCAGGAGAACCACCTACAGCACAACAAACAGTCATCACAGCCTCCAGGAGAACCACCTACAGCACAACAAACACGGTCATCACAGCCTCCAGGAGAACCACCTACAGCACAACACACAGTCATCACAGCCTCCAGGAGAACCACCTACATCACAACACACAGTCATCACAGCCTCCAGGAGAACCACCTACAGCACAACACACAGTCATCACAGCCTCCAGGAGAACCACCTACAGCACAACAAACAGTCATCACAGCCTCCAGGAGAACCACCTACAGCACAACACACAGTCATCACAGCCTCCAGGAGAACCACCTACATCACAACAAACACGGTCATCACAGCCTCCAGGAGAACCACCTACAGCACAACACACAGTCATCACAGCCTCCAGGAGAACCACCTACAGCACAACAAACACGGTCATCACAGCCTCCAGGAGAACCACCTACAGCACAACACACAGTCATCACAGCCTCCAGGAGAACCACCTACATCACAACAAACACATTCATCACAGCCTCCAGGAGAACCACCTACATCACAACACACAGTCATCACAGCCTCCAGGAGAACCACCTACATCACAACAAGCACATTCATCACAGCCTCCAGGAGAACCACCTACAGCACAACAAACAGTCATCACAGCCTCCAGGAGAACCACCTACAGCACAACACACAGTCATCACAACCTCCAGGAGAACCACCTACAGCACAACAAACAGTCATCACAGCCTCCAGGAGAACCACCTACAGCACAACACAGTCATCACAGCCTCCAGGAGAACCACCTACATCACAACAAACACGGTCATCATATCCTCCAGGAGAACCACCTACATCACAACAAACAGTCATCACAGCCTCCAGGAGAACCACCTACATCACAACAAACACAGTCATCACAGCCTCCAGGAGAACCACCTACATCACAACACACAGTCATCACAGCCTCCAGGAGAACCACATACAGCACTTGTAACAAACACGGTCATCACAGCCTCCAGGAGAACCACCTACATCACAACACACAGTCATCACAGCCTCCAGGAGAACCACCTACAGCACAACAAACACGGTCATCACAGCCTCCAGGAGAACCACCTACATCACAACACACAGTCATCACAGCCTCCAGGAGAACCACCTACAGCACAACACACAGTCATCACAGCCTCCAGGAGAACCACCTACATCCCAACACACAGTCATCACAGCCTCCAGGAGAACCACCTACAGCACAACAAACACGGTCACCACAGCCTCCAGGAGAACCACCTACATCACAACACACAGTCATCACAGCCTCCAGGAGAACCACCTACAGCACAACAAACACGGTCATCACAGCCTCCAGGAGAACCACCTACATCACAACACAGTCATCACAGCCTCCAGGAGAACCACCTACAGCACAACAAACACGGTCATCACAGCCTCCAGGAGAACCACCTACAGCACAACACACAGTCATCACAGCCTCCAGGAGAACCACCTACATCCCAACACACAGTCATCACAGCCTCCAGGAGAACCACCTACATCACAACACACAGTCATCACAGCCTCCAGGAGAACCACCTACAGCACAACAAACACGGTCATCACAGGAGAACCACTTACATTACAACAATGTGGTGAAAGATCGGAAAAGAATAAAATGGTCAAATGAAATGAACACGCTTACAAATGAGACAAATAGTAAATAATGTTTCAGGAGAAAAGCTGATAAAAAATTCCAGTTTTATGTTAGACAAAAATGTACTGCTGCACTTCTCTGAATTTAAGTGTCACTTCATGAAAACTTGTATGTGATGGAGTGATTTAAGAAACAAGTTACGATAGAGTGACAGCATAGACCGAAGTCTTGTTATCTATATTTCAATTATGAAACTCCAACCAATCACAGTTGTCAACTGGCGTAACATTCACATTTTATCATTTACCAATTTGCAAAATATCTGCTGCCAATTTTGATTTTGATTCTGCCTTGCATAATTGTGAGGAAATAAAATTTCAAAAATGTAAATACCTAAATGTTACGACAGATTGCTTGATAGACTTAGTGCTTGCATCAGTAACGACTTTGTGAATGACTAAATGCTGTCTTATATTTTATGGAATGTAACGTTTAATATTATTGTGTGTAAAAACTGGCTCTGGCCACCGTTCTGTTCCGTTTCAAGACAAAACAACGTACACAGGTTTCCAGTCTTCTTTCGTCCGTCGACGTTCCTTCCTCGCAGATCGCTGTTTTTCCTCCAGTCTTGACTTCTCTGCAGTGGCTCCATCTGAAGGGGAAACATTTGGTCAATGAAAAAGCATGAAATAAGTTTAACTGACTTCCATCTCATACGGCAGTTTGATACATGACAAACTAAAATATATGGACTAAAATTATGTGAGTAAAGGTAACTGTATATAACATGCCATTTGGATAAATAACTGAACAGGCATGATGTTTATAAAGCAGAACTTCATGAGATGTGGATAACTCAGATAACGCCAAGTCAGATTAAAGAAAATCTTCAGTACTTATTCTAGTAGAAACATATTAAAGGATTTTTCTGGTCGAAATGCATTATAACTTTACCTCTCCCTGGTGACCATGCCCAGTTGCTTATTCTATGTTCATTCACTTCCTTGGAACATTGACTGGTGATGTGTTTGAAAAATACAAACGTTGATATTATTAGTTATTTCTTTATGCTGTGTGTGGTGGGCCATTTCCAAAAGGGAGCTACGGAATGTCATGTTTTTACGAATTTGTGCTGTGGTTTATTGCTCCAAGGGCAGATGTAAACAACTAATGAATAGTTCTTGCATTAACCACGAAGAAGGAAACACTCACTACACGTATGTCAACTTCACAAATAACAAACCTAAATCTCCCTCTTCCATTTTCCGGATGTCTGGTCGCCTCCTAGCATCGGTTGGTGGCAACTTCTTACAAAGGTCAGCATCCACTTCATTTAACATCATGGCAAAGGTTGTGAATGAGTAATACTGAAAGATATACGAAACAACCATTTGACAACTCTGTGATGCACATTTATTTTAAATAAATAAAGCAAGGCCTTTTGTTCCTTTACCTTGAAGTAGGTAGAGGTGGTAATTATTCGCAGAAAATGTACTGAAACACTTGTGATTGGCCACATTATTTCAAAATTCAAAGGTAATTTCTTAAAGTTCAACAATACATTTTAAACGTATGTTAAAAAGGTCAATCTACTTCACAGCATAACTGAAGGAAATGCAAATAAAAATGGTGAGAAAAAGGGAAAACACGAACCTGGCTACTGTCATCTGGTTTAGGTTCAGCCACCCACAGCAGTCTCTGGCCTGGCACATGTTGGTTACACGAGATCGTCTTCTCACGACTCTCTTCTGATCCCTGTATGGATGGACAGAAAGTGAAATAAAGAGTTGCGGCGTAAATACAATATTCCTGTGGATTCTAACACAACATGTAATACCATGACGAGTGAATGTATTCAAACAAATAAAAATAGTTCAGTTATCAGCCAACCGAAATAATGCTGTGGTCTAAGGTCAATATCAACCCCACAGTCACTGTGTTCTGTATTATTTGGAACATCAAAATAATAGGTACCCGAAAACTTAATAAAATAGAACTATGTTTTGAAATATTTTCAGTGTCCAAAACATACAGTTTCCAAATAAATACAAGCATACTGTCAATGCAGCATCTAGATTTGCCTCCATCCTGTATTCAAACACTGGGTGCAACAGCATGAAAATAATAAAAACAATGTTTGCAACTACATATGTAGATCGTGGTATTATTTTTACAATTACATCAGCAAAAAATAAACTATCTTGAACCCATCAAGATCCAAATCTTGCATGGTTGAAATTAAGAAATTCTAAATCTATGAATCACCCTAAATTAACCAGTAGAATGTCTGACTACGCAGTATCAACCAAACACAGGTAAAACTAGGTGGAGACAAAGACTTACTCAGAAAGACAAATAAACATACAGCGATTGCCACTCTGTTTTATGATATAGATACTTGCTAAAACTAGTACACATGGCATATTGCATGGCGTATGTCAATACCTTTACTGTCGGTGTCCCGTTCTCATGCAGTGCCCTCTGGTGGTTCTCCCACGTACCAATGTCGTAGCTATACAGAGCTTCAATCCATTTCCCGTAGAATTCTCGCAACTTATGTCCACTAGAGCAGGAAACAAGAAACAACTTTATTAAAAATTTCAACAGAGAATGAATAGAAGAAACAACTTTATTAAAAATGTCAACAGAGTATGATTAGCAGCAAATGGTAGATAAAATTATAAATATTGCAATTGTTTTATAATTTTGATAATTAACAACAACATTGAAAAAAAACCATCCATCTATTATATAAAACTACAGTAAAATGACATACCCCATACAATTGGCATATAAAACTTCTTTCATGTAATATGCATAAGATATAACTGCACAAAAGATAAAATATTACAATATACAGGCACGGTGATCATTAGTCAAAATATATTGAATAATATACTGAATGCCAAATTGATATACAATGGTAGCATGTATGATGAAATAAATAAAGTATAAGCATATACATAAATAATATTCATGTTATACACTTACACTTAAAAAAAACTAATAGCAATGATAGTTTCTGTCTGAATGTACTTTAAAAGATATAATATGTGTTCTTGAAATTAAATGTAGCACAGACTACTGACTGTGTTGACATCCAGGACCCTGTACCTGCTGTCGTAGACTCCCCCGTCAATGATGTGCAGGTCTTTGCCAAACCATCCACATGGCTTGAAGTTGACGATTGATTTGTGCTTTGTCTTGTGGTTGATAATTTCCATTGAGCCATACTGAAAAGAAAGTGTAATTATTAGTAATTTTACACGTGAGCTCTTAAAGATAATGCCTCATTAAACTTAATCTGTCCTTAAGTATAAGGAGCTTTTTTAAATAAAAAAACCTCCGCCATGTCACAGAGGACACTATTTCAGTGACACACCAACATAAATGTATCTGTATCCTGGTTGTGATAATGTTTATGCCATAAGATCACTGCTGAGGAGTGAAATCACAAACTGATGCTTATGAGCTGATGTGAATGTGGGTGAAATCTAATCTCAGTGAGTATCAAGGTCATTGGTTTTAAACTAGAAGACAAAGTGGTGTGAATTTTTCAATTTCTTTCAAACTACATGCAGTATATCTATTAGGAAAAGTAAGGTCACATGGCACCAGACCATTCAGAAAATGTATGGACAAAACACAAATAAAACGGTTGATGGAAACGTCTAAACATGATTTGACTAGCAGGATCTCTATTTAGATCAGATTGGGAATAAAACTTGTTTCCACTTAATGTTTCATTAACAAATCAAAAGAGAGAAGAGAATGCCTTCTTCCAGCAGGTAACTCACATGTTCTATCCACAGTTTGCCGACAATGATGTTGTGAACACAGCAGTTGACATTCTGCCACGTGTACACCTCTTCATGTCTGCAAAACGAAAGTGAAACCACAGTCAGACACACCTAAAAAATTCCATTTCTGTCAATTAAAATTGTAGTCAGTTAAAAAAATAAACAATGTAGGGCCAATATGATGGTCTCTGGTGATAGTGTTCTCCCAGAGAATGACCTATTGTGGTCCTCAAGGAAGGACCTACATAATGGTCTCTGGAGACAGCGATATCTCAATGAATGACCTATTGTGGTCCTCAAGGATGGACCTACATAATGGTCTCTGGAGACAGTGATATCTGAAAGAATGACCTATTGTGGTCCTCAAGAAAGGACCTACACGATGGTCTCTGGAGATATTGGTGTCTCAGGGAAGAACCTACCCTGTGAAGGCAGAAGTAGACAACTGACAACCCTACTTAGAGAGCTGGTTCCCAATTCCCGCCATAGCTTTATGCAGAGACCTGTCCATCCGTCATTTGGATGGGTAAAACCTGTTGTGGACTGGTCAAAATATGGGTGGACGGACAAAAAATGAAGGAGTAAAAAGGTCTTCCAAAACCATTGATATTGTCCGTTACGTCTCAAAAGTGAGTATAAATGGTGTCACATGTGTGTTTGTAGTCCATTTCAGGTCATCAGACACATTTAAAGTTTTTAAACTGGCTTAACAGTTAACATCTGTGTCCACCTAAACAAGTGTGACTGGCAATAATTTGGTCCTGCATAAAGCCTTGATTCCCGCCCCCCCCCCCCCCCCCACCACGTACTTACTTGAGCAAGTGCAGCGTGACGGTTCCCTTTGGGGTGATTTCGATGGACTTGCCCCAGAACTTGAGCTTGGGGTGGATGCTGCCGGAGAAACGGAAGACGTCGGACTGGGCGTGGAAGGCACTAACTGGGGGGTGGTGGCTCACTTGTTCACACATGATCTTGAAGCCCAGGTCCTCCCTAAAGCAAGCACACACACACACCAGGTTAGCTCTCCAACACTACGCAACGTGTCGCGTAAAACAATGGTCTAAGGCAAAGCAAAGGTATATTATATAAACACACTGCAACATCCAGTCTGTAGGTGCAATAGATACTGCTTAAATACCTTTATATTCAACTTCCTGGCAGGCATGTTCAGTTCTTACTTATGCCTGTTTGCTCGCTGAGAGCATAGGCCATTGACCAAGGATCGCTTTGCATATTAATGGCAGCATGGCTGAATGTTTCACAGAACAGCTGAGACAGTGTTTGAGTTAACAGCTATGTTTACATGCCATGTAAAAACATTTATTACTAGGGTGTCAATGTCTGAGGTAAAACAATATAGCAATTTAAGAAAGAAAGAAATAAAGGAAGTCACCTCTCTAACTCATAGGTTTCCCCAAGCAGGGGGTTGAAGGGTTTGCCAAGACGATCCCAGTTGGAAGCCGTTGCTGAGACTGCGAAGGCTGTCACCAACTGTGGGATAGAGGATGTCACATCATGTCTCCGGTACATGTGACATGATTCAGCATTCAGCAACATTTAATTCTTTTATGCCACATCATTTTCGCACATAAAAACACGTAGATGTGGAAGCATCTAGATTGTTGCATTTTTTTTTTTACAAAGTTGTGCTAAATCCACAGAAAATTGCATTCCACAGAAGGCTGCTCTAAATGTACTAACCTGCTTTAAAATTATGCATGCAAAATATAATACACTGTGTGTGTGTGTGTGTGTGTGTGTGTGTGTGTGTGTGTGTGTGTGTGTGTGTGTGTGTGTGTGTGTGTGTGCTTGTGTGGTGTGCGTGCATGCGTGCATGCATGTGTGTGTGTCTACATAGAATCCTATAATTCCTATGTATATCTACAAACACTGTCAGTGTCAGTATTTTCAAACGGATACTGTACTCATTTAATAACACAATACAATGCCATAAGAAAAACACCCTTATCATACAACAGACACACAAAGGAACCCACTGTCGCTCATTACAGCCAGAAGATAGCGCCACCTCCCTGTGTTTTCAACGCTAAAGGATGAATCCTGGCAGCTGGCGAGGAACTTTCACAAGTAGTTGGTATTTAAAGGGTTAACAAAATTGCTGTAGGTATCAGAAACCCAATCGTTCCAGACTCCCTCTGCAGATCCATGCATTATATGGAAGTTAGCTGAATGAAACTCGTAACTAACTACATGGTACCACCTGTGAGATCTTTACTAACCGTACAAACCGTCTGACCCATGATCCAGTTCAGAGACAGAGCCCTCGAGTTACATAATGGATGTGTGGAGATGTGTGTCGTTTGAGGGCTAAAAGGCACCCCTGCAGGTTAGCTGCTGGTGTGTACATCAGTGCAGCCAGCAGTTCTCCGTGCTAATTGCGTTGTGAAAGATTTACTTTAAGTTCAGCCTATGAAATCATTCGCAGTTAGGTGATCATAATATAACTCATTTCAGACAACCATGGCTCACGAAACATGCAATATTTAGGCTGTGAATGGACTGTTATATTGGTATTTTGAAGTTGTTTCTAGCCTTCAAATTGGGCCGGGTATTTGTGTTGTTCTCACGGCTGACACAGTCACTACTGGCAAAGTCAATTACAGTGTACTAATTTAACTAAACTAACTTCCTTACTTCAAGTAGAGGACCAGACAGGGTTAGTTTCGCATGGCAAACAGTAAGGATGCTAAAAGAGACAATTAAGAACTGGCAAAAGATGATTTCTAGCTAAGTGCATCTCCGTCAGCCCCCGTCTGCCTCTGTCTGCCTCCGTCTGCCTCCGTACCTCGAGTCTCTCCACCGGGTCATCACAGGCCGCTGCCTGCTCCACCAGACTCGTGTACTCCATGTACTCCGCGATACGCTCCAGGAAGCTGAGGGGCTCGTTGAATATCACCGGCATCGTTATCTTGGACAGCTCCTGAAAATGAACAAAATGTGTGTCATTTTAACAGTCAGGAGAGTCTACATTTAACAGTAATCATAAAGGTAGGAACAGGGAAAGCAGTAAAAGACAAAATGCGATAGAAAGTAAAACGAATAAAGTAATGGAAAGAAAGTAACATGTTTTCTTTCAGTCAAAAAATAATGTCATAGAAACGAAGTAACATATTTTCTAAGGAATGCTATTGTGTTTGATGAATTTTAATTAAACAGTTTTAAAATAAATTGTTAGTACTTTTCTGATTTTTAACAGAGTTCACAGCATTTCAAAACATAAAGAATGGGTATGTCATAATTTTGGAGTTCTCAGCAATTTTCTGGTTTTTATCAGGTTTTGTCAATATTTTAACAATACGACATACCCGGTACTTAGTATACCCTTTGGCATTGTCACTATTGTGCAATAAATAAATAAAACAAGTTCATTGAAATTACAAAAAGACATTCAATTCTAAAACCAGGAAATTATTAACAGGGGAAAGGCAGCGATTCCTGCCAAAAAACACTTATGTTGATGCCTTTACACTATTTCTATTTAAAATGTTGTTACGAGAAGATATTTTTAATGTCGGTTCTGCTAACAGTAGTGTTTCAAAAATGTACAGTACGGAGTCAGTTTTAACAGAAATGCCACAATTATGCCAGAAACTGACTTGATTGTTTGAACACACCATTACAAAGAGTTATAACACAAACAAATACAAACAAATACAAGAAACAAAATACAAAAAAATACAAACCCGCCCAATGCATTGTTTCAGTATACTCCACACACTGAAGTCGTTCTTGGAAAACATAGGCGCAGGAAGATGACACCTACAACACAGGTATCAAATCATTTACAGAGTGCCGAGTGGGTTGACATCCAGTCAGCTCTTTTCACATGAACAAAACGATTCCAGAGGGCACAGCTTCTGACCTTTACGGCTTGATGCAGTGTTACATTGTTTACGACAGAGGAGGGTTCACATTTGTTCCTCAGGCTCCCTGGCCTACATCATCGACTGGCAACAGCCAGTGTGTGCATGAAGAATAGTTTGTAGATTTTGGTGCATCTCAAATTTTTATACTAATTACCATCTAATTTATAATGGGATGGGGGTAATAATTGTTATGAGGAATTGTCATAAATGTTTACTAATATGTGTAAGTATGAATAAGTTATTATCTTAAGAAAAACAGGGAAGACCATGGTTAATGGTCTAACTTAAATGATGACAAGTAGGCCATTTGACGTAAGTGGTTTAAAACGGGGAACAATTAATGTTTCAGTCAACAAAACATGAAATTTATTTAACAGAGATTTGGGACAAAAACTACACGAGCACTGATGACGTGTAGTTTTGACCATGCGCTTCTAGTAGCATAGCGTACATGTCAATATGGTCTGATGTCAATGTTATGTCTATTTCTGAATAAACAGTTGCTTGCTTGCACTAACTGGTGACTTTTTAATTATGATGTGAATGTGCGATATCATTATACACATGTGTCAGTGTTTACAAACCGTTCAGTTGTTCCTTTTGTTCCTGATCTGTTACATTTATTTATTGGGGTTAAATGCTACGTATCAGCAAAAATGGCCAAACCCAATTATTAAATAATTGGGCATATTTTGTCTATTTGTATGAATATATATAGTGTACTTACAAAAAATTCAACAGTCTCCAGATATTATTTTTGCTAAATATCATACAACCTGCCATGCAAAACATCACATTATCTTTAGTCTTGTTAAATATCACACAACCTATCTTGCGAAACATCATAACACCTATGCCTTATGTAACACAGTTGTCTATATAATGGCGATGGTCATGCAAGAGTTAATTAACACCACTGGTGACAATGGCAGTGCAAGGGTTAGGTAAGACACACAGTTACACAGGGATCAGGACCACTGATGACCAGGACAATGCTGTGTCAATTAGTGACATTGTGTCTGTTCTCGTGTCAATACCACAGATCAATGCTGGCCAGCCGCCAGCACCACCGGTCAAGCTCAGGTACAACAGGACACAACCAGTGTCCAGTCGAGTGGGTCAGCTGTTGCACTGACCACACTTGGCAGACGTCATGATAATTAATTACCTGGCCAGGCCAGGCCATGCAAGTTCACGTATTTAATCCCGTGCTTGCCTACTACAGATGAAACCAGTGTCTGCTTGCGAAACACTTGAGAAGCATGGTGTGCTGCATGCTGGGTAGACAGACCCATACAAGTGTCGGTCAATAATTTATTCCAAATTAATTATTAAAGTGGTAGTAGTGATTACTTAATTAATTACTAATATTCGGTCAGTAGAGTTGTCAAAATGTCCGTACATGAGTGTCAGGTATATCGCAGCGGACCACATATATGTTGGTGCTGCCCTGGTGAATAAAATCAAATCACCACTGTAGTTCTTCTCCACAGTGTTTGTTCGTTCCAAGACTTCTGTTTCTTTTTAGTGTCTCCTGTCCTCGCCTTGTCCCATTCTCACCATGTACCATCTCCCCTCTCCCCTCTCCCCTCTCCCCTCTCCCCTCTCCCTCTCCCTCTCCCCTCTCCCCTCTCCCCTCTCCCCTCTCCCCTCTCCCCTCTCCCCTCTCCCCCTCCCTCTCCCTCTCCCTCTCCCCTCTCCCCTCTCCCTCTCCCCTCTCCCCTCTCCCTCCCCCCTCTCCCTCTCCCCTCTCCCCTCTCCCCTCTCACCTCTCCCTCTCCCCTCTCCCTCTCCCCTCTCCCTCTCCCCTCTCCCTCTCCCCTCTCCCCTCTCCCCTCTCCCTCTCCCCTCTCCCTCTCCCCTCTCCCTCCCCCCTCTCCCTCTCCCCTCTCCCCTCTCCCTCTCACCTCTCACCTCTCCCTCTCCCTCTCCCCTCTCCCCTCTCCCCTCTCCCCTCTCCCCTCTCCCCTCTCCCCTCTCCCTCTCCCCTCTCCCCTCTCCCTCTCCCCTCTCCCCTCTCCCCTCTCCCCTCTCCCTCTCCCCTCTCCCCTCTCCCCTCTCCCCTCTCCCCTCTCCCGTCCCCTTTAGGCCCCTATCGTTCACTCTCTGTCTCCACTGTTCACTCTGTCTCTACCATTCACTCTCTGTCTCTAACGTTCATTTTCTGTCTCTACCGTTCACTCTGTCTCTACCGTTCACTCTGTCTCTAACGTTCACTCTCTGTCTCTACCGTTCACTCTGTCTCTACTGTTCACTCTCTCTCTCTCTCTACCATTCACTATGTCTCTACTGTTCACTCTGTCTCTACCGTTCACCCTGTCTGTAATGTTCATTCTGTCTCTACCATTCACTCTCTGTCTCTACTGTTCACTCTGTCTCTAACATTCACTCTCTGTCTCTACCATTCACTCTGTCTCTACCGTTCACTCTGTCTCTACCATTCACTGTCTCTACTGTTCACTCTGTCTCTAACGTTCACTCTCTGTCTCTACCGTTCACTCTGTCTCTACCGTTCACCCTCTCTCTCTCTGTCTCTCTCTACCATTCACTCTGTCTCTACCATTCACTCTCTGTCTCTACTGTTCAATCTATCTCTACCATTCACTCTGTCTCTACCATTCACTCTCTGTCTCTACTGTTCAATCTATCTCTACCATTCACTCTGTCTCTACCATTCACTCTCTGTCTCTACTGTTCAATCTATCTCTACCATTCACTCTGTCTCTACCATTCACTCTCTGTCTCTACTGTTCAATCTATCTCTACCATTCACTCTGTCTCTACCATTCACTCTCTGTCTCTACTGTTCAATCTATCTCTACCATTCACTCTGTCTCTACCATTCACTCTCTGTCTCCACCATTCACTCTGTCTCTATTCCTCTCTCAATCATTATTATTATAATCAGCATTTCCTGTTCATGTGTGCGAACAACATTGCAGGGGTAGAAATAACTCCAACATTTCTGGTAGTCAGCAGGACTACTTAGTTGGGAAATCTGGTAGTCCTCAAATATGTCTGGTAGTCATATGGCCAGGATTTAACCAAAATAACAGGACAAACAAAAATTTGAAAAATATTCCCAAATCATTTGGTAGTCCATGGGACTACTGCTGTCATCATCTTTGGTAGTCCGACCAAGTTTCTGGTAGTCCTCGGACTACTGGACTACCACTATTTCGACCCCTGCATTGTAGCAGTACAAGGAAATATATATCATATAAAAAGTAGGTACAGTGTATATGTAAATATATTTTATTAACATTAATATAACAATTACATATTTAGTGATTAAGATAGATACACTGTATACATATTAAGACAAGTATATAGATAATTATGGTGTATTAAAAGTAAAAGATTATAATTATTATATAATATATATTATATAATATATAATATTATATATTATATTTTATATAATATTATATAATATTATATAATATTATATAATATTATATAATATTATGTATCTTTAATTCTTAAAATAACTAAGTTAATAAATAAATAAATAAAATACATGCCCATAAAAGTGTCAATCCACTGAATATCTTTAATTTCTATGTAATAATACCCTTCACAGTTGGTCGTTTTTGTCAACTTCCACTCAATTTGTTTTCTGTTGCCCCTTTCTCTGCCAAGTAAACCTTTTGTGCGTGCAGTAAACACGTAGGTATATACCCGGGGTAACTGTCTTTGTATCTTGACACACCAGTGACTGGTAGATCAGACGGGCCAATAATCCAAGGCAGTGAGTGAACACAGACAGCTGCCAGTGGACATTGTCACCTGGGGGGAGATTCAGTCACGCTGATCCCAAAGTCAGCACATTAATCGCATTAATCAATATAAAACAATAAAACTCTCCATTAAAAGACACACATCAGATGGCCCATTATACAGCCCACTGGAGCTGACAGTGCCAACGAGTACACAACACATCGGACTGAAAACATAAAATGCTACGTCTCTCCGGGTCCTCAGCCCCGTAAATCACGGGAAGATATTTCTGTCGACACGAAGGTCTCCGAGATGATATCTTTTACATCATCCGATGTGTCGATTAACCCTTCATCTCCTGCTACAGACAGAGCACTAGCGTGGACCGTCACCCAGCCACCGCCTAGCAACTAGTCCGCCATATGGTCAGTGTGATGCATCTGTCATTTTGTGATGTTGTCACCAGTAGGTGTGAATCGCATATCAAATGTGACAATGATCGGATTACTGGACACACAAGTGGAAACCACAGTCCTCCGGTGGAGGGGAGGGTCAAAACTGGTACACATAAAAACTGTAAACTCAAGAGACTCATAGACTGAAGGTCATAAGTAAAACAAATGTTTTTTGGGTAATTTGAACACGGAATAAATCGCACAGAATAAATTGCATAAACCGACATTTGAGAAATAAATGTGTATATCGCAGGGAACATTTCAAGAACATTTTTGTAAGCTCACAAGTTCAATTTTTCTATTTAAAATCTCATTTGCATTTTAAAAGGATTCTTTGGGATCCCATTCACGCAAATTATAATGAAAAAGGATTCTTGGAGAATATACACTTTTTGTGCTGGAGTAAGTGGACACAGTTGTTTTTATTAATGTGACTATTTCATGGAACTCTATACATTCATTTCATTAGAATTATATTTGATTTATCACCAATTACCCTGATAATACAGCAAAAAGAATCCACTGTGTCTCAAATAACTTTGTGTAAGCAGAGTTTCTAGTTTTGGCTCCGCCTATGTTATTCGTATAGAGAGAGTAATAACAGTATAGTTATTAGTGATAAATAAAACATAATTCTAATGAAATAAAGGCATAGAATTAGATGAAATAATTATACTAACAAGATTGTATACAGTACAAAGAGTTTAATGTTCCCAGACAATCAATCCCCTTTTATTATAATTGGCCATACAAAAGAATCCCTTTTGGATCCCAAAGAATCCCGTAACAGCTGATCTCACATACTCAAAATTGTCAACCACATGCCACCTGGTCCTTGTCATCTATGTGTGTCACAGAAATAATGTCCTCTGTAATAAGGTACTACAATTTCACTTGTTAACCAGTCTCTTTGTTTAGTATTGTGGAAGTTGGTCAGCGTTCAGAAAGGCACCAAAACACAGATGTTCCTACACATTACTGCTGACAGTTTTAATATTCCATCACATCTGGTGACATTTAATAATAATAATAATAGTTTATTTCTTATATAGCGCCCCATCCAAATAATTGTTCTGGGGCGCATTTGACTAACGACCTTACTTTTATACATATTATATACTGAGGTTTTACTGTAGCATCAATATTTATCTGTTTATTTTGCAAGCATGCAATGTGTGGTAAGCATGTAAATAGTGTAATAATTAGATAACATTTTTATTTATCTAATTGTATTTTTTCAGTGTTTAATTACCAGTTTTAATATGACTAATTTAACGTCTTCTACATTTTTATCTGAACGCTATTTTACAGATTTTTATAACACACATTAAATAGCCTGATATTTATTGTATAACATATTGGGTAATCTTATACTTTACTGGCCTAAATTATTACGGCCTTTTAAAACATTTTTGTTCACCTTATATCGATGTGTATGTGTTCGCAATGTAATTCTACATCACTTCCGGTAAAACGAAGTCAGAGTAAAAAAAATATTTGTGTTTTAGAACAATTTAAACACGCTGTGCCGAAGTTAACAATGCAATGTCACCACCGCAAAATATGGCGCGAGTTGTAGGTGCCTCTCAGCACAAGAACCGCGGAGGCGATTTTCTTTCGACTCGGCGTGTTTAAATCGTTCTAAAACACAAATTAAAATAGTTTAATCTGACTTCTTTGTACCGGAAATGATGTAGAATCACATTGCGAATACATACACATCGATATAAGGTGATAAAACGGTTTTAAAAGGCTGTAATAATTTAGGCCAGTTAAGTATAAGATTACCACATATTGGATATTGCACTTTATAAATATTATTATAATTATTATATTTATCAACGGGTTCTGTTTAATGATGAAACATTTTTATGAGGTCACTAAGTCAGTGAGATGGTCCCCACTGCTGCTGACATGGCCATGTCATATTTCAGCAAAGCAGCCACCTGTCAAATAAGGACATGCTGCGATAGGTATAACTAAATTGTTGCTGCGTCAGTAAAATATTGGAAATTAGCACTGTCATTGTCATGTAAGATTCTCTTTTTTCTCCCACCCGGATGTGTGTTCACCACATGATTGAGTTGGTTTAGTGGCTCCACCATCTTTTCAAACGTAGACAGTGTTAACCCTTTATGCTCCATGACTTATGGTTTTAATTGCAATGTCGTGAAGAGTCATAAATAGCAATCTTTGCAGATTTTTTATTTCAGAACTGCCACCTGAGGCATATGTACAGTATGAATAATCGAATGAATATTTATATAGTACCTTTTAGCATAGGCTGTTGAAATACACCTGTTGAAATACACAAGACTAGTTGTCCAAAATAAAACAAATAAAGTCAGTCTTTAAATAGTAATGGAAATTTACTTTCAAATATAAAGAGGTGATTCCAAACAAATTGTTAAGACATTACTTCAAGAAATTAAATGCCAATGAATAGTCTAATGGGAATTGACAACATGACAACAGTGTGGGAACATTTAGCCTTGTACAGTAAATGAGTCCCATCTTGTAAAATATGCAGAGCTATGCAGGATAAAAAATTATGTAATCTATTACACTCACTAAATCTTCATTTGCAAAATCGAACAGAATTTATATCATAGTTGCAGTCGCACATCTCTATATAATGGTCATGTCAGTGAAACAGCCTCCTTGCAACTGAGAAATGAGGACAGTCCTAAATGACTGCAGTCAGCAGTACACAAAATGACATCCTGACCGTCTCTACATAAACAGATTAAGCCAGACGGGCAAAAAGAAGTCAGCGGGACAGCTTCTGTACGACAGCACGATGGCAACATGGCACCCATGGGTACAGACACAGACACATGAAATACAAGAGGCCTGGCAACCTAGCTAGCAAGTGACTGGCCATAGAACCATCTACACCACCCACACACCCACACACCCACACACCCACACACCCACACACCCACACACACACACACACACACACACACACACACACACACACACACACACACACAAACAAACAAACAAACAAACACCACGTCTATGTAATGTCAACACCTGGCAGCCCACACAATTACCTGTATTTATCTTTCTCCATGATTTCCCTATCACACATCTCCGAGTTGCATAAATCCATCGCCGTGTCACGCTCAGTTGCCACCGAGTAACATCCAAACTGGACCAGATCTGATCTGAGTGAGTTAACCGTCGGATCACACTGAGATAACAACCAAACAGTGGATCCAATCTATCTCTGAACAAACCCACAACACTAATGTGAGTGCTGTAGGACGAACTGTTCTCCCATGTGTTGCTTGGCCACTGTGTAAACACACAGTGAGACAGAATCACAGCACACAGCTAGACACAGAGAGCCGTCACACACACTGGCAGGTGAACCAGCCCTCTTGTTCTGAGCCTGTACTTTGTGCAACGGGGTCGTCTCAAAACAGATGCAAATTAGCAGCGCTGATTGCGTGTATCCGTTTCAGTGCTGGGTGAGTGTAGACCTTCTCACAGAGGTGTTGACGGCAGGAGTAGGGTGCTGAGGCAATATATCTGTCCTTGGGGTGGCATGGACCATACAGCCCTGGGCCTCTGTGTCTCAACACCTGCCTTGATGGACCCACACAGCCCTGGGTGAGCTCATAAAGAAACAACTGCCTCAGCTGTCTCCGCTGTCACCTGCTGTCAACAGTGACATCAGAAACTGTCACACAAACAGTAATGTCCAGCAGACAGGCCAGGTCATTACAAGGTGACATCCTTATAGTCAGTCCACTGGTTTCATTGCCAGGACCAGTTTCTAGTGGAGCATTGAATTTATGACCACAGACTTATATGCATATAAGTGCATGTTATGACACACCCACACCTCCCCCCAGCACCGAGACCAGGCCATGGGTCCTGACCCTCTACTCATGCAGTTACGACAACCTGCAGAGTCCTAGGAGCGTTTCTCAGTTGATTACTTCACATGGGTCTGAGTTGATTACTCCAAAATGCCTACAAAGAATCACCTCACTGAGGAACATTCTGGTTAAGCATCGCTAAGAATGTTTCCCAGCGATGTGAAGAAATCAACTCAGAAACACACCTAGGAATCTACAAATGCTTTGTGTTAACTTCCAGCGAAATGAGAGGAGGGAATTCCAGGAAAACAAGCTTTACTTTTGAGGCTATTTGGAAGAACGCTAAAATGTAATAAAGACACAATAAACATGAATTTTGTATCAGTAATTATTATCATTTGTACAACTGCTTGGTTGCTGGTAACCATAAATTTGAAATTGTGCAATTTCACTGTGTGATCTAAATTACTTAGGATGATTCTGAAAACAGGAATCCCTGCTTTTTAGTCACTAAATCTTCAGAGTAAAATATTTATACTGATGTAAAAAGATGGAGGTCAGAAATGGTTTCATAACATGTAATATTTTAAACTATGACAATATCAACATGATTATTATTATTTGCACAGGAATGGATTCAGAGTTATTTAGAAAATAGAAAGCAGTTTGTCAGTTTTAATAACTGTCATTCAAAAATACTAAATGTATCGTGTGGTGTCCCTCAGGGTTCCATTTTGGGACCAAAATTATTTATCATGTATATTAATGACATCTGTAAAGTCTCACAAGTGTTCAAGTATATTTTATTTGCTGATGATACAAATCTATTATGTTGTGATAGAGACATAAATAAACTTGTTCGGATGATAAATGGTATTGTAGTAATACCGTATAATGTAGTAATTGTTGTTGTTGAAAATAAATTTCAATTCAATTCAATTATTAGAAATAATGTTTTCAAGATTATACAATTGCCATTTGGTCGTGTGAAATAAAGATTGTTATTATTA
The DNA here is from genome assembly GCA_964017155.1 of Oasisia sp. SBJ-2009. NCBI lineage: Eukaryota > Metazoa > Annelida > Polychaeta > Sabellida > Siboglinidae > Oasisia > Oasisia sp. SBJ-2009. Next base: position 56,790,785 of record OZ024855.1, on the reverse strand, counting down.
AGATTTAATAGTTTTGCTGATCAAGTGGTTGATAGTACTGATACTTCGCAGTCACATAATATCATTTGGTAGACAAGAATTGTGTTGATGATTTTTTTAAATTGTAATTATTGAAATAGGTTGACTATTCCATCTGCCACTCTACAAAATAATGGTTCTTTTGCAATCACATTTTATGTTTATGATAAATGAAACACATTATTGGGTGCACATTTCTTACTCTTTCCTACATACAATAACACAAAACTTAACACATAAAACTGTTAGTGACAGTTTTAAATGTTACATTATAATTAGGCATGACACAAATCCTTGTTGCCACTGCCAAACTGTGCCTTTTTTACATAACCAGGCACCTATCAGGGCATTGAACTTCACCTAATTTCTGAATACCAGTTAAGAATGTCTTTCAAAGAAACAGTTTTTTTTTACTGTAAACACAATGCTTCAATTGCATCTGGTAGGCTATCAAGCTGACCCCCCAGGGGACAGCTTACTGCCTGCTGGGAGATAACCCACAGAGACTGCATCAAAGATGGGGAGAAATCAATGAAGACCTAGGCAGCTGTCATACACAACTGGATCAATTGGCCACTGGCTCAAATATTCACACACAATTGATTAGTGCACATGCTGTTATCTTAATTAATACTATTACTGAGACTGGAGACACTGTGGCAGTCCTATGCTCCCCACTGGTAGCTATGGCTGCCAGGGATCATAATTCGTCACATAATCAACAACTTTGAACATTAATTTCACTTCCTGTGGTGTATACTGCATACACAGGATAAACGGGTTCAATGATTTCTAGTGTCACTTCCAAGAAAGATACAGTTGTTTGCCTAAATCTCAAAACAGGTGGAACTGAACTACCAGGATACTGTTACATCAGTTTTGTGATGAATGAAGCAACTAAATTAATAAACCACAATAGGTCTCATTTTGTGTAATTATGATCGGAATGTATGTGCAAATGTACACATTGACTTACTTGAGTGACAAATACATTTCATTTATTCATTATTATATACTTCCAAATACTCTAATAACATATGAACACATTCGTAGTTGCGCATTACTATTGTGCTTTTTATATCTTCTTTTGCATACCGCACTTGATGTATACATTTGGTGAACATTTGTTTTAGAGCTAGGCTTCCGTGGCAGCGACTGTTACGTCTTAACCCATTTAGAACATATTATTTATCATGTGTATTGAATAGAAAAATATATTCTATTTTATGTTGACTGTACAGGTCTAAATAAACCGTGTTCTTCTTGTGTATATATATATATATATATATATACATATATAATATATATATATATATATATATATATATACATACACAACATTATATACATACAAGAACAAGAACATTCTATATATAATAATATATATATTATATATATATATATTATATGTAATATATACCGGGGTAACCAGGTATATAATATATACCTGGTTACCAGGTATATAATATATACCTGGTTACCCCGGTATATATTATATATAAAATGTATATATATCATATATGTTTTATATATAATAATATATATATATACATACAGAACATTATATATATATATATATATATATATATATATATATATATATATATATATATATATATACATACAAGAACATTATATATATACATATATATATATGATATATATATATATATATATATATATAATATTCTTGTATGTATATATATAATGTTCTGTATGTATATATATATATATATATATATATATATATATATATATATAACAAAATATATGATATATATATACATTTTATAATATATATATATATATATATATATATATATATATATATATATATATATATATATATAAAGAAGGTATGTGAGTGCAGAGTGGGAACTATTGTGCCAGATACAAGTGACAGTCGGGGAGTGTTATATTGACCTAGAATCTACCAGAGACAGCGGCAGGTCACTGAACTGTTCCAATATCACCTGTTGACAATGTCACCCTGCTGTGTAATACTCATGCACATTTTCTAATAAATCAAATCAAATCAAATTTGCTTGATTCCTGTCGAGGACGCTGACCTCCAGCAGTGGTGTGTCTCTGCAGTTTCCTGGGAGTCAGACTAAACAACGACATTCTTCAGTGGGACAATATCTCCTGCAGTGTAAGGATGAATGATCTCAGAGGAGGCCCACCGAGGGAGTGTCAGTCTCCGGACACAAGCAGGATTGCAGGAACCATCATTGGTGGTTATGTGTTATACTGCTGGCAAATCTTGCATGCACTGTATGAATTAAATTTTATTTTAATATATTATTAAACTAACTTGTCACATATTATCTGACTTGTTTGATGTTAATTAGAGTTAGTATTTAGTTAATGTCAGTTTAATTGCTATTTCCTACTAAGCACTGGCAAACAGTTATTATTACTTATATAAATCGTATTTATTACAATCATTGTTTGATACATTGTATCCTTGCCAGCCAGGGCTGTTACGCCTGATCATGTCCCTAATGTTATGTATTAAGTGGGGTAGAACTATACAATTACAGTTATTGACTTTGACAGTCACTACTGTGTCAGCCATGGGAACAGCACAAGTACTCGCCCCAATTTCAAGATGGATACAGGTATCCCAACATAATGACTCGTCCCGTACACTTCCCAAACATTACATGTAACACAAGCAAAGAGGCCAGAGACAGTGAGGGATTTCATTGGCTGACGTTAAAAGAGGGATTTTTCAAAAAGGGATGTGCCAGGGGTAGAGAAAGCTGGTACTGACGTAATCAGAGGCAGCCAACCCTGGCACGCAAAGAAAATATATTGTAATTAGCTTTGTATTAATATAGATACAGACAACACAGTAGCTCTCATGTTAGTGGCATATATAATACCTCAATGGGGGTCTCACTGAACATACATATTTTCTTACATTTAATTTATATAATAAACGATTCTGAATATGATTCACAAACTGCACCACTCATATCCAGTTCCAATATGAAGCTATAAAGTTTTAGGGATCTTGATAATATTATAATTACCATTCACCTGCCCAGCAGTATTGTGTATAACGACGTCTACTTCCCAAACCACCAGAGCTTGGCCAAAAGCAACGTTATTGGCTGAGAATGTTATGTTCTCATTTTCGTAACTGAGACTGGGGTAACCAACAGCGCCCCCTGGTGGGTGAGTGTGGCAGGAACTACCAGACAGCGCTTCAGTATTAAGCTCTAGTATTTAGTGCATGCTACTTTCTTGTTATTCCTTTTGTTCTCTCATAGGGTGTGTTCCCTTGTGGGGTTGGGTCCATGTCACTTAGTTGCTTCTGTGTTTCTAGTCAATGCCTTCCACGTCTCTATCCCTTCTGCAATGGCCTCCAAGTTATGGTTGTTAATGCCAGCCGTCCCTAGGTGGCACTTCAAGCTGTCTTCCCATCTCCCCTTCACTCTTCCCTTCTTCCCATGCCACCCTCATTCTGTTTCCGACTTCTTTCATTCTGCTTTAGTCTATTGTACACGCCTCACACAATGTTGTTTTTGCGTAGAAACTGTTGCAAGACATATACAAGATGGCTGCCATCAAAACACTGCAGAATGATTTGCAGCAAGAGTAGACCAAGCAGGATGTTTGTGTCAAAGGTCAATCCACTTGTTTTCCGTCTCCATCTGCCACCTTAGCACTGTATGGCTGCAAGTCACATGACCAAAATGCCTGTATATGATTGGATAATACTACTGATATGTAACGTATGATATGCTAGTAATGGCTGTTTAATAAAAGTTGCATTTATAAATAATGATGTTCTTACCTTCCTCCCCACTTGGAAACACCGGTTAAATTTGGTTCTGCAACCATCTGCTTGGCGCGGGCGCCATTGTTGTTCCTGCCAACATCCTGGTTATCACCACACATGATTGAACTTTGACCTTCTGCTCCACAGTTCTGCTCCAGCGATCTGCCATTTGTTTCTGAGCACTCGTGCTGTGTTTGATGTCTAGCTGAATGGCGAGGTGTCGAACAGGTCACGCCGGGGGCAGCTGTCTCATTGAAACTATGGAACAGTTCCGCGAAACTTGAACTTTGTGGGCGGGCTGGAAAAAACAACATCTGACATTAACAAATCTGACTACCATTGAGCCAGTGTATGTGTATGCCATTGTCTATTATTATTTTATTTGGAGTTAAATGAAAACATTTCGAAGTTATGTCATGTTTAGTAAATGACTGGTGTGGATAATGTGTGAGACTGCCTTCTATGTTTGTACATGTGTTGATCGTAGAACCAGCCACGAAATGGGCCTTTATTTAGTAACAACAACTAAATAATTAGTTACTAATCTAAGGCAACATGGCAAAGGTACAGTCGTGGGAATGTATAAATGGGGTTAATCATATTAGAATGGTAACATTACTACCTAACAATACAAATACACATGATCAATTAATTAATTAATAATCATAATAGGTAGCCGTTGTAATTAAACTGTTTAACCAGTGTGTCAAATAAGCTATTTTTAAGGCAAATGGCTACTTACCAACAATCAGTTTTAATGTAGGACAACAATACTAATAACCTCAGGATGTAAAAATATGGACCTTTTTTTGTATTTGTTAATAATAAACTCACACATAATAATAACACCCGCAATAACATTAGCTTAATTATCGAGAATTAGGCTGGCAAACATACACATAATCCAAAGACATCGAAGATGACCTTTACAGGAAAGTCATTAATTAATTAATTATCTGCGAAGACATGCAATTCGCATAAACATCAATGAAGGATGCCAATTAACAAACTAGTCACGAACATGCTGGTATTGACAAAGACGGGGACAGCTGATGTGTCTATATGATATCAGATTCCACAGGGCAGAAAAAATATACTCTGTCCTGATAATTAATACGTGATATGGAATCAGGTGACAAGAATGGTATCAATTATCTGTAACGATACCTGGGCATTGTGCAATCGTTTCTGTGTCTTGGGACTCTGAGTAACATCAATTAAATGACTAACCAATACAGCCACAACAATTGAAAGGTCAATATAAGTTATAACAAACTCACGTCTCACTGAATTAAAGACAGTCATTACAAAAATTTATACGGAAAGTATTAAAAAAGAAATACAAAAATAAAGCATGTTTTGATGGAATTAGCACTAAGTTGTAATAATAACATGCTAAAAAAATTCACAGTTTTTCAAAGTGATTAGGTATCATTATGACATCACTGTATCTCATTTTCTTTCACACAAAATCATGAATTAAATCCCTATCACTTTAAAAAAAAAGTGTCTGTCATCTGAGCCAACTTCAGCAAAAAACACTGAAAACATATATTATATTAATTTTTCAGCTGCCTGTCCACTCTAAATACTTGATCGTTTCTCTCACTAGCGTTTCCTCTTCCATGTGGCTCTTTAAATTATTATAATATATAAAGTTGAATTAATTTGATTTGGTTTATCTGCCAGTTCCTGCTCCCCAGTTATCATATTATGACTATGACATAAAACCAACCAAACAGTGTCAAAGCGAAGTATCAAAGAGAGACAACCATACCGTCATTCTCAGCACAGTCAAAGAACTCGTCATCGTCATCGGGATCGAACATTCCCGTCGGTGACCTATGACCCCCAATCGACTGCTCTAACTGGTTGTGCTGCTCTGCCAGGATGTGTAGAGCATCTTCCAGCACCCGCGATTTCTCCACCTCCTGTTGTAGTCTCAGCTTCCGTACCTGCAGCGTAGACATAAAAATATATAATATGTTTCCCATAATTTCTGTCGTCCCCAATAGCAACAATTTCCACATGCAGCTGATTATAATTTCCCAGCAACGATCGCTCGCTGTAAATCTAGCATAATGACACCACGGCACTCCCTTGCATATGTTTCGCCGAACAAGTTCACAACTTTCATCATGTTTTTATTACATTGCCAGTTGGTAAATCAGAGACTGAAAATGTAATTACTCATAATTATATGTAGTGATTTGAATCACCGGCATCAGACAATAAATTCTCAGAGGTGGCATCATTACAGAGGTGACATCATTATAGAGGTGGCATCATTACAGAGGTGGCATCATTACAGAGGTGGCATCACTATAGAGGTGGCATCACTATAGAGGTGGCATCACTATAGAGGTGGCATCATTATAGAGGTGGCATCATTACAGAGGTGGCATCACTACAGAGGTGACATCATTATAGAGGTGGCATCATTACAGAGGTGGCATCATTACAGAGGTGGCATCACTATAGAGGTGGCATCATTACAGAGGTGGCAACACTACAGAGGTGACATCACTATAGAGGTGGCATCATTACAGAGGCGGCATCATTACAGAGGTGGCTTCACTACAGAGGTGACATCACTACAGAGGTGACATCACTACAGAGGTGACATCACTGCAGAGGTGGCTTCACTACAGAGGTGACATCACTACAGAGGTGACCTCACTACAGAGGTGACATCACTACAGAGATGACATCACTGCAGAGTTGACATCACTGCAGAGGTGACATCACTGCAGAGGTGACATCACTACAGAGATGACATCACTGCAGAGGTGACATCACTACAGAGATGACATCACTGCAGAGGTGACATCACTACAGAGGTGACATCACTGCAGAGGTGACATCACTACAGAGATGACATCACTGCAGAGGTGACATCACTACAGAGGTGACATCACTGCAGAGGTGACATCACTGCAGAGGTGACATCACAGCAGAGGTGACATCACTACAGAGGTGACATCACTGCAGAGGTGACATCACTGCAGAGGTGACATCACTACAGAGGTGACATCACTACAGAGGTGACATCACTACAGAGGTGACATCACTACAGAGGTGACATCACTACAGAGGTGACATCACTATAGAGGTGACATCACTACAGAGGTGACATCACTACAGAGGTGACATCACTACAGAGGTGACATCACTACAGAGGTGACCTCACTACAGAGGTGACATCACTACAGAGATGACATCACTGCAGAGGTGACATCACTACAGAGATGACATCACTGCAGAGGTGACATCACTACAGAGGTGACATCACTGCAGAGGTGACATCACTACAGAGATGACATCACTGCAGAGGTGACATCACTACAGAGGTGACATCACTGCAGAGGTGACATCACTGCAGAGGTGACATCACAGCAGAGGTGACATCACTACAGAGGTGACATCACTGCAGAGGTGACATCACTGCAGAGGTGACATCACTACAGAGGTGACATCACTACAGAGGTGACATCACTACAGAGGTGACATCACTACAGAGGTGACATCACTACAGAGGTGACATCACTATAGAGGTGACATCACTACAGAGGTGACATCACTGCAGAGTTGACATCACTGCAGAGGTGACATCACTACAGAGGTGACATCACTGCAGAGGTGACATCACTACAGAGATGACATCACTGCAGAGTTGACATCACTACAGAGGTGACATCACTGCAGAGGTGACATCACTACAGAGGTGACATCACTGCAGAGGTGACATCACTACAGAGATGACATCACTGCAGAGGTGACATCACTACAGAGGTGACATCACTGCAGAGGTGACATCACAGCAGAGGTGACATCACTACAGAGGTGACATCACTGCAGAGGTGACATCACTGCAGAGGTGACATCACTGCAGAGGTGACATCACTACAGAGGTGACATCACTACAGAGGTGACATCACTACAGAGGTGACATCACTACAGAGGTGACATCACTATAGAGGTGACATCACTACAGAGGTGACATCACTACAGAGGTGACATCACTACAGAGGTGACATCACTATAGAGGTGACATCACTACAGAGGTGACATCACTACAGAGGTGACATCACTACAGAGGTGACATCACTACAGAGGTGACATCACTATAGAGGTGACATCACTACAGAGGTAACATCACTGCATAGGTGACATCACTATAGAGGTGACATCACTACAGAGATTATCTGCTGATTGTGTCAAAACTAGTAAATTGAAGATCAATACTAGTAAATTGAAGACTGTTTACAACAACATATAAGTGACTGAGAAGGGCAGGGTGGCTATACATAGATAACAGGGGTTGGACCCTCTGTAAACTTGTTCAGTTGCCAATTAGAGTCAGGTGTCAATGTTACGTTCAAGCTTCATTTGGTTTGATTACCCCCCCCCCCCCCCCGGTAGGTCCACCCCCCCGTAGGTCCACCACTACCCCGTAGGTCCACCCCCCCGTAGGTCCACCACCCCCGTAGGTCCACCACCCCGTAGGTCCACCCCCCCGTAGGTCCACCCCCCATAGGTCCACCCACCCCCGTAGGTCCACCCCCCCGCAGGTCCACCCCCCGTAGGTCCACCCCACCCCCGTAGGTCCACCCACCCCCGTAGGTCCTTTTTACTTAATGTAATTTTCTTTTTCGATTTACGTCATCAATAGACATTTATGCACGAAAACAAAAATACTGTGCCATATTATATAAATGGTAGGTTGTATATGGCTCCTGCAGCTTCTCTGTGCTCAACTGACAGTGCAGTAGTTTGTGACAGGAAGACTGTCCTCTAGAACGTGGGAAAGTTAAACATCAAAGGGCAACCTCTGCTCCCCTTGGCTTTATTGGCAATACATTTTGTTGTGTTTACCAGTTGAATGTGTTGCAGGTGGAATTTTTCAAATTGCGAAAAAATTTAAAAAGTTAATAAAGTAACTAAACACAATTTTGCTGGCAATAAAGCTTCAACGTGTTATAAGAACATAAATACACAAATGAAACCTATGAACAGACTCCCTCGTTTAACTAACACAGCAAGTTTTAACTAATGCATTATTAGTGATTTAACTGATGGGATTTTAATTACCAAGTAAGTAGTTATATCCAATTAATTACACACATATATATATATATATATCGTTATACATTTTGCTACACATAATAAAACTATAACAAAATTACGTTATGCCCATCATGGCAGGGGTAGAACTTTGGCATTTATTTTATTAGACAGCGGGACTAGTAAAGACAAAACTTTACTAGTCTGCCAAAAGGTTTACTAGTCCCGCAGACGATAAAAACAACCCAAATTTAAGTTGTTTTGCAACCCCTGTTAAATAACAATGCAGCGTTCATAAAGGTAACAAAGTAGTAATAAAAAAATAATAAAAGTAATTACTGAAGAACTGATGATATGATTTGTATACAGAGCTGCACAATTGAAAAAGGCCGACAACTGTGCTTATTGACCAGTAGTACCTCCTACCAGATACAGGGCAGCCAACCAAATTACCATTATGAATTGTCCGTAATTACTATTCCAGAAATTGACCTCATATTACCGTTTTATGATGAAAATGCTCTGTTGAACTGTATTAATAAATATAAAAAGTAACACAGCATAGAAAATTATACACATCAAGAAAATAGTTATACCTAAGAATATGTCATAATTTATCAGTAAATGAAGCTGTCACTACTGTAGCCAGTTATTCAATTGCAGCAATTTATCAATGTTTTAATGACATGGGATTCAGTTACATCCTGCATGTGGATGGTTGTGCCAACAAAGGCTTGATTGACTACTGTAGGGTAGGGTGGATGACACATTGACCTTTACTAGATGCCCTTATCTTTACTAGTGTACAGACACATGGACTAGTGGGTAGTTGTTTCAACCCTGCCATCATGTATTAACAAATCTAGCTACATTTGATGCAGGTTACATATATGGACCACGGTGACTATTTGACAGCTGGTCAAAATTTGTTTTTTTTATCTCATACACATATAATATGTGAAACAGTTTGCCTGGATGTCCCTCAGTCTGAGTTAATTCAACTTTTCAAACTGATGACACAAACATAATTTATGAATAGCCCTGAAACTGTCTTCCACATTTTCAAGTACGCGTAGTACCAGCCAGAAATTATTTTTGCTAATATAATGTCATTTATTTATATAATTAACATTACGCACCTATGCATTTCAGTGCTTTATAATAATAGGATACACTGTATATCCAATTGTTTAATCACATAATCATAATAACCCTGACTGAAACTTAATTCTTTTGTAGATTGTTTAACATAACAACATAAAAATCTAACTAAATCTATACCTTAGATTATAAACGAAGCGCCTAATCACCATAAATTTTACCATATACCATAAAGTATAAACAGTACAGAATCCTAACTTTACCATGTGTATATTGTAAAGTACTTTTAACACAGACTCGACATGTATTTTCTTAGTACAACTGAACCTTAGACTTAGGCATACACCAAGACCCCCAATTAGCATGCAGACATATGTGTACCCTTTCTACCACATATACAGATCTGTATATAACCCCTACATGCAACCATAAACACAGACCCTAATTCAACTCACCAGATCCCAGCCCTAGCCACAACGCTTACTGCACAGTGTAGATCCTCACGGATGTATAACCTTAAAAGGTAAACCCACAAACTTTACCTTAGTCTTAGACCCTAATCTTGACCCAATATGTTGTACCCTAACAGTTGCATTAATCACTTCACACTGCGTAGTACAGTACAGTACAGTACAGTTCAGTCAATATGTAGACAGGATAAACACAGACAGACATGTGATATACAAAACCCCATTACACACATGCCCCGTCTCAAAAGTACGGCCATGTCAAGATAACCTGCCACCCTGAACCACAATAAACCCAACATCCTCATCAGGTTTTAACACCACATAAACACCTCTGACTAAACGTGTCCATCGGCAAGGATAGATACCTCATTTCCTCTGCCCAATCCATAAAACTGCACTAGAGGAAACTGCCAAATACACAGTGTTGGCGATGATGTAATGTCTGGTGTACTTGCATTTGCACAGACGTATGTATGTATGTCACACAGCGGGTGGGGAAAGGCAGTCAACTTCGCAAACCACCCCAGTAAACATGCATCAAAACACTGCCACACAGATAGGAAGGCACTAGCCTACTTACAGGCACCGCTATAAATAGATCACATCGGGGAGCTATCAGTTGTAAGAGGCACAATGATAGGTTTCAAAGGGATGTGGTGGCCTTGACCTTAGCAAGCAACAGGGGATATTTATTATCTTCTACTTAAACAGAGGAAGGCTGGCTAAGAAAGAGAGTAATTATTGACACTGATGGACTTTGGCCTTTTGTGACTTGCGAAACCATTCCAATAAACGTGAAAGGATTACTGCAAAGCTAAATTATGCATTAACTATTACGTATTGTCCCATAATTAATTCAACTCACAGCCATAGCTGTTAGGTCTGTCATAAATGCCATAAATGATTTTATTATTTATTTCAGCTTTAACTTAATGCAAAAACCAAGTGAATTTTTTCTCTGACAGGGCTTATTGCAAACTAGTCTAAGTTGATGGAGCATAGCTGGGTCAACCAATCACAGGCCAGCTGCAGGAATGCTATAGTCATTTTCATAAGAACGTCACTGGATGACTGTAATGGTGGGTGATTTCAAAGGTCCATTTCACAAGGCAGCAATTGCCATGGGCTTTGATCAGTGGGCAGGAGGGGAACAAGTTCCCCACTGAGGGGACAGCATAAGAAATGCCCCCACCTTCTCAGTTCAGAAAAATTAATTTGCATGCACATAGCTAGACTGATCACTTCCTTAAGATAAAGCCCCTACATAATTATTATACACATTGTAGGTCTAGTAGTTAAAATTAATAAACTCAGATATACATTTCCCACTACCTAGTGGAAAATCATTATAAAAGTTGCTTGGTTGGCTGCAGCAGGTAACCTGTAAATATTCATCATGCCAGGCTCTATAATGTTGCTTATGTTGATATATTAATAGGCGCTAGCCATCAAGCAAATTGTAGATGATTAATTTTTCGTTGCCCTGTCACCCCTTAAAGTTAAGCTGATCTACTGCCTGCTGGGTGCTTATATGCTATGGGGAACCATCAGATTCCTACAATTTGTGTAATTTGATCCCATTTGAGTGATGACGAATTTCTTTGCCAAGGTGGGATTGGGTAGTGTACACAGGCACCCCTGTAACCTGTCCTCTGCACCTTGTCAGTCTATGAATCAGGCAAGCAGTTATGGATCCAAGGTCTATCCTCCAAATATTCGGTGACTGGGGTGGACCCATCCCCCCATTCAATACATCTAGCCAGCATAACTATTTTAAATAGCATACCATAAAGGCTTTTGTTAATTAGTACCAGACCAACAATAAATTATTTATTTATTTATTAGAAATATGTGTATCACATCATACGTCCATGAACCCATCCGTCTGTCTGTCCGTCTGTCCGTCTGTCCGTCTGTCCGTCTGTCCGTCTGTCCGTCTGTCCGTCTGTCCGTCTGTCCGTCGCTTATGGGGGGACCAAATGATGGATCCTGACACACAGGTTTTCCACATGTACTACTCTATCCTCAGCTGTTTTAATGAGTTGATTGAAAATGAACCTAGTCCATTCGTTGATTTTGCTGATCCACGACTTTATTGATCTTCTTCTCTTTCTTGACCCACCAGTTCCTCCTTCCAAATCACTGCAAATTTCTTCTTTTTACATCTGTCAGCAGATGTTCTTGCTTGCCAACATATCTCTCCATCAGTTCTCGCACTTGTCTGTTTGTGGTGTGTGAGGAGTAGTGCACCTGTAACATCCTCCGCCGTCAGTCCCTCACAGACGCACTGATGCACTTTTCCATCTCTGGTGATCATCCAAGTTTCACACCCATAGAGGAAAACTAACATTGTCAATGCTCCCAGCAAACTCATTCTGACTTCCATAGATATGTTCTTATCTCTCCAGGTTTGCCATTGATGACGTAGCTAAGTAGCTACATCAATCCTGATCTTGATTTCTTGATTAGATTTTGCGTCAAGGTATTTCACCTGTGTAAAAATTTCCTGATCTTCACGGTTATAGTTACTGCTACATCCTCATTGGTTCCCATCATCATCACTGTTTTTTGTGCACTGATTTGCATGTGAAATCTCTTTGCACTCTCGTCAAGTCTACGTATCAGGTTGATCAGTTCTTCAGCTTTGCCTTCCACCAGATCTACATCGTCAGTGAAGCGTAGGTTGGTGATTGATCTACCTCCAATGTTTACCGTCCCTTCAAAGCCATCGAAGGCCTCCATAATGATGTTTTTGAGGAAGACATTGAAAATGGTAGGTGAGAGTAAACATCCCTGTCACACGCCAACTTGGGTGGTGAACCAATTACTAATTTCATCACTGCACTCCGAGAAGCTGACTCATTTATTAACTCATATTCCTACTGATTCGGAATCTGAATTATACTTTCGTATGCACAGTTAAGTCAGCGACGCTTGAAAAAGTCATAGCTTGACAGGCACCAACATTTTGCCACTTTGCTAGCGCCCGCCACGTGACAGAGGCCACACATTAACATTCTGCTGCATCAGGACGGAAAGGTCACGTGAACTATTTCTGAGACACACTCAAATGTTGAAATGCAGCCGAGTTACCCAATGATGCTTGGGGGAAAGGGGCAGTCCCCGGACTAAAGCTTTTGAAAATGATGGTCCTTAAGGTGCCATCCCACTCTCCTGGACACAATACGCTAACAGTGTTAAATCTTAAGGACCACTTTCACAATCTTGCGTCTGGTAAAAAGGCAGGCTCCGCATTGAAACGTTTCGAAATTGTGTTACATTGGTTCAGTGTGTCCCAAAATTACATCGTGCGGTCACATCATGGTGCAACAAGATGTTAATGTGTGGCATACTCCATGCATAGCCTTATGAAATATTGAACCGGCTAAGTTCTCTACACCCAGGATGAATTTAGAAAGTGTCTAACTCTGCAATCACCCCAGAGAGCCAACAAAATGTCAACTATGCAAAACTGATGGAGATTTTGCACTACAAAGTACCAACAAACACTGGTTTTTTATAATACAGATAATGTCACTTTTACAAAACAAAAACACAAATAAACAAACTCCTTATAGAATGAGAAGATCCAACCTGCTCCTGTTGTGTGAAGACGTCGAGACAGTGAGAGAGAGAGGAACACATCTCCTTCGACAGCTGCACAATCTGAGCCAGACGGTCACAGGTCTGCAGCAGGGCCACTGTCAACACAACAGGTCTTGTGGTGTGCGGCCATGTGGAACATGTGCGGCCATGTGGAACATGTGCGGCCATGTGGAACATGTGCGGCCACGTGGAACATGTGCGGCCATGAGGAACATGGTTGCGAATGTCAGTAAATATCACATCCTAGAGTAACGCTTGAAATTACCCACGAACAACTTAAAAGTTAGCATACATATTCTTATGCACACAATTACACTCATATATCAATGTGCATGCACAATAATGTTTATCAACTACATATACACAAACAATCACAACATACACGCAAAATTCATATAACTGTACACATACACACCACACCTTGAAACATGCATCCACAATATGTATGCAGCACAACAAACACATTATTTAAACATATTATATATTCTAGAATAATTTCATGGGTGCAATAATGAATTTGCAAACACTATTTCAGTTTCACAAATGCAATTTGACAAGCAGTGTACTTTCAAGTTTAACAAATGCAATTTGACCATCAGTGTACTTTCAACTGATTTACTACAGCATGCCATCATCAACATTCTATTAGTAAATAAATTAGGAACAGACACAGGCTGTTTGGTGACATTTATTTCTCAAGTATTGACTGACCTGCTTTATCGTTGAGTTGGTTGGCAGGCAAAGCATCCAGGGCCGCTGTTAGTTGCTGCACCTCTTTCTCCAGGAGGTGGTGATGGGCAGCACTCTCCTGTAACATGACACGTCAACCTTACCACCCTCTCATGTTTACTCCCCTGTAACATGACACGTCAACATTACCACCCTCTCATGTTTACTTCCCTGTAACACGACACGTCAACCTTACCACCCTCTCATGTTTACTCCCCTGTAACATGACACGTCAACCTTACCACCCTCTCATGTTTACTCCCCTGTAACATGACACGTCAACATTACCACCCTCTCATGTTTACTCCCCTGTAACACGACACGTCAACCTTACCACCCTCTCATGTTTACTCCCCTGTAACATGACATGTCAACGTTACTACCCTCTCATGTTTACTCCCCTGTAACACGACACGTCAACCTTACCACCCTCTCATGTTTACTCCCCTGTAACATGACACGTCAACCTTACTACCCTCTCATGTTTACTCCCCTGTAACACGACACGTCAACCTTACCACCCTCTCATGTTTACTCCCCTGTAACATGACACGTCAACCTTACTACCCTCTCATGTTTACTCCCCTGTAACATGACACGTCAACCTTACTACCCTCTCATGTTTACTCCCCTGTAACATGACACGTCAACCTTACTACCCTCTCATGTTTACTCCCCTGTAACACGACACGTCAACCTTACCACCCTCTCATGTTTACTCCCCTGTAACACGACACGTCAACCTTACCACCCTCTCATGTTTACTCCCCTGTAACATGACACGTCAACCTTACTACCCTCTCATGTTTACTCCCCTGTAACACGACACGTCAACCTTACCACCCTCTCATGTTTACTCCCCTCTAACACGACATGTCAACATTACCATCCTCTCATGTTTACTCCCCTGTAACATGACACGTCAACCTTACCACCCTCTCATGTTTACTTCCCTGTAACATGACACATCAACATTACCACCCTCTCATGTTTACTCCCCTGTAACATGACACGTCAACCTTACCACCCTCTCATGTTTACTTCCCTGTAACATGACACGTCAACCTTACCACCCTCTCATGTTTACTTCCCTGTAACATGACACGTCAACCTTACCACCCTCTCATGTTTACTCCCCTGTAACATGACACGTCAACCTTACCACCCTCTCATGTTTACTTCCCTGTAACATGACACGTCAACCTTACCACCCTCTCATGTTTACTTCCCTGTAACATGACACGTCAACATTACCACCCTCTCATGTTTACTTCCCTGTAACATGACACGTCAACCTTACTACCCTCTCATGTTTACTCCCCTGTAACATGACACGTCAACATTACCACCCTCTCATGTTTACTTCCCTTTAACATGACACGTCAACCTTACCACCCTCTCATGTTTACTCCCCTGTAACATGACACGTCAACCTTACCACCCTCTCATGTTTACTTCCCTGTAACATGACACGTCAACATTACCACCCTCTCATGTTTACTCCCCTGTAACATGACACGTCAACATTACCACCCTCTCATGTTTACTCCCCTTTAACACGACATGTAAACCTTACCACCCTCTCATGTTTACTCCCCTGTAACATGACACGTCAACCTTACTACTCTCTCATGTTTACAGACTGCTATCTTCATTGAACAAAATGTGCACTTGGTCTCCAATGGCCATGCATTTATTCTGAGGAAATTATCAACATGTCCCAGATTTGAAATGGAAAAAGACCTTACACGATATAAAAACACTGTTTGTTTGAATTCATATTACAATACATCTTATTACTTATTACCAAAAAGCACCATTTATAACTATACTGTATAAATAAACAATATATATATATATATATATATATATAAATAATTAATTGTTGGAAAGATCTACCAAAATATGTGTCCTATAATAAAAGCATCTGATCAGAAGGCAAACAAAACCATTACCTGGAGAACATCTTGCATAGAACCAAGAGGCAATATGTCAAGGTCATCTTCATCATCAGACACAGTCACCCCCTGGTGTACGAAGTGTGTACTATATGTGATATGTTCGTTGAATGCGTTTTCCCATTTCTGCAAATTGGACATAATTGGTAGTTATATCATATTCTTTGCTGTTTTTATTGATAAATTAATACTATTAGGAATGTTTCGTAATGGCAAATCTAAATGAATAATTTTAATCCTGCATGTAACTTATTAAGTTTATGACACATTCTTCGTCAGCAAAGATACTTCAATTTTGTATTTGCTTTGATTGGTTGGATGGGTAAAAATTCATCTAAATGATGCTTTGAAAACGCATAAACGATTGTGTATTTCTGGACATTACATACACTTCTGGACTGTATTTGCAAGTTTGTATGTGAATCTAGATGGATGTGTCTAATGGAATTATTTTTTTAACTGCCAAAACAGGCAAACTGATCCAACCTACTGAATTATATTATTATTTATTTATTAGATCAAAATAATATTTTGTAATTTATCATTTTAAAGAGCATTTTATATATATTATATATTTATTTGTCATATTTCATTTTATTATATATATATATATATATATATATATATATATATATATATATATATATATATATATATATAGGCATTGTGTGACTCAACACCAGAAGACATTCCTGTTTAACACGAAATGTACTTGCATGTTGAAAATGGCAAGTAAAGCTTTAGTATTATTATTACTTTATTACTAATTAAATTGCAACTGTAAACAGTCTGTTTAGCCCAGGTTGTACACCGGCCACAAGCCTGATGTGACAGGGACATTACCTGTCTGGTCACTTCGGCCGTGTCCCCAGGAAGGACAGACAGAAGGAAGGACGTGTTGTCTGAGAAGTGGACACCAAACACATGACCAGTGTCCAGTCTTGCCTGAAGAGAAGGTCATCGTAAGTGTGGACCAGAGAACAAGTGAAAGTAACGGTCAGTTCTTAAATAGTAGGCAAAGTACTATACACTCACACAGTAGTCCCTGTTCTACCACCTCGACTCCCCGGGGAGAATTCATAGTAATTAATAGACATATTATTTGTACACAAATATGCAACACTTTTTATAGCTTCAGTCATATAAATGACTTAACTTGGAGAAATACAGAATGAACATACTTGCCCATGCCACGATTCTTATTTAAAAAACAAAATGATTTTACAGCAATTATTACGAACAAGTGACACTAGATAATATTACGATGCAGGTATTGATTTGTAAACACTTTTTTATTTATACTAGATTAGTAATGTAATACTGAATGATTGACTTACCTGTACACGGGCATCATCCAGGTATTTAAAGGCCTTTCGTCTGGATCCTGTAGATGCATCACCCCTACAAATATTATTTTTAATAATACAACATTAATAATAATAATAATTGTAGAACTTCTATAGTGCCAATATCCTTGAAAAGTTCAAGCTGAAAAGTGCAACAAACAAATTCATTTGGCTAGTCATACACAGAGCAAAAGTTGTCATTGGCACTTGGAAATGAAAATATAGTGTTGTTAGTTTATTCAATAAGGTCTTGTTTGTGCAGTGGTGGAAATATAAATACCAGCCATCTTGAAGCAACCATGGCTGTTGTGTATAATCTCATTATGTACATCCTATGATGAGGCCAGACTCAAGCATTTGTACAATTTAAATCTAATTCCAACAGCAAAGTAAAAACATTGGTAAATTACCCACTCATTGTAAAAATACAATATATTTAATACTTTGTAATAAAAAATGTGTGAATTCTATGTTTGAGATCTTTTACATTGCATACCCCGGGGTATGTTGTATTTAAATCAAAATGTCTCAAACAGTCTCTAACTTGATAATGTTCATATTTTTAATGTATATTCATTTCCGACATTGTAAAATAATTGGCCTATTGACGGCAATTGTATTCAAGAAAACTGTTTTGTTATTACAGAGTTCTGTGTGGCAACAAAGCCAACAGCCTTACATAAAGTAAACATACACAGAACGTCACTGTACATGTACTTCAGAGTAATTATAATAACACTTTGTGGGCATGGCTATGGCATTTTGGATGGGGACCCATTTGTTTTATTTTAAAAACTAATTCTCTAGTTCGTCTCACCGACACTTGAAGACTCCCAGCACGCCTCGCTCGAGGACCACCCAGGTGGGTTTCCAGCCAAAAATACGACTTTTCTGTCAACATGAAAACAGAACACAAATTTTAGTATTTTGTAATGCTGATCTGTTGGTGATTCACAGATAAAAAATGTTAAAATAAAGTGAACAGTTACTGCTTCAGATATGTTGGCATTGGAGATATCTTCAAAATGATGTTAGTGAAAACTATTTTATAAAGCACAATGCATTTTGGTTCAAAAATTCAAGCTAGGTATTTTCTAAATCTGTTATCATTTACAAATAGGACATTTCATCTGGGTATTTTATTGTAATATTAACAATAAAACAACACATCCATCTGCTGTGTGCAATGGAGTACATTTACTAATACTGTCAAGTACCTTAGAGCATAACATTATATTTATAAATTTATTAACTGACCAACACATAAATGGTACATTATTTATTGATAACATACTTTTTGCAAACCCCACATGTATGTGTGGAATTATGTTAGTAAAATTACTATAAAACAACAACGACCTTGACTATGACCTTCACAAACCTTAAGCAGTGGGCCCTCAAATCGTTGCACGTTCCGCTGGACCTTCTTGATTGGCAAAATGTCCAGCAGCTGTCGCATCTTGTCATCCAGAGCCATGTCCAGTGCAATTTGACCTTACAGAGGGAGCCACCAGTCAAAAGTAACGTTTGTGACAAAAACACATCTACTTGGTAGCCAGGGGTGGCACTTTCCCACCCCTGGCTAGCAAGTAGATGTTGTGGCACAGTGGTGGCACTTTGCCTGGCAGACCTCCTGCACAAGGTGCAAAGTAGATAAGTTGATATTAGGTTCACTGTCTCAGTTCATCCTAGTCATCATATACTTTTTTATTTTAGCATACTGAGGAATAATAAGTAATGTAATGACTGTGTTATTTTATTTAACTCTTTCATGTATAGGTTTATATTTATAATGTTTTTATATATATATATTTATTTATTTTAATAATAATTTATCGTTCATATATACATATACAGTGTATCTATTTTAATAATAATTTATCATCCAATTTTAGCTACTATTTGTACATTTATGTACAGCACCTGAGAGCAATACTATTGATTTGGGTGCTATACATATAAATTGTATATTACTATTATTATTAATGTGTGTGTAGGTGTGCATTTGTGAGTCTTCATCAGTCGCAATGCAGACTGTCGAAGCCATGCAAATGTCCCTGCTTCATAACAACTAATCAAAGCCTAAAAATATTAATAATTATGGACTGTGTCTGTTCAGTACCTTTACACCCCAAACATTACATGTGACACCAGCACCGACTGGTCAAAACCAAGACTGTCATATTTTGAACCACACCAGGTATATTAATTATTTAACACATAACATATATATAATAATTTGCAATCTTAATTTAGCATACTAGTTGTCGGGATATATATCGTCCTAAAGATGTCTTATGATTCCATGTGCATTCTGTAATGTGTGTATATGTCTGTGAACAGACTGGTCCTGGATATATCATGCTACAGCAGTGCTTCATTTTTAAGGCGAACGATCGCTCTCGCTCCCTATTGCTCTCGCTCCCTATCGCTCTCGCTCCCTATCGCTCCCTATCGCTCTCGCTCCCTATCGCTCTCGCTCCCTATCGCTCTCGCTCCCTATCGCTCTCGCTCCCTATCGCTCTCGCTCTCTATCGCTCTCGCTCCCTATCGCTCTCGCTCCCTATCGCTCTCGCTCCCTATCGCTCTCGCTCTCTATCGCTCTCGCTCTCTATCGCTCTCGCTCTCTATCGCTCTCGCTCCCTATCGCTCCCGCTCCCTATCGCTCTCGCTCCCTATCGCTCTCGCTCCCTATCGCTCCCGCTCCCGCTCCCTATCGCTCCCTATCGCTCTCGCTCCCTATCGCTCTCGCTCCCTATCGCTCTCGCTCCCTATCGCTCCCGCTCCCTATCGCTCTCGCTCCCTATCGCTCTCGCTCCCTATCGCTCTCGCTCCCTATCGCTCTCGCTCCCTATCGCTCTCGCTCCCTATCGCTCTCGCTCCCTATCGCTCTCGCTCCCTATCGCTCTCGCTCCCTATCGCTCTCGCTCTCTATCGCTCTCGCTCCCTATCGCTCTCGCTCCCTATCGCTCTCGCTCCCTATCGCTCTCGCTCTCTATCGCTCTCGCTCTCTATCGCTCTCGCTCCCTATCGCTCCCGCTCCCTATCGCTCCCGCTCCCTATCGCTCCCGCTCCCTATCGCTCCCGCTCCCTATCGCTCTCGCTCCCGCTCCCTATCGCTCGCGCAATTCACCCATCTAGGGAGCGATTTATCGCTCACACTAATTACGATAATCGCTCCCGTCACCAGACCACGTGGAATGTGGCGCCAACTAGCGGCAAAACATGAAGGACAATTCCAGCAGCAGGTTGTAACCACTGACCTATAAAAAGATGCTGTTGAACCGATCCCGTTATTTCGCATTTAGACGAGCGATTTATCGCAGGCCTGGGTTTTTCAAACGTGAAGCACTGTTATAGAAATGTTTGAAATGTATCTATTGGTGAAATCAACTGCATTTATACTACTGAGATAATTATTACAGCAAAGAAAATGTGGTAGCCACAACACAACACCTTTGTTGTTTTTTATCGAAGTGTTGACGCCATTCTCCAGCAGGAGTGCTGCTGCTGCCCTCTGCCTGCAGTAGGCTGCATTATGTAGTGCGGTGTTGCCAAACGTGTCTGTACAGTTGATATTTGGAGGGTGGGGAGACTTCAGCTGTGACACACACACACACACTCTAATAGGTGACATCAATCACAGTTCACAATCCAGAATTATACAGGGTAAAATATTTCATGTCCATGTGAAAAGCCATCTACAGTGTATGTTACTTGCTACCATGGTCAAAATTATCCAAATTCAATGACATCATTATTTCAGCAAATGACAGTTACACAAATGTATGTCTATGTCCCTTCAGTTTGTTGTATATTTCTTTAATACTTCGTAGAGAACATTAAGTTATTTTATTGGACAAGTACCAACTTCTGGTGGCAACAGAGAAACAGAAATGTAAAAATAAAGGAATAAAATCAAGTCATATTCACAGTGCCTCAAACTTTTACATTCAAATCTGTAAAAAGTATGAACATGTGACTTGCATTGTTTGGACTCCTCACACATCCTATGCATTTGTTGCATTTTACACCAGAATGGAACTCTCCTGTGAGTGGAGGCTAACAAATGGAAGAGTTTCCTGGGCTTACATGGCACACAACATAGGCAAGATATTCCCGTTGGAGATTATGTTGCACGTATCACAGGTGCACAGAGTAACATGATTGCGTGAATAAACTGACCACAAGACAGTAAATACCACAACTATTGCCCAAACAAAAAACACCACTGATGTACAATACATACCATTTTCGTCAGACCTTCGGTGTCGCCATCTCGAGCCAATTTCAGGAACTGTTCCTCCAGGCATCTCTGCTCAAATGCCTCTGCAGCTAAAATAACCAACCAGAAAGTTGAGTGACATCATCTGGTTAAGTTTACAAAAAAATTCAAAGAGAGAGTTTGCTTTTAAGATCTACGTGTTTCTTTTGCACACACCTTCAATGAGGTTCCTGATCTCAGACGTTCTCGCCAGTCCTTTGGGTGAGTTGCCCTCTGCGTTGATCACATCCACTTTAGCTTGGTTCTTCAGCAGTAACATGACAACTTCCTGCAGCAGAATCACACGACAACACATTCAAGTACAGCTTAGTTAAAACCAAATTTATTGTAGCTCTTTACAATACATACAAATCAAATAACATATAATAACATAGAGAACACCAAAGGAAGAACATTACTTTATATAATGTTATATTCCTTATTATGATGTATTCAAAGCATGTACTTCATAGTATTGAAAAAAACAGCATGTAGGTGTAGACAAATAAGAAAAACTATGCTATATGCTAATATCATTGTGCAATATAATTTGCTTAAATGTGCATTTGTAATTCATAGCGAGTAAGTAATGATGTTAAGTCTTGTGTTGAAAAAATTAAGATGGGATTATTTCCCACTTACTAAGTCAGCACAGCTGTTTAGCAAGCTTCCGTTTGAAGTCAAGGCGCCCAACCGATGCAAGATGTTACGTATGGACACAAGGAATGATTTTATTCAACGTAAGTTTTAAGGCTTTTGGGTCAAGTTCATTATGTTTTTGAAAAAAATAACATGTATTGATACTGATGCAGTGACCTGTTACAATATTATTGGTTTGTGAATTGAATTTGAAGCGAAGGCCCAGGACGCCACTCATAAGTAACAAAGTCGCCAGGAGGTGGTGTCCAAGTTGTGTGTACGACAGAGGCACAGACACTTTTCAACAGTTGCAATTTATAACTTACCATTCAGTAAAAAAACAAGCTTGTATGTATTATTGTATTGTGCATAATATTAATAACATACAACATTATCAGCTCAACACTTTCTTTTTTTCTTCATATTAAAATTTGTTTGTGAACATAATCCTCGTGTCATGCTAGATGTGGGCAATTTCAGCATTACACAAATATACTTTGATTGAAAATATCCTGATTACACAACAACATATACGCTAGCTATTGATTTTCTTTTTATATATATTAAGCTAGGAGATGTTAAGCTTTCAGGCGCCACAAAAATATTTTTTAAAGATAATTTGAATTTTTTCCCTGTGTCACATTTCTGCACAGTTGTTGTGAGAGTGAACTTTAACCCTTTACAACTTTGTCAGTTTCATCAAACATACACAGAATCTTTGCAGGATGGTTATGGTGTCACACTTTCACAAAGTGCAACAAAAGTTATGCATTTAGTTTAGGTTTAAACGCCCACCTCCCCCAAAAAGTACCTGTGATTTTAATTGCTATTGTTGATAAATGATCCCTTCCCATAATGCTCTCTCGATTTTACTTGACAGGTACTAAAATATGTAAGTTCCGCCTATGTGGTTGAGGCTTTTCTGGTAATCGCAGAACTACTCACACTAACAATGTGAATCTTTATTTACATAAAACAGAAACAGTACCATTACTGCAGTGAGCATTGAAATTAGCTATAAATGCACTATGTTATTTTTTTTAGGTACTGCTATGTTAAATCAAATAAGTCTTTGCAGACTTGTGCTCACCATTCGTCCTGTGAAGGCAGCCCGATGAAGTGGTGTGTCACCGACATTGTTTACCACGTTAACATTAGCCCCATTCTACACAGCAAACGAAACATTTACAAATATATTGTTAGAGTGACATGTGAATAAACTTCTAAAAATCTGCCATAATCAATTATGAGACACATGCATTGTGCATTTTTAACGTTTCTCTAAAGAGCTGATCATTAACACTTACGGAAATTAGGGCAAGACTACATCAAATACATGTCCATGTGTACTTGAGTCATAATGGTAAATGATTAATAATAATTATTCTTATCACAATTATTAACTATTTTGAAAATACCGTTAAAATAATAATAATAATTAGGTCACTTCTATTGTGCCGAAATCCTTAGAAACCCGGCTTAGACGGGCATCAATATAAAAGGGTTGATCGAAGTCAGAGTCAATAAACAAATCCAACTGTTATCCGATTAACTGATATATAATAATAATTATAGATATACCTGGTAGTCAGAATAGACACACTTGTTTAAACAGGCAAAACAGTGAAGTATAACTTTGCACTATATGTACTCCAGTTTCTCTAGTTTTGTTCATGGTTATAAATATAATGTACTTTAGATATACGTAGAGCGCAGTGGCTCAGGGGTAGACCTCCGGACTCTCGACTAAGAGAACCCGGATTCGAATCCTGTGCTGCGGTGTTAAAACCTTGGGCAAGTTTTTTCACTCTACATTGCTCCAGTTCACTCAGCTGTATAAATGAGTACCTGGCAATAGAGAGTGGTGGATATGTGTACGCGCAGCCTTAATTGTAGCATGTGGCTGGATGCTTCCCAGAGAAGTTGAGATGGTATTTGATTGAACAGGTCTGCCGGGGAAGTAATGTGTAAAAGCGCTTTGAGCAGTCCTATGGACTGGATACTGCGCTATATAAAAACTTACCTTTACTTTTTTTTTTACATGATATTTTGGTATGTACAACTAACCAAATAATACACATCCATCATCCAGATAAACCTGGCTGCATACAGAGGAGACAAG
The DNA here is from genome assembly GCA_964017155.1 of Oasisia sp. SBJ-2009. Taxonomy (NCBI): domain Eukaryota; kingdom Metazoa; phylum Annelida; class Polychaeta; order Sabellida; family Siboglinidae; genus Oasisia; species Oasisia sp. SBJ-2009. The sequence goes on along the minus strand of OZ024855.1, from coordinate 56,765,678 downwards.
TAAGAGGAATGAGGCAATCTTACATCTAGCAGCAGCTGCACCACGTCCTTGTGACCGAAATAGGACGCCAGATGAAGAGGAGTCCAGCCCAGGTTAGCCTTGCTTCGACCTGAAACATCGCCAAAGGAATCATGATGGGGTTAATCGATAGCCCCTCCTCGGGACTATATGTGTTAATTAATTTATCACAATTTTGTGTGATCAATGATTGTTCTATTATACACTGTATGCACATTTGCTCTGGGCACCTTAAGTTTATGTTGAAAATTATATAATATTACAACGGCATCCTGGAGAAACCGAGAGGCCCAGGATCCCACTGGACGTGAATAGTAATGACACAGAACGTGTTTGTATGACACATGCTTTTGTCATTGTTCTCGCATCAACTTGATATAAAAAGAATGATCAATGATTAATGTTTACCAGCTACCATGATTTTCACCATACAGTTTTCACTCCACAAATGTGCTTCCTATAAAAACTTTTTAACCCACACCATGTACATGCAATTAACATCAACTATAACTACACAGGTGTCCAATTCAATAAATACAGTTAGAAAAAATATAATTATAATATAATTAATAATGTAAAATTGTAATAATATTTTATGAAAAGCTAGTCTTTCCTTATTTCACCTTGATGCCTCTGTTATGGTCGGAGGTCAGCGTTACCTTCACAGTTGATGTTCAACTGTAGCTCTCCAGATCTTCTCTCCTGTAGTAACCCTCCCACTGAGTCGACATCTCCGTGTCTTGCACTGTACAGAAGACGTTCCTCCGCGCTTTCTTCTTCCATCACTCCTGATAGCATTGGCAGAAGTGTCTTTTTAGACTCAAGTAGTGTATCAATTTATGTGCGTTTGCACCTCAGTTGCCATGCAGAATTTGTCTATGCCTGTTGTACTGCTTTTTCTGCCTCAAAAATACATAATGATACAAGATTATTTTTTTAAATATGCCTTGGATAATATTAAAGGGAATAACAACAAGGCATTATATAAATTTCTTTTGTTGCATATACATGAAGTATACTATTTTATGTAACATTTGGGTGTGTTTGAAAAATACATAAAAAATGTTTAAAATGTTATGTTAAACATGGCATGCCCGCAGATCCCGCGGAATTTTCAGATTTAATTAACTAAGCGTTTTACCAACTATGACGTCACACCCCAGCATCCGTAAAAGCGCAGCAAAAATATGCATGTTTCAAAAAGCCCACTAACGTTTCTAACAACGTGTAATATTACATCCTTATATTTATAGTCATACCCACCAAGCAACAACAACAAATTAATTAGAAATTCCACACTTTATGCAATGCCTGTGGGCTTTTTGAAACATGCATATTTTTGCCGTGCTTTTACGGATGCTGGGATGTGACGTCATAGTTGGTAAAACGTTTAGCTCATTAAATCTTAAAATTCCGCGGGATCTGCGGGCATGCCGTGTTTAATATAACATTTTAAACGTATAGATATTTTTATGTATTTTTTAAACACACTGAAATGTTACATATAGTAGTATACTTCATGTATATGCAATAAAAAAAAATTATATAATGCCTTGTTGTTATTCCCTTTAAATGAATGCACTGAAGTATCAAATGAAGGCAAACATTCTGTTATAACGGCAACATTTAGGTGTGTTCAGGTTGTACTATCTATTACACGTAAAATTACCCAACATAAACTATGCACAGTTTATGAAATTGCTGCACTCAAACTGTATGACCCGTAGCCTGGCGTTTTCAATTTCATGTGATTATGAGTCACTATTTCAGGAAGTTGACTTTATAGTTACAATTTTACTTAAGATTTAACTTCCTAGATTAAGTAGGCATATGTGTTAATTCAATTTTGAGCCTACCTGTTAACTGTATGCTGAATAAAACAAATATGATAATAATTTGATGAGAAATAGTTCATGTTTTAATTGACTTAAAAGTTATACCATTATGTAACGTTTTAAAGTTAACGCGCATTTGCACGCTTTTAATTTTTGAAACATTTCGCACCATTACTTTTTTATTTTAATCAGCACCCGTATTTGAGTATGCTCTCACAATCGACATATCGTGACGGTAGTAGATAACCGGAAGAAGATGTAGGCGTTGCAAGACCAGCTGGTCAAAGCCATTGGCAACGCGTATTATCGCCCAACAAAACACTTGAGAACATTGCTAAGTTTGTACGCCAACATTATCAAGCATCTATGTGTACTACATAATAAACTAACGTTATCATGTTTCCAATACCAGAACTTACGAACAAGTTATGGACTCTTCTAACACTTACTCACTAGAAGAAGGATGTAACCCAATATCGGTTTATTTATTTCGTGCCATCGATGTTTTCATTCTGTGGTTACCATCACATTCACTAGATGGTACCACCGTCTCCAATCGCTGAGCTTGTTCTACAGATGGCGCCACTGTCACGGCGGCATCGTTCGTCCGCTTGTGATCAATGACAAACTACCTCGAAGCGGACTATCATGTAAATAAAATGTCTTATTTGCTCTTAGATAAAGCTATTATTTATACAGAAACTGTTTGTGATCGTCATTTCCTTCCTCTGTCCAATGCACATCCACTTGTACTGTGTATAACATTATATACTTGTACAGAATCATATATTTTACAAAATTGTCATTATTTATACACATTGATTGATTGAATTGGTGCTATGTAAAACGGTATTAGTAACCATTTATTGTTTGGAACGGTGCGTAAGTCCTATATTAGTACTGTATAAGTGGATAATATAACACACACACCACACACGCGCACGCACACACCACACACGCGCACGCAGACCACACACGCACACACACACGCGCACGCACACAAACACGCACATATATACATATATATCATACTATACTACCCTAAACTGTTATAAATGCAGGTGTGTGCGTGTGTGTGCATGTGTATGTGTATGCATTACCAACAGCACATCACTGGATGTAAATCCATTAGCATATGCCCCACTCAGGCGCCTGTTTTGGGTCCACTTCATGACCTGAGGTTGGTCACCAGTTTTAACAAATACTGTGCACATCGGCTTGCAGAGAAATAAGAGGCAAGACAGATTTGTGGTGAAGCATCTCTCTATTTATTTCATGGAATCTGACGTGAACTTAATTATCACCATCCAGGTTGACTGATAGTCAAATCTGACGCATTTGACAGGTCAGTGTACTATGCATCATGAACACTGCAACGAATATCTTCTATGAAGCATGTGTGGTTCCTTCTATGTCTCCAGGTCAACACACAACTTTGTCTACGTCCATACATCTTCCACATATTGTTTGTTACTGCGAAGTTGTGAGACAAAGTCTTCTGCATCTTTCTTCTCCATGTCTGTAAAGAAAACATACATTGGTCAACAGTGTTAGACTTCTCAGGAATTAGGTGTTCTTACATAACATGGTACCAAGACCCTAGGACTGTTGAACCAGTTTATAAATTACTCCCTGGCATACCAAGTTAATCGAACACCATTTCTGATTTTCTCTGAAGCTTTCTGCGACACTGCAATTACAGCTCAAAGATTAATTTGTACACAAATATCCACCGTCTTTAGCCAGGTATTTAGTCACACAGCTGAATGAACTGGAGCAATGTAGAATGAATAATCTTGTCCAAGGTTCCAAACAGCTCAAAGGATTAAAACCCAGCTTCTCTTTTACAGTTTGAACATAAAAATGGGCAAAGACAAACAACAGACTGATTAGTGTATTTAGAATCGTCCTTCGCAGAATCCAATTATCGATAAAATGCACAACTTAACGTGTCAGGATACAAGGTACAAAAACGTAAACAAATAAAAAAAACAGCTACACCCATATGTTAGTGATTTAGATCACACACTGTGGGAACTTTGACTTCATTTAACAATTGACATTGGGTATTGGTGACAGATGCCAGCAAACACATTGAATAAGTGTTACCTCTGTGTGTCTGTAGGACACTGACTATGGCGTCATTCACATCCTTTGCCATGTGTTTCGCATCGCCGCACACAAATACAGTGGCGCCACCTTCACACAGAAGCGTGGCAACTTCTGGTCCGTGACATGCAAGATTATCCTGCACGTAGCGTGGCTTTCCCTGCTCAGTGGTGTCATCTCTTGAGAAGGACACAACCAGCTTTGATAAGACGCCGTTCGACTGCAGTTCTTTCAACTCCGTCCTGGCCAGAAGAAACCGCAAATATTGAATATGTAAAAAGTAAAAATTTTAATTCTCACACAGTCAAGTATTGTGTCAAGATTAGAACTCCTTGAAGATTGCATTACACTTCACTGTCTGGCAGACATGATCAACCAAACAACATCTCAACTTAACCGGGAAGCAGACATATGACACACTGGAATTAATGTGTAAAGACTATTCATACACAAAAATCCACCACAGCCTACAGCCAGGTAGTCACTCATACAGCAGGCTGGGCTGCGGAGTGAACCAATTTACCCACGGTTCAAAACTGCAGCTCAGGTTTTGAACACATACAATTCTATTTTAATACTGCATCTGTATAATTTACGCAGTAGATTAATGGAGACAGTTACGGGTATAGATTAAGCATACAAACCGATATAAAAAGTCACGGTCGGCATGACGACAGCCAAAGAATAGCCATGTTTCCCCGGCCTTTGTGTCACTTGAAATGAGCTTCTGCCTAAAATCAGACATTTTCATAATAAGTGCAAATGTATTAAATAATTATTGTTTTTGCAAAATTTTAATTGGTGACAAACGTTTGACAAAATATTACTGAAATAATGTTGTCGACAATTCATCACTAATGTGTTTGATGTACGTACATGGAACTCCTTTTCAAGAACACTCAAGAACATCCAGTGAAATTCTACAACATTTGAGAGTACTCAAACAAAAACATAAAATTCAAGAACAGTAGACTTCTAGTGACTTGTGCAAATATATTCCTTGTTGTCGTCACACAAGGAATATATCTATGTGCTAAAATATTGTGTAGAAAGGAGGTTGACCACAAAACAGGAGGAAGATTAGACGTTTGGCCAAAACAAATGGGGGAATTGAGGTAGGCTCCAAAACAAGTAGAGGAATTGAGGTAGGCCCAAAAAGAGGTTGGAGAATTGCAGTAGACCTGAAAACAAGTGGGAAAATTAAGTTAAGTCCTAAAACAGGAGGAAGGATTGAGAATGGCCCTAAAACAGGTAGAAGGATGGCGGTTTGCGCCATAACAAGTTGGAGAATGGAGGTTGCCCCAAAACTAGTTGTACAATGGAGCCTGGCCCTAAAACTTACGGGAGAATGGAGGTTAGTTTCAAAAATTGTGGGGGAATTGAGGTAGGCCCCCAAAGCAAGTGGGAGAATTGAGGTTGGCCAAAAACCTGTGGGCGAATGGAAGTTGCCCCAAACAGATGGGAGTGGGAAGACTTGGCCCCTAGGGTAAAGATGAGTACCAGGTGAGAAATGTGAGGATGATACTCTACGTCTCTCCCCCTCGTCTGTGTTACCTGTGCATAAGAAATCCAATGAAGGGTGCCACCCCAGTGCCTGGGCCAATCAGAATGAGAGGCACGGCAAGGTCAGCCGGGGCGTGGAAGTGCAGGTTGGTTCGAGGGTAGATGCCAATCTGTCAAACGAAACATCTGTGAGAAAGTTTCACACTGACGTGTGCATGCAACTGAAACTGAACTAACACATGGCTAAAACAAAGTCAGGTTTCATTCAGGCAATATATGAAATCCTGAAGCCATTTCTAGAAGATGATGCACATTTTGGGGAATTGTGTAAGTGAAAAAAAAACGAGTTACATCGTGTCTGCAATGCACAAGTTTATAAATACTGCTGAAATAAATAAATAACAAGATTATTCATTTTTTTCTCTCGAAAAACATTAATACCTAGCATGACAGTAGATGTATGCCTATCCAATATTACCAAGATGAGATGCATTTTATTTATCCCTACATCCCTACAGCAGAAACATATATTATACATAAAATTACAGATATACAAACAAATACCAAGACACACATTCCTGTATTTACGGTAACAATTTACATAACAGTAATGTTTTGTTTACATAAAAAGTCACGTCTTGTTTACCTGGTGTTCAATAATCAGTTTGTTTGGCGATACGCACATTGCTATGGAGATTATTTTAATCTACAAGTTTTGTTTATTCGACCAAGAACCGCGGGAACTGAAGTGTGTGTGGATACATGAGACTTAGCTAACAACAAAATAATAAACAAGCTACAGTTGGGATAGGAGATTAGCTGTTGTCATGTGTGTGTGCATGCGTGTGCATGTGTTGTGTTGATGTGCTCTGTGTGTTGTGTTAATGTGTTCTGTGTGTTGTCTTGATGTGTTCTGTGTGTCGTGTTGATGTGTTTTGTGTGTTGTGTTGATGTGCTCTGTGTGTTGTGTTGATGTGTTCTGTGTGTTGTGTTGATGTGTTCTGTGTGTCGTGTTGATGTGTTCTGTGTGTTGTGTTGATGTGTTTTGTGTGTTGTGTTGATGTGTTCTGTGTGTTGTGTTGATGTGCTCTGTGTGTTGTGTTGATGTGTTTTGTGTGTTGTGTTGATGTGTTTTGTGTGTTGTGTTGATGTGCTCTGTGTGTCGTGTTGATGTGTTTTGTGTGTTGATGTGTGCTGTGTGTTGTGTTGATGTGTTTTGTGTGTCGTGTTGATGTGCTCTGTGTGTTGTGTTGATGTGTGCTGTGTGTTGATGTGTTTTGTGTGTTGATGTGTGCTGTGTGTCGTGTTGATGTGTTTTGTGTGTTGTGTTGATGTGTTTTGTGTGTTGTGTTGATGTGCTCTGTGTGTCGTGTTGATGTGTTTTGTGTGTTGATGGGTGCTGTGTGTTGTGTTGATGTGTTTTGTGTGTTGTGTTGATGTGTCCTGTGTGTTGTGTTGATGTGCTCTGTGAGTTGTGTTGATGTGTGTTGTGTTGATGTGTTCTGTGTGTTGTGTTGATGTGTTCTGTGTGTTGTGTTGATGTGTTATGTGTGTTGTGTTGATGTGTGTTGTGTTGATGTGTTCTGTGTGTTGTGTTGATGTGTTCTGTGTGTTGTGTTGATGTGTTATGTGTGTTGTGTTGATGTGCTCTGTGTGTTGTGTTGATGTGCTCTGTGTGTTGTGTTGATGTGTTCTATGTGTTGTGTTGATGTGCTATGTGTGTTGTGTTGATGTGTTTTGTGTTTCTTTTTATTGTACTATAAATGTGAGACTAGATCATGATTTGTTTAGTTTCACTGGTATATCTAATGATTAAATATAAATATTAAATATCCTTCACCTGTATTGATTCGCTAAGGTTAAGCTGTGACATCTCAGTGCTGAGGTCAGGGGTCAACGCCTGCAGTGATCTGGTCAGTTTGTCCAGCCAACCAGTGCAGACTCCATGTCTAGGTTCACTACGACCACTGCATTGTGGGAAATCAACGATGTTGAAGACAAACGTGAATCGTCCAGGTGTAGCCAAGGGTGAACTGGGATATAAATAAACTCACACGTAACAACATCCTGTTGCACAAGATAATAATTTTTTATAAGAGACTGAACAGAACAAATGTCTATATTAAAATGTTGTAAAACACTTGAAATAGATGAATCACAAAATTATTGTATATAAAATTATAACTATTAATGTTTTATATATATATATATATATACATACATATACATATATATATATACATATATATATATATATATATATATATATATATATATATATATATATATATATATATATATATATATCATGCATATAACTTACTAAAACTGTGTAAATCAAATTTGAGGCAGGCTCTTTGTTAAAAACCAGTATTTCTTTGGAAATTATGTCTTAAAGGTTGCTGCCAATGGAACTGCACTCATGGTAGCAGGTAATTTATTTCCAATAAACAATATAAAATAACCGCACATCCTGTATTCCAAAATCTTTTTTAACATGTAAACCAACAGTAATCACAAGTGTTGAGAAGTGAAACACTAATGCTCACATCAGTTATGGAACTGTTCTTGAATCTAAGCAAATTGAAACTATAATTTTGGTGTGATATTGCATACTGATTCGCTCCATGAATATACACTAAAATGTTGTGATATTGCATACTGATTCACTCAATGTCAATCTACTTCTTTCTGGATAAAATATATTTTACACACACCCAAACAGTAGCCTACAATTAGGTTTAGAAAGTTCAGCAAAACAGTTCAAAACTAGTGAAATTATTATCAATCAAACCTATACCAAATATACCAAGTACATTCGATAGGTTGAAAATAACAACATGAGATGCACTAAACATTTGTTTACAAAATACACTATTATTGAGTAACCAGGTATAACTTACCTGGCTGCAGAATAGGCTCTTGCTTGTAGGCATGGGAGATGCTCTAGGAAGAAACAGGCAAACTGCATCACAAATGCTGCGTATATATCCACAATGATAAAGAAGACATACTAAATTCCTAACAAATAAGCTGAAGTTGTTTTTTTCTGTGATTACCGAGACATGTTTGGGTTCACATTAGAACATGGAATTAATTAAAACTTCCTTTGCAACTTTTTATCCTATAGCAAATCATGTTTACTGATTTCAGAAATTGTGTGCATGAATAGTAAAAATTATATGTGCAGTTGGTTTAAACTTGAACAAGAGTGCATAGTATAATTGATAGAAGTGACTCTGATTTGATTAAATAGAGTAACTTGGGAAAGTGCAAGGAGATGCAATGAGTGCCACTTCCTGTCAAATTTCAAATGGGCTGTCAAAAATTATTGTCTGTCTAAACTTGTTATGAATATAAGAATAACACATTTTTCACAAATAAGTCACAGCTCATATTAGGCAGTTTCAACTTGTCACAAAATAAAAAAAAGGAAATTCGATAACCAGGTTCGCCCAAGCAGCTCAAATATACTGACATGGCCACATTGAAGTTACCCACAAAACATTTTCTTATACAACCAAATAGATGGAGCTCTAACTCCCTAGAATGATCACATATTACAAATGTTCCATCAGCTCTACCTAACACTAACACTCACCCGTTCTATATTATCGCCAGTGTTGGCTCCTTACGACATTCAGATTTAGATTCACTACTTCAATGGGTGGGGAACATGAAGGAAACACCACAAGTACATCAGCCGTACCTAACACTACTTCAATGGGTGGGGAACATGAAGGAAACACCACAAGTACATCAGCCGTACCTAACACTACTTCAATGGGTGGGGAACATGAAGGAAACACCACAAGTACATCAGCCGTACCTAACACTACTTCAATGGGTGGGGAACATGAAGGAAACACCACAAGTACATCAGCCGTACCTAACACTACTTCAATGGGTGGGGAACATGAAGGAAACGCCACAAGTACATCAGCCGTACCTAACACTACTTCAATGGGTGGGGAACATGAAGGAAACGCCGCAAGTATATCCTGCAGACAAAGTGTGGGTTCGCGTATGTACTTCGTGTAGTCGCCCGCCCCCTGTTTGCTACACAACTCCTGTAGACGACGTTTCTCCACCGGATCATCGCAGAATTCCACGAGAGTTCGGAGAAATGCCTGAAAAGTTACACAACATATAAGTCCTTCCATTCCAAGCACCAATGTTGCAAGTGAATAAGATGAAAACGTTACCTCACAGCCATCAGTATGTGTCATTATTATGTGGTGGATATCAGGACGGGAGCCACTTGTCAAAAGCCTTCCAATGCATCTCACATCTCACGTTTCACTCAAAAGTACTACCCCAGGTGCACTGCTAACTATTTGGGACTGTTTTGTTACAATGAAAGTGCTGCAATAATAGTATTATGAGAATAATATCAATGTGAAAGTTTTATGGAAGCATACAAATCCTTTGTTTAAAACAGTAATATTCATATTAATACAATGAAAACTATTACCATAAACCTTTTATTCTTAACTATTTCATAAATGACGGTTTTATGCATATAAACCATTTCGTACAAATTATATGAAGTGTTACAACAATTATTATTGCCAATTTATGACCGACAGTACAAAATACTCTAAGGGTAAAAATCTGTCCTTGAATCTCTTGAATCAGGAGTAAGTAAAATGTTACTTCGGCTATGAATCATAACTAACCATGAATACGCGTGTCTTATGCCTCACCTTCTTTGGTACAGCTCGTATTTCACAGCAAGTCATCAGCGCGTGACGCAGTGTGCTTCTTGGGCCCAGAAAGCTGGGAACGGCAGGATTTCTTTTCTTTGTTTCAGGAAGAACACTGAATGAACACACCTTGTTGGTCTGCTCCACAGACACATCTAATCTACAAAAACACAGTTTATCACATGCTGTTTTTCAAACACATTCATACCAGGTACGTTTTGACATTATCACTTATAGTGAAGACTTGAGCTGTGGTCTGTATGGCTCTATACAGTGCATGGGACATTTCAATTATTTTATACGGTGTAAGCTACGCTATCAATTTTTCTAAAAATGCACCAGAGTCGGTTACATTCCACTAGTGCCACTAGTGCCACTAGTGCCACTGCTGAATGTGTGCCATCAGCTCTTCCAGATGTGCATTTGTTCAGGATATGTTGAACATCTTGCCTTTCATTTGACTTTTGCGGGTTTAATACGGTCACGGAAAAATCAAAAGTATTACCAGTTGGTTATGTAATAAACTGTATGGAATACTGGTTTTTATGATTATTAAAACAAGTCTAAAAATACCAGTTCAACAGTATGCAGGTACAAAACGCACAGCTCCAGTGAAGATGCAGGCCTACAGTGTAATATGATGTTGTAAAATCTAAGTAGATTTCAATGCCAAGCAACGTGACTAATCTACATTCACATGACTGACATGTAGGAGAATTAGAGCAGCACTTCACCATTTGTTCAATAACAGCAGTGAAGACCGCCATGAAATTCCAACATATGACCTATCCAGCCATTCTTTTAGAAAACTAAATTCCCAACACTCTGGTATGATAAACAAATTTGGAAAACAGCAATGTCACACCAGTGTAAGGATTGACCTCCAGGGATCTGAGGCTAGTTGAAATTATACAATTCATTCTATGACAAAATCCACATTTTTACAAAATCTATGTTGTCAGCAACAAACCTCTCCAGGAGTTTGTCAACTTCTTCGGCGTTGTTGTGACACAGGACGCCCACCGAGTCACCTGGCTCATACGTCCAATCACAAGACTGACGAAGTGAAACCAACAGGTATTAATTACAGGTAATGTGTGAGAATACTTTCTGTCAATGGGTGACATACACAAACATGACCATACATCGAGCTACAAAGGTTTAAACAGTTTAAACACACAGCTGTCTCACATACTGATTTAAGTATTAACAGTATGATATTATTTAACAACTAAAAACTACCAGAACAAAACAGAAAATAAATAAATTTAAATAGGATTTTTTTAGTAAACGTTATTATGCTAACAATTAAATCGGCATTACTTCTGATAACTGAAGTATAGTAACTTACCGAGATGTCTAATTCCACTTTCAAAGTGGTCTTGACAGCGTCCTGATGCGTCATCCTGGACGCAGATACAATGGTTGCCATGGAAACGTCTGCCCGTGCAGAGGGGAACTGGCAGCCATTTTGTGGTGGGAGTGAGTCTACATCCTACAAATGCAACAGTAACTGATTACATTTTCTCTTATAAATTGAAAAATATTATTTTAAATGTTCACAAGTGTTGTCCCATCATAATCAGACCATGTAAGTGATACTGATTAAAAGAAATATGTTGACAAACGTCAATTATGATATAAAAACTGAATGTAGACCTGATTACTGATTAATTACATTTTGCAGCAAGTTTACCAATTGTTTTATAACAAAAATGTTTCAATGACAGAAATAATCCAAACGTAAAATAAACACCAAGCCATAATATGAAAAATAACCTTAGGGTATTGACATGCCACCGTACAAATGAAGCAATTTGATTTCACAGATGCAGTGACTACAATACAAAATAAAAATTATTATAATCAATTACGAGTATGATTACCACAATTATGCATGAGTACAATTAATCAGAAAACAAATGTACTTGAATAGTTATACGATGACTTTAGCATGTAATCATAATTTCTTTGCCTTAAAGACACAATAGTTTATACAATACCTTAACTGATGCAGTGATAATTAAGTGAAGAGACAATTTGTGAATGCATCGAAGAGAACATTACTTCTACCTTTTAAAAGACTTTTTATATTTGTTTTTTTAGTGTTCTATATATAGTCTGTCTAGATATGCACTTTTATGATGCAGAGTAAATTTTAGTTATACATAATTGTTTGTAAGGACACGTACATGTAAAGCACCCTGAATAGTTTTTAACTAGATTTGGCACTGTATAAGTTTATTTATTTATTCAAATATAATAAATGAGAGACACGCTAAGTTGAGTACAACAGAATAAAATGTCTGGATACCAAGCATATAAATATGGCTTGTTCTACTGCTGGTTGTTTTATTTTGGTCTCACTTGTTAGAGACTTATATTACACATCATATTCTGCTGTACTCAACTTAGCGTGGCTCTTATTTAAAAATATTATATTGGTATAAATAAACTTATACAGTGCCAAATCTAGATAAAAACTATTCGGTATCCGGGCATTTTGATAAAGGACACTTTGGTAATGGATGTTTTGGTAAGAGACATTTTGGCAACAGAACATTTCGGTAACTGTACATTTTGGTAATAGGACGTTTCAGTAATTGCACATTTTGGTAAGAGACATTTTGGCAACAGGACATTTCGGTAACTGTGCATTTTGGTAACTGTACATTTTGGTAATAGGACGTTTCAGTAATAGGACATTTTGGTATCAGACATTTTGGTAATAGGACCCCTTGGTAACAGACATTTTGGTAGCATGGCATTTTGATAAAACTAATAAATATTCTTTAAAAGCATATTTCTTTTTTAAAAAACTTTCATATTAAAAAAAACAAGTTGTGTGTTCAGTAACAATTTAATTCAAACTCACACATGCGTCCAGTTATTAGTATAAAGCTTCTAGTGATGCACATTGGGAATGTCATGTGTACCTATTTCATCACCTACCAGACAAAACTTGTGGTGCAATTGTTTGTCTAGCAGTTAACTGTCCACCTGCCCTATCAGTCCCTTTGTATCTCAGTCTTACAAGTAGCATAGAATAGAGTGGCCAGGTGCCTACTACCACCAGAGAGGGCAGAGGTCAACAGTAGTGTTTGCTAAGGTGGCTCATTTGTCAATGTCCAGAGTCCAGGTTTACCCTTAAACATAACAGACAGCAGCTAACCAGTAAGCCTGTACTCAGGAGGTAGGAATCATGGCCAATCCTTCACACCATGCTAGCAGTGCAAACACTGTCTACAGGTGGAATGGTTTTTGAAATTACAAAACTTGGTAGGGGAGGCTGACAGCTACACTTCCCAGAGACTGTCACTCACACCTTTGTACTACTACAGTATGTATGAGATGCGGCTTCTCTGGGGAGTGATGGTGTTAATTAGGGGAATCTAAACGAATGTTTACACACCTGAAATGTTCAGTAGTAAGAAAAAGTAATAGCTCAATTACTGATAGTTTTATTACATTACGTCTGGTATTGCCATTTCCAGATGTCTAATACAGTGATCCGTCAAATATATTTGCTTGCCATTGTATGACCAGAATAAACAAATGTAACCAAGGATATGATTACAATTCCTTTTGTAATGTAATCGATTATGATTGGTTTTATTTACCAATGTAATCTAGTACAAGTATGGTTACTCAAAACAGTTGCCCACAATTATCACGAGTATGACTACAAAGAACGATTAATACATCTCATTTTTATTTCCTCAAAATTATCACAGAAACCCAATTATTATTAGTATTACACTGTTAGCTATAAATCATCAATATTAAAATTCTACAACCCTTTCATGTGTACAAACAGTAATTTGGTAGATATTTACATAAAAACATTAGGAATATGTTCAATGTTTTTTTTACATCTCTTTACGTTTAAACAAGTCTCTGATGTTTAACTAACTACAACATATTTCTATGATTTTGAATTTGAATCTGTCTGTGAAGATCACAGCAAACTAAGAGTCTAAGACAAGATCACTATCTTGTCATCCATTTCCAAGGCAACTTACCAGTGACTTATCTTCATGGTAGATGATGCTAAGATACCGGGATGGACACATTGGCAACGACAGGTCACTCTCCGATAGAGGAGGAAGAGACTGAACCAGCGACCCTGTCACTGCCTTGTTATCTATCTTCCGAATGCTGTTGTCCAGAGAAACATCTCCAGTAGGGTCCTTTTTTGTGTCTCCAGTGGTGTCCTTTGTCCTGTCTCCAGTGGCATCCAGTGTCATGTCCCCGACACATTTGTCCGAGGCGTGTGAGTCAGACATGATACTGGCTTCCCATGTCTTCGACGTGTTCTCGGTGTTTCTATTTGACTTTTCATCAGGTGTGTCCTCCTTGTTCTCTACATGTACTGCTAAATCACACTGCGTGTTTGTTGCATCTGTTTTGGATGAATTTCTGCCGTTGTTCATTGCTATCTTCTCCACATCAGAGTTGATGTTTGTTTTGTCCGTATTTCCGAAGTCGTTTTCTATGCTGGCGCCACCTGGCTGAAGGTTCAGTTGCCGTCTGAGTGGATCCCACAGACCGTTGATCCAAGGGTCAGCGACGATCTCCAATCTGAGACAGAAGGAGACGCAATGAAGTGTGTAATGTGTATGTACATGCGGCGTGCATGCATGTGTGTGTGTGTGTGTGTATGTGTGCATAATAAACTGCATTTATGTGCATGTGTATGCATATGTGCATGCATGTGTTGTGTGCATGTGTCTGTGTGTGCGTGCATGTGCGTGTGTGCATATATTGTGTGCATGTGTCTGTGTGTGTGCATATATTGTGTGCATGTGTCTGTGTGTGTGCATGTAAGTGTGTGTGTGTGTGTGTGTGTGTGTGTGTGTGTGTGTGTGTGTGTGTGTGTGTGTGCATGTGTCTGTGTGTGTGCATATATTGTGTGCATGTGTCTGTGTGTGTGCATGTAAGTGTGTGTGTGTGTGTGTGTGTGTGTGTGTGTGTGTGTGTGTGTGTGTGTGTGTGTGAATGCATGTGTGTGTGAATGCATGTGTGTGTGAATGCATGTGTGTGTGAATGCATGTGTGTGTGTGTTTGTGTATGTGTGTGTGCGTGTATGAGTGGGTGCATGCATGCGTGGAATGAGAACAGACCCTGTAGCATCATCGGCCCAGCCAGCAGGGTAGAAGTGAGTGGCCCCCAGCTGTCGCAATCGTGCATCAAGAGTCTTGCCACACTTGCAGAAGTTGGTGTAGTTGGAGTCTCCTAACCCTGCAAAAGCAACACTCGTTAGTATTAAAATAAATAAATTCTGGCAGTTACTTTGAATCTCTAAAGAGTGGCTGAAAGGCTGTAATGACCATTGCCTAAATATAAGAACCTTTAGGGGATACGTGACCACGATTTTATGAGTGTGGAGTCATGGCCTATATTAAAATAATCAAATGTTGATATCACTGGCCACCGGTCACAACCATAGTATGCTCAACCTGCATTTGGTTTGACTTGCTCCTGTCTACTCAATGTAAATGTCCGATTGATTTCTGTGGGAAAACAAGAGTATGGTACCTTTAATCTTATTATATATGGTAAGCGTTATACAGATCAATAAATATATTGTATGTGTTCAAAGTAAAAAGTTAAATTACAAGGATCTAATACAAAAGAAAGCTTTTTCAATGGCATGGTGTTGTACTTGCTGAATAGGGAATTCCTTTGTTTGGGAATTTCCTGATTCCTGTGCGTTTCAAATAGCTTCAATGAAGGCATGTTTCGTTGAGAATTTCCGCATTATTACTTCATCAATATTAATGAAATTCTTTATTTTTATGAAGTAAATCAAAAATCAAACATTTACGGGTAGACGGGAGCTAGTCAAATCAAATGCAGTTTCAGTGTAATGGTGGCGACCTGTGCCAAAGTTTGGAAAATTATCTAAAATATACTATGGCTCCATAGTCATTAAATGATGGTCACACATCCTCTAACTGTTCGTATTTTATGGCAGTGGTTGTTCAAGCATTTCCGCTCTGCTTTAACTCTGTACAACAAACCATATAAAATTATATACATTATACACATTATACACAAGTTTACCAGTAATCATAAACAAACTTTATTATGCATACCTCTGCCACTTAAAATTAAAGCAATAGTATTCTTGTCTGAACGCCTTACACAATGCAGCGAGTGTTTTACCTAAGAGGGTAAAGTTGAGATGTTCCATGTAGTTGCTAGGCAATGTCTTCTTTCGGATTCGACGCATAAATTTGAGAACTGTATCAGGAGGTTCTCCGTCTCCCGTCGTTGACACAATGATCACCGCACACGTCTCCCGCTCCAGGTAAAACTGTGTGGCAACAGACAGACAGATATATAGATAGATACTTAATTTTTGGAATCGCATAAATCATAAAAACAGGCATAATCAACAAATATGACAAAAGAAGATACAATACATGATTCCAGGCTGATAATGGAGATGTGACATCTACTTTCCTTGGTTTGAGAAAAAGACCCCTATATTGTGTTTCATCCACAATAAAATAAAATCTTTTAACTGAAGTGGATATATGTTAAGAACATAAAATCGCAGAGAATGACAACAGTCTGAAATATTTATTGCAGATTTGTTACAATTACATGACTTCCGGCAACCTTTGCCGACAATGCTGATAAAGGTTACATATATGAGTCACATTACTATTATAGCATGTAATCTCCTAGATCAAACTTTACTGGTCACATTTCTCAATGTTCCCTTAAATGCTTCTGTAATAAAGATTCTTCCGAAACCCGAATTTCAATAAAATATACAACAAAATGTAGTGTGTTCAGAATGCATATTTCTGATCCCTTGACAGTGTTTCCTCTGCAACTGGTCACATGATGGATAGGTCAATTATGGACCCAAATTATGATTGAATACCAAAAATGGGGTCAAATATTAAAATACTTTTTAAACAGTATTTGTATTTGACATTTAGGAATAAAAAGTATTTATTTTTAAATGTAAAGTATTTGACATTTTCAAATACTTTTTTCAAATACGCTGTCAGTATCAACAGTTCTGTTTCACAATCATATATAATCTAAACTGATGACCTTCACTGCAAATCACCTTTC
Source organism: Oasisia sp. SBJ-2009 (assembly GCA_964017155.1). Classification (NCBI taxonomy): domain Eukaryota; kingdom Metazoa; phylum Annelida; class Polychaeta; order Sabellida; family Siboglinidae; genus Oasisia; species Oasisia sp. SBJ-2009. The sequence continues at coordinate 56,748,412 of OZ024855.1, read as the reverse complement.
ACCAAACCAATAGTTTTGAACATTCAAAATTACCCCCAAGTACTGATTGTAACGTTAAGAGTCTTTCACCCATTAGTGCTAATTACCGAAGAAGACACTTGACAGCAGGTGTCCCCTGTGACCATGGCAGTGACCACAACTTTTGTTTGTTTATAGGATAGATAAACACCTAACAGTAACAGTGACCAAAGGTCAATATCGGCTTAATAGATAGTTATTATGGTGTCCAGGCTGTCTTACAAGTTGAGCTGTCATATTTCCTGACAAGATCCTAGCAGTCATTAGCATTGTCTCTTCGGAAGGCAACATATAAGTATTATATTATGGCTCTCCTGGCTTGATTTAACAAACAACAGATTATGACCTTTACCTCTATGGAGGGAGGTTTCTGAGTCAGTTGTCACTGTGATGTAGTTAACAATAACAAGACCTGCTAGCACTGGTGTCACTGTGGGTGTATGAGCAAACCACTGACTATGCCTATAAACTAGATGTCTCAATGTGTGATTTGCTTATCTTCTACATATAGTAATATATCCTGAAAATGAAAAGTATTTGAAATAATTTCCAATGTATTTGCATTTAAATACTTCTTTTTAAAAGTATCTTAGTTGTATATGAATTCCTCAAGAGTATTTGTAATTTTACATTTCAATGTTTTTGACCCTATGTCTGTTGAATACCACATATAAAATGTGCCAAAGTGAATATCACTCGAAGCACATAGTCACTAACCGATACTGATTTACTTTTATAAAGTGAGGTTATTAATTCATATCAGTCCCACAAGTGTAGGTGATCACATTTGGTACCTACTCGTTTCTCGGTGAGGCCAAGACATCGTAACTCGGCCGTGAGCCCCTGCTCCGTGGCCCTGTCAGCAATCTCCTCCGCGATGCCCTGCGCCTGCCCTGTCTGTGACCCATACAGGAGGAGGAACCGGGACTTGTCAGATGACATCCCTCACCTAAAGGAGGACAGGCACAAGTCAACCGCAAAACGACTGGCATTGTATTTTACATAAGAATTTGTCAGACCTGAATTGGCTGTGCACACACCAAGCCAGATATTTGTTTATAGTTTTATGTACCACATTTCCCACAGGCAGCCATTGTAAAGTTTTTATGATTTCTTGCTAAGTGTCTATTACTAGGTTATTCATACTGTGAGACATTATTTTGCCCCCATTCACACACATGCTGTATACAATTTGTGTAATTCTCAGACTTCACAACCCAGACTTCTCTAACCTGACACCTCTTCATTTATACTAACTTTAAGCCAACTATTTGCTATATTGACATTTCATGGCCAAAAGACAAAAGTGTGCTTAGGTAAACAATCACTGACATTGTCTGACAAAAGATAAATGTCATTATTTGACAGCTATATCTGTGACTATGTCTGTGACTATGTCTGTGACTATGACTGTGACTATGTCTGTGAGTGTGACTATGTCTGTGACTTTGTCTGTGACTATGTCTGTGACTATGTCTGTGACTATGTCTGTGAGTGTGACTATGATAATGATCATTATTTATGTGGGACAGTGCTCTTGCTGATATTGTGGACTTAATGACTCGGAATCATGGCTAGTTTGCTGAAAATGACAAGTCAGATGTTTGTTTGTACCAGAGCTTTGTATTAAGCCAACATTGAAAATAACATATATACATAATCGAATACAATATACAAATTGAGCCTTAGCCTATATAATTCTAAACATTTGACTACAAGCAAAGGTGAGGGAAACCAACCACACGCAGGTGGAAGAACACTGTAACCAAATCCTTATGCAGAAGGGGAAAGCGTCATAGCGCCCCAAAACCCCTATTTTGTATACAGTAATCCCTACAATTATCAAACACAGCATTATGACATAGAACACCGCATTGTATATCCTGCTCATCAAGCGTCAGTGATGTAATTTTTTCACCAAACCTAATTGAATCCCCCAGGTGTAGACGGGGTAGGTGGGTGGGAACAAGAGATTAGTATACAATCTAATCACAATTAATGCAGGATATAGCAATAATTTCAAGTAATAAAACAGTTCAATAATGTAAGCGATAAGTGTTCTACCTTGTACTCGTGCTGAATTCAAGTGGGAAGCTAAAATGGCGCGGAGCTCCTTTTATACCCTACGATCACGTGACTTACTTTACGGTAACACTTGAATTTAGGAGTCGGTCACACTGCCCACATAAAAGTCATTTGATGTACATCATAATGTCGTATTTATGTGGGACAGTGCTCTTGCTGATATTGTGGACTTAATGACTCGGAATCATGGCTAGTTTGCTGAAAATGACAAGTCAGATGTTTGTTTGTACCAGAGCTTTGTATTAAGCCAACATTGAAAATAACATATATACATAATCGAATACAATATACAAATTGAGCCTTAGCCTATATAATTCTAAACATTTGACTACAAGCAAAGGTGAGGGAAACCAACCACACTCGGCCATTCATTCGTATTTGACATTAATGATGCTAAGGCTATATACTGTTACCTGCACAAAAACATAATTTCTACTCGCTCAGCGCTACTTTCGGTGCTGCAATAAATTCACACAAACTACTTAATGCCAAGTCTGTTGGACAAGACTACTGCTAGCAATGGCGGACGGGTAGGCCTGCATTATGACTAATGTGGTATATCCTCGGCTGGCAAACATTCAGAGCGATAATAGGATAAATTCAGTCAAATGGCCAGCAACAAGCTGCCAAACTTGTTCGTCTTCCCATGATAGTCGAAACATAGTTGCTTACTTGTATTCTAAATGGCACGTATGTGTCGTGTGTTCTTATTAGCACCGTCAACTGATCATAGTCTGAAATTAAAACCACTGCACTGAAGTAACAGGACTATGCCCACCGTGCGACACCTCACGGCAAGCGCAAAAGCAAACATCACGACCACGAGTACTCTCGGTTACCCAGGCTCCGTGAGGTGGCAACACTTTTAATTTAAAGTGAAAAAAAGGCAACAATTTAGTGTTATGCACCTAAAAGAGTTTACACTAGCTAATCATTTGCATCTACAATCCAATTTTTCACCTTAGTGGTTACCTCAGAAAGTGGTCTTAAAGTAGGAAAATCTAGCTAAATCACCGACACCATGAACCGGCCCATCTTGGACCTTGCAATCAATCACAACCCAGCAGTTTGGAAAAGTAATACGTCAGAGAGTCGTCTGCTGGTTCAGCTGTTATAACAGAGAGCCAAGCGGTACGCTAAAAGTTGCCTTACGTCGGTTTACCACGAAATCGCGACAGCAATATGCCACACTGTTCCTCATACGCTTATGGTAACAGTACAGTGAAAGACAGTATCACTAAGATGTCTTCTTGTTAACTTTGAATCGAGCAGAACTGAAACAGTGTTTCGGTGGATTCGTTGGGACAGTCACAGACACAGCGCCGATCCAAGACGACCCAATTTGATTGACCTAACCATCAAAACGACCACCAACAGCCGCCAAACTTATCCTAACGTATGTTACATACATATACATACACTACGTTATAAAATAAAATCACTTGCATTCCTCTAACGAAGAAAATCCATAAAACAAACGCGCTGATGTCGACGGCAATTTCGATGACCGCTGGCCGGTACCGTAAAATCGCAAAAATAAGTTAGCCTTACACAAAATGCCATTAGACGGCACGTTTGTGCGCGCGAATATTGATAAACTTTACTTACTGCATTCGCACGCGCAAAATAGTTTAATTAATTGTAAATAATATAGTAATAATTAATTATTATCATCACTATGATTTGCAGGAAATTATAAGTTTTATTATAATATAGTATTTTATTTATATAGCGTTAAATCCATAATTGGTTGTGGCGCTTCACAACATACTGCTATTAAAAATACAATAAGAAGAATACTACCCACAGATAATATTTCAAAATAAATAATGAAAATATGTGTGTCTATGTAATTAACTAAGTGACCTATCAGTATTAAAAAGAACCCATACAAATTCCATAACAACAATAGTGGTAAATTAATGTAAAGGTAATAAATAATTAAGATTGTAAAATAATTACGACGTAACAATAATTTTCATTCAGCACATACACACAGTATACATAAGAAAATATTATTGAAGCTATACATTTTTCTACTCATGAATTACATTTCCACCACCAGATATGTAATAATAATTATTTTTGGACAAAACACTGTATTAAATATCGGGGCAATAAATCACTGAAATTTAAGCAGAATATGAATATAATATGGGAAATATATGATGGTAGAAAAAGAAGGTTTTGGAGCATTCAAAAATAATAATATGTTATTGTTTCGTTATCATTGTTAAAAACATCGTTTATATAATATAAGCTTGCATGCTTGCAGTACACACGGGATGTTTATAGAAATATTCTGAAAATTAACAATGTGACATCATCGAACAACACGTAATTTTATGCAAACACATGCATTTTTTTATTTTTTTAATATTACCTGTGGGTAGCATTCTTCTTATTGCATATATTTTAAAAACATCATATTGTGAAGCGCCACAAACAATTATGGATTTGGCGCTATAAGAAAAAAAATATTATAATTATATTATAAGAAAACTTAACATTTTCTGAAGATCTTTGTAATTATAATAATTAATTATTACTTGATTAATTAAACTATTTCGCGCGTGCGAATGCAGTAAATAAAGTTTATAAATATTCGCGTGCACCACCGCGCCGCCTAACGTTATTTTGTGTAAATCTAACTTTTATAGCGATGTTACGGTAACCGAAGAGCCTGAGTTGCCGACGGGATCTGCGATCGAGTTACTTTTGTGAATTTTCTTCGTTAGAGGAATGCAAGTGATTTTATTTTATAACATAGTGTATGTATATGTATGTAAGACAAGTGATGAGAAGTTTGGCGGCTGCTGGCGGTCGTTTTCATGGTTAGGTCGGACAGTACATGTCATTGTCTGCCTCTGGACTGGTTGTTTCTCTTCTCGTCATTTCAATTTCCCTTGGGTCTTCACCACCACGCACATCTGGTCTGTCTGACAACACAGGAAATCTATATCCAGCCACTTCTGAATCCGTGCTATTTCCGTCAGACGAAGAATCAGAAAATCCATGTTATTATTTACGCTCTTTTGTGAGCGCAAAGTCACAGCGCCACCCGACGGAGTTGCCAAGAAGTATATTACGACAACCACTGGCCTATCAGTGGCGGCGAGTCTCATACGTCACTGTTTTTCTAAAATGGCGTTTTCCATAGACTTTCTATAGATATATGTTCTACAATTTTTTTCTGCTAAACCGCTGACGTTAAAAATGTGATTGAGGTTGGAAATTGTTAGTTTTTCTTAGCTCTATTAGGCCCATATCACCAAACCGTTGCCTTTGTTTTCCCTTTAAGCCCCTCACACCCGCCTGGGGAAACAATGGGTCTGCATCACACAACGCACGCACGCGATACAAATTAGTCTACGTAATGAAATATATATTATATATATATATATATTATATATATATATATATATATATATATATATATATATATATATATATATATATATATATATATATATATATACAATTAAGAGGGTTTTGGTGAGCCTGAGAGTTTTTCTCTTTCCCTCTCTCCCTCTCTCTCTCCCTCTCTCTCTCTCTCTCCCTCCCTCCCCCCTCTCTTTCCCTCTCTCTCTCTCTGTCTGCCTGTCTCTCTCCCCCTCTGCCTGCATATACCGCTCTTTTCTGACCCCCCCCCCCTTTCTATCCCGCTCTTCTTCTTTCCTCCTCTCCATCTCGTTCTCTCACATTCCCTCCCTGGGTTACCTTCACCTACTAAACTTCCTTTCTTCGCCACTTCACTCCCGTACGTTTCTCCCACACCACTCAACCTCAATCCAACTCCTTTCTCCTACCTTCCTTCCTTCTCCCTCCCTACCTCTTTGTATACCAGGCTCCTTCCTTCTCTCCACACTTCTTCTCTCTCTCACCCACCACCCACCGTCCTACCCACCCTCTCTCTCATCCACACTCTCTACCACTCCCTCTTGGCTTGCACCCATTCCATATCGGTCACGTTCTTCCCGTGACGAGTAGACGCCCCGGAGGCGTACGTCTGTAATGCCACCTCATGCGGCATTCCATACTGAGGCACCTGCCCATTAAGACGATGTGGACTTTTCGGTGCACCATGGACCGGAGGGCTATTTGTTGTTAATGAAATGAAAAACTCCTAGTATCATCCCATACGTCACACACTATTCTGACTGCCATTGACGGTTATCCTTCCGAGCTACACAGGTGAATAAGGTACGACAATATCCGAAACATCGCCACCACCCCCCTCGTCACCCATGTTAAGCCGACAATTGTTTAGTGCCTGGTTCGAAGGATGTAATGATGGAAGTTTTATATGGAAATGTATAATCCAAAGCCAAATAACCCATAACTATCCAACAAAGCTTATCCGCTAAGCTAAGAAGTTTTGATAATGTTAGAAAAGTAATGTAGATTGAATATGCGGAAGTGTGTCTGTTTGAGCGCACATGCGTGCGTGCGAGCATGTGTCTGGTGTGTGTGTGTGTGTGTGTGTGTGTGTGTGTGTGTGTGTGTGTGTGTGTGTGTGTGTGTGTGTGTGTGTGTGTGTGTGCGTGCGTGCGTGTGTGAGCTTGTATGAGCTATATAGGAAAAGTAAATGTTCGGACATCTTTTATTACCAATTGATTTTGGATGTACATAATAGATAAGTAGAATGTGACAATTAGTTTCGAATGTACATACGGGATAATTATGATAATGAACATGTTCTTATTTCATATTCAGCAACCCGACCCTGGTCGTCTACACCGCCACCTGGACTTGCCACACATGAACCTTTGCAAGTATCACAGAGTTTTGCTTAAGTTTACACATAAATTTAATGTTCTAATAAAAAAATTGTTTCTGGTCATAAACACACCGTCACATCTACGCACCATTGGATAGTATAATGTTGCCACATTGCATCATGTGTACCAGTCTCAAAACGAGATTTTGTCTAGCGATTGTGTTCATAACACCATTTTACTGATACAGTATCATTACAAGGACAGAAGCCACGTAGTCTGATCTACTGAACTATACAACACGTGTTTTTGGTCACCATAATTGGCTGGAATCAACTCATCGAGAGAGTGGAACAGAACAAATATTCTACACGAACACAAGAGCTTATCACAACAGCACATTACACAGATTGGCAATTTGATGATACGTCCCCCACTTCGCGATGTGTGTAAAAAGGTAAGTTCTTATATAACGCAGCACTCAAACATCAAGATTGTTCAAAGTTTACTTTCGTGCGTGCAATCCTGTTCATTTGAACATCACCTCGGCTTCCCTGGGAAGCATACAGCCACGCTGCAATTGATGCGCGAAGACTATTCGTACACAAATATCCACCACTATCTATATCGAGGTACTCATTCAGCTCAGTGAACTGTAGCAATGTGGAGTAAGCAACAAGGGTCGACACGGAAGCACAGAATTCGAATCAGGGTTCTCTTAGTAGAGTGTCCGAAGCTCTAACCACTGCGCCACTACAAATACAAACTGTAAATAAACTTTAATACAAAGTGTAATATAAACTCAATACAAACTGTAATACAAACTACAGCTCATGCGTAGATCAGTGTACTAAACGACGTGTGTGTGCTCCTAGATATTGGTAAATATTCATACACTGGTCTTGAAACTATATTTTGAAGGTATACTGCCTGCCAATTTGTATATAGTTATTTTAAACAAGCCCGTAATCATGTTGGCCACTTGGTAGATCCAGCCACGAGAGCATGTTCAAGTGGATAGCAATACACCCAGTATCAGAACACGTTTTTACAACCTTTGAAGTTGAAGCATGTACAGTTTTCCAACGTTCAGTGCGGCAGACGTCCTGTTTTATTACGCTATTATTACGCAGTGTAATTCAGGGTTGAGGAGCAAACACCCTCCTTTTAATGTTCACTCTTACATATGACAAAGGTCAACGACGAACATGGCGTGATCCATCCGTTTCTCAGACAGTTCAGTTTTCCAGTCAGACCAGGTGTCTGTGAGAGGATCGTATTGTTCGATGAGCGATAACAGTGGGTCTGGACCTCCTCCGGCCAGCAGGATACGCCCACGCCACACGACGGCAGGAGCATAGCTATGTTGTTTGTGAGGCCGACTCAGTTGTGTCCACGTGTCCGTTGCAAAGTCGTATCTGAGACACGTGCAGTCAGAGCCTCCCACCACATAGACACAGTTGTTCATCGTGACAGCAGCTCCACCAGAGCATGCTTCAGTCATGTCTGACTTAGCACTCCAACTGCCTCTCATTGTGTCGTATACCCAAGTACAACGCATGGATTTATTATGCGCATCCGCACCACCAAAAACAATAATCTTGTTGCCATACGTGACAACCATGGAGTATAAAGCCGCTTCTGGTAAATCTGGTATGGACGACCACTGCCGCCGCTTGAGGTTCAGGCACTCACAAGATGCCAGCACTTTGCCGATAGCCTTTCCTCCCACCACATAGACGCAGTCGCCCACCGACACACTGCGATGGTCGTGCCGAGCAGTGAGAAGTGGTGGCATCGCCTCCCACTTCTTCGTGACAAAGTCATACAGCCAGCATTCGTTATGGGTCCCCTTTCCCTTGCCGCCAGTCAGCAGCAGGGACCTACCCAGGAAACACACACTGTATGTAAAGCCGACCGACCGTGGAATCTTCGTGAGTGATTCCCATCTATTCATGCCTTCATTGTAGTAGTGGCACAGTTTGCTTGGGAATATTATAGTGTTTCGCTTAGATTCAGGCAAACCTCCAACCACCAGGAGACAGGATCTCTGTCTGAAGTTTGTACGCGGCAATGTGCGGCAACTGGTAGCTTCATGTTGATGCACAATGTCTGCCTGGAACGACAGTGCCTCGTGTAGGTATTCCTGACACTTGGGGGTCAACAAGTCACACGTGTCTTTCATGTGCCACAGGTACAGACCCGTACAATAGGGCAGTCGAACGTGCTCAAGGATCGTCTCAATGGACGATTCCCTGTTTTCAAGGTCATGCCGGATCCATTCCAGCACGGTCTCGAACACAATGTCTTCGTCTTCAACTCTGACATCATCATCCTTAATTAATTCAACAAGGTCATCGCAAGACAGCTCTTTCAACTCATCGCTAAATGCAACAGATTTGAATTCGGCCAGCATAAGTCGTTTGGCTTTCCCATGCAATGTTGGAAGTTGATACGAGGCAGCAAATCTGAAGAATCCAACACAGTTGGTCAGGTCTACTTGTGCCATCATGAAACCTTCACAGCCAGCTTTCAGGTCATTCAACTGTAAGAAGTCACACGCCTTGACCAAACTCTCCACGTTGTCAATGGTCAACTCAATCTCACCCGTGTACATATAGTCGATGATGGAGGTGACAGTTCCTGGTTCCATTGTCATCTGGACAGTGTCCGACGTGCTTTCTTTTAGACCACACCCGAACATTGCCTTGAAATAGTCACTTGCGACCGCCAGAACGATGCGATGACATCGGATTTTGGCACCATCCGCCAGCAGCGTCACATCGGTATATTTCTGACGCAGTTTGTAAATGCTCTCCATGAAGTCGTTCCTGTATGCCTTGTTAACAAACCTTTCGGCCATCCCTTTTGCATATGCTACAACAAAGCAAACGCAATGCGTTATTCCAAATCACACAAAACCAAAACGCGTAATAAATCATCAGAAGAAAAGCTAGTTTAGACATTTTGTACATGCACGCACGCACGCACGCACGCACGCACACCATATAAAACACGCACGCACCCGTACACCGACACACGCCACCACGTTTACATAAACTAGTCACACACGCACACTCACACGCGCCCATGCGATAAATATCTAAAACAATCTTTATAACATATTGTTTCAAGGATACGAAAACCCTACTAAAAACGCGCATAAAGTTCTTTTTTTAAATACCAACTCTAATACACAGGATAACATCTTTATTAAATTTAGTTCACGTTGTAGTCAGTCACGTGACGGGCATACGCAATTACCCATGTACTACTATCGCTATAATTATGAGAAACACGAGTTCGGCGTGACTGTCGAGTACAACATCCAACCTGAGTTTGTCGTCCACCAGTGGCTGAATACCAGTGGTTGTATACAAGCATTGAGGCCACATCGTAAGAAGGAGAGCAACCAAAATGATACAAAAACTCAGGAATATTAGTTATGAAATGCGTCTAGAAGAATGTGGTTTGACAACACCAATAAAAACAGGAGATTGAGACGAGATTCGAGAGAACTGTTTACAATATTGAGTGCGTATGCAAATATTGACAGAAGTATTTTTCTCGGTTAAGGAAGGGAGAAGGACTAGAGGACATGGAGTTACATTAGCAAAGAAGCAATATAGACTAGATATTAGAAAATTGTTATTTTCTCAAAGAACAGTAAATGAATGGAACAGATTATCAGCTGCTTGTGTAGGTGCTAGTAGTGTGGATATGTTTAAAAGTAAAATTGGCATATACCTAAGAAGGGCGGGGTACACTTAGGTAGATAGGTTTGCCTCTGATAAGGCAAAGGGCTTCCTAGTCCACCTGCCATCTCAAGTTGATTCTCTAGGTGGCAATCTTGTGAAATCTTGTTAAATGACTAAAAGGTATTTTTGGAAGGCATATCAATTATAATACTTGGTATAGATTTGATCTTGGAGCAGCCGTGCGTTACACGTATAGCCGTCACGGTTCGGTTACTAGGTACAATCCAACGTCACCGACTCACGGTTGCCTTAGGCGTACAGCTCAAATAAGTCGACACTGTACCTAGCAACCGGCATATAGACTGTAGGCTAATGTCATGGCATATGTCAGAATCGAGTCGCCGATATTGTCACATATTATATAGCATAAAATGTAAAACCAACTCCGTCTTGCTATCCAGTGTAAAGCGGCATGTGTTAAAATAAAATGAAAAAATACTACAGTTATATGTACAGCAGGTAATAAATATATACAATATCAATATCCTATGAAACTAGCATATTTGACTGGTATCTGGAGGTTACATCGGCGTGTTGCTACGTTGCCCGAGATATGGTGGCGGAATACAATGTAGGGCCTAAATGAATAACGTTACCAGTCTTTGACATTGACTTGGCCAAACAAAAAGGAAGTATTTAATGTCTGGTATTCTCAAATCCATGTAAGCGCTAAAGATTAATGTGCTGTTTCTCGTAACAACATAAACTTCATCAGTAAACACACACCAATAAATAATTTGGATGTTAATACTTACCCATGGCTATTACAATTTGGACGTTGTGCTTCGAATTCGACTGCGACACCAACACACGACCTAGACGAGAGGTGACAAGACAAGGAAGTATGACAAGGAATGTGACTTTAGCGACATCTAGCGCATGACATGTAAGTGACGCAGTGCCCCCTGGTGACAATGACAATGGTTTAATTTATCTACGCGGAGTATGAGATATACTTCCCTCTACATTATGTATATATATATATATATATATATATATATATATATAATATAATGTAGGGAAGTTTTTCAAAAGAATCAAACCAGGATACGCCAGGCGGAATATATATATATATATATATATATAAATTATATATATATATATATAAATTATATATATATATATACTTGTATATATATATTATTTATAATGTTTTATGTATCTACGGGGAGTATAAGATAAACTCCCCTGTACATTATATATATATATATTATGTGTGTGTGTTTACATATATATAATATATATTGTGTGTGTGTGTGTGTGTGTGTGTGTGTGTGTGTGTGTGTGTGTGTGTGTGTGTGTGTGTGTGTGTGTGTGTTACTGTGAGTGCGTGTGTGTGTGTGTGCGTCTGCGTGCATGCGTGCATGCGTGCGTGCGTGGGTGCGTGTGTCTGCACGCTTGCCCGTGTAGATATAGGGTCCAATCTAAGCCACTTGAATATGTCTTTACACTACGCCAACAACATTCCGTATTATGTTAGGTGTTGGAAAATACACATATTGATTGATTGATTGATCGATCGATCGATCGATTGATTGATTGATTGATTGATTGATACTAGTAATATTAAAATATAAGTAGTTTTTATGATTTAACTAGTGGGTAAATGCTTCAAGGATGAAGCAGGACTGGGGTAATATGAATGGGAGTGGGACTACTACAGGGTAAATGGTTCGCAGCTAAAACACGTATGAGACACGAGTTAAAGTAAGGAGACAAGCCCCCCTTGAGACGATGGAGATTGAGATGTACAACAGTACAACACACGTTTGACACCAGGATAGAGTTGATGATGAGTGTGGGGAACTTTGAAGTACTGAACTGCGTCTTGTGAGAGAATTGCTGCGAGGAAGATAACATGTAGGTGGCACTGGAGTCTACAATTTTGCTCAACCCTTGAGATCAGCCTCGCTTCATTTCGACACCGGGCGTGACTGTGAGATGTCTTGTCACGATATCCCGGTTGGTTGCAGCAGCAGGAGATAAATAGTTCGCGGTGCCAGCTGGCAAAAGTCGCTGTTATATGTCACTGAGTCGAAGGTTCCCAAGGAATATTCGATATGCGATGTGACCGTCGGTGGTGAGGCACGTTCTGCACTGGCGCAATTTCAGCCGGCTGGGCGGGGGGAGGGGGTAGTGGGCGGGAGGGGGTTGGCTTGTCTTCTTACTTTAACTCGTGTCTCATACATGTTTTAGCTGCGAAGCATTTACCCTGTAGTAGTCCCACTCCCATTCATATTACCCCAGTCCTGCTTCATCCTTGAAGCATTTACCCATTAGTGTTATTCCTTAACCCGCGAAGCCAACATCTGTACATGCAATAGTTGCTGCATGACCTGAAATAATGTCAGTGACAGCCTACAAAACATTACATCAACACGTAAATCTATGCGGTCATAATGATAATATTATGACATACTATCATCATAGCGATGCTTCCTGCATTTATCGCTCATTCACAAATCTTTCGACACTTTCCAGTTTTCTTCCAAACACGTTGCATAACGTTCGTGAGGTTATGTAGCAGCCGTGTTGTGGACATTTCTCCTTACAATGCGATATGATGGTTGTATTTGTGCTAAAACAAATGAAACAGCTAATCTTGCGGGAACGATCTCATGAGTATCGAGATCGACTCAACAGATTTTTACATTCTGCTGCCACCTGGCGACTTGAACTCGAGTTTCAGAACGCTAGCCAACCCGCCTCCAGGGGCGCCACGGATAGCCGGTCCATTTGTTGACACAGCGAAAGTCGAAAGTTTGAAACATCGAAAACTCGAGTTGAGGGACGAAAATCAAAAAGCGACGATTTTGCGTATTCGAGGCTTGCTCTGGGCTTTCCAAAATGGTATAGCACATGTCTGTAGCTATTCCCAATTGCTGGAACAATTCGGATTCACTTTAGTGTTTAGGAAACTCAATTCCATTCATATTCAATTACTATGGGCAAAAATATGCTGAGCGTGCGTTAGCAGCATCATACGGCCAACGTCAGAGTGTCCACAATAAAAGAGAGTAAGGTGGGTGACCATGGCTGAAGAGAGAGAGAGAGAGTGAGAGAGAGAGAGCGCGCGAGAGCGAGGGCGAGAGCGAGACTGAGAGCGAGAGGGTGGGCAACAGATCTAAAGAAAGAGGTACGTGTCTCAAGAGTGACGGTGAACGTGGCTGAAGAGGGATAGGGAGAGAGATCAAGAGGAGAGAGAAACAGAGAATGAGATAGAAAGATAAATAAGTTATGAATGTTGGTGAAGAGAAAGAGATTAATAATGTACCCGAAAAGAACGAGATGTTGAACACATCTAAAGTGAAAGATGTTGTGAATGCAACAGTGACAGCACAGATTAAGAACATGGATTTTATTAACTTGGCTTAAACCAGCTGCTGACACACTTGTGAAACCGTGCAAATGCTCGAAACTGTGAGTGTGCATCATTTTGTCAGTGTGTAATACTGCGTATGCACGTCGTGCTACTAAGGCTTGATCTCACAGCAGTGTGGCACTGTTGTATATGTTTAATAATCATTTTTGTATCTACAAAGTAATATTTGCCATTTATGAAATGTTTTGACAATGATGTTTCAGTCAATTTGAATCTTTCTTCCAAGGGAGTGGAAATATTTGTGTAATTAGCACGTGAACGTTCACAGCAGAGAGGTTAGAGAATAAATATAAAACTACATTGTAATATGTTACGGTTGATCTAATTTCTCTGTTACTGTAGGTTACATATAAATAACAAATATCCATATAAATTAAACCAAGACCTTACATTTTAAAATCCCCTCCACCTTTATATTTAACCGACCTGTGTATAATTCTAACTTCACTACAACCACCAACTCTTCTAGCAGTCCAGATATGCATTTATTTATGGGATCTATAGACTGCCTTGAGAATGGAACATAGCAACAGGAGGGCATGTTTATGAAATAGTCGTTTTTATGGGTTCAACATACATTAATGGTGTACTTTCATGCAAAAAAACGATATTACTACAGTCACTACTCAACACCTGGCACATATGCATATTGTGCACGGATGAAAAAATTGTTTGTAATATGTACATTAGATGTTACATGTTTATATAACAGCATTCTAAGTAGAGTGCAATGCGCGCACACCCATGGTATCAAGTAGCCGCCACACATATTTTATACACATGTCAACATTTCACACATGCACACGCACACGCACACACACACACACACACACACACACACACACACACACACACACACACACACACACACACACACACACACACACACACAAACACACACATATATATATATCTATTACATACATACATACATACATACATACATACATATACATACATTAATACATACTTACATATATTCATATACGTATATACTAATTATAAATGCGTATCTCTCGCAAAAAAAACGGTGTCGATTTTGACTGCCACCGATACTAGGCCATCGCTTCCCTTTGGCTTTAGAAATATACTTTTTAATAACGTATTGCGCCACTACATGGCACATTAATCACACTTTTATATGCTCGAACATGTCCTTCCCCCCCCCCCCTTCGATGTCGTATTAGACTCCTACATATACATATACATACGCATGTGGAGTTACATCGTGACCCATCACATGCTGTCGCACAATCCATTAAGACAATGTTGACTTTCCGGTGCACACTTGACACGAGAGCTACTTGTCATTAAAGAAATGAAAAGCTCCTCGTGTAGTCGTGTATGCTGGTACGCCGAACACCGAACGGTTACTGTCACTGGTCGCATACTCATTCCGAGCATCACGCGCGAATAAGGTACGTTTACAGTTCGCCCATACAAAATATGACTCTGTAGTACGCAAAACACTTGGTACATCCAACCAAGCATAGCAACTTTTGTTCAAGACCAGACAGTCACGTTTTTGGTTCATCACTTGTTTTGTTTTTAGTGAAACTTTCGCTGATTGAATTCTTTGAAGAGATTCAAAATGCGAGTGATTTGTCAAGGTTGACAGACATGTAGGCCTAACTGAATTTGTGGCAGATATACTTACCGTCATAAAAAGTTTAAAAGTAGGCCAAATCACGGGAAAGAATAATAATATTGAGGGATTGCAGACCCCGGTCAGACGTTATATGGGAAGAGGGAGGGAAGGAGTGTTATTTACAAAATTAAAATAGGCATATGCCACGAACAAACACGGGTTTGTACGTGTGTTGTTCAAATGTTCTTGAAAGTAATACAAACCATTTCGTCTAAATAGTCGGAAGTGTCAAATTTTACTACGAAGTACCTCCGATTTCAGATGACCACGACAATGCGTGTCTTCATCTTAGTTGTTCTGCTCGTGACATGTTTTCCGTTTCCGTCTGTCGGCAGTAGACCGTACTATACCGGTAGGTGTTGACTGTTATTGCTCAATGCAGTATCAGTTAAGTCACATGTCTAACTAGTGCATTCAGCCATAAGTTACAACATCGGAAGCCATGCTGTTGCCATGTTAAGTAGTCCTGGCAAGATTTAGCCGATTCGAACTAGTTTATTGACTTCGCAAATCATGACTGTTTTCCTCGTGAGGACAGCGCTAATTTGAAGACGGATACACAATAAATAAGAATGACTTCCATTTGTTCAATACTTATATATTTTAATGATTATATTGATAAGCATGACAATATACAGATACGCTGAATATGCGGTCGCCATTTGCATAGTGACGTATCGTCCCAGTACTCGCCAGAGTCCTGCGTCTCGAAGGGACCTATCGTTATTTCGTAATGTTCTATCTCCCCCCAAGCCTGAAGTGCATCGCAATAAGATGGCGAAGAAGGCTGATTAAAGTCCGAAAGTCTAATAACAATGTAAGACACAACATAATATAAGCGGGTGTCCATGTTATCTTAAGTATTAAAATAATAATATTGATGAACAAGCTTGGGATTCAGGGTAGACTGCCTTAGTCCCATGAGTTGTGTTCACTATTTGTTTGTTAGTCTGGAATTATGGTAGTATTCTGACCATAATCCGAACACACTCACACTAACTAATTAATCCGTTTGGTAGTCGATGTGCCATTTGGGTCGTTTGAGGTTGCGTCCATAACGTGATGTATTAGCCGGTAGCGGTGTGTTGAACGTGGGCGGTGAATGAGCCATAGCAGGCGCAAGATTCTTTGGATGTCGCGGCACCAACATCGGCATAGGTGTGGAGGAGTTCGGCTGGGTGCTTCGTGTAGCCGGGGTGGCTGTGACACCTGGCGTTGACCCGTCGTCCGTCGTGGGCGATGGTGGCATGAGTGGTGTTGTCTGCATAGGACTGTCGGCCTGGGTCATATTGCCCTTCGGGGTAGCTGGCCATGGTTGGGGCGGGCCGATCGGCGGCGATGTCTTGGTATGCGTGGGTCGAGTCTCGTATCGGAGGATGAGCCTGTGAAGGTCTTCGTCAATGGTACGGTGTGGTGCTCGGGAGATCACCGGGATATACTTCCTGAGGAATTTCCTGTTCTGGAGTGTCATCCGTCCTGAGCCATCAACTCTGACAACGTATTGGTCAAACTGCCGAACCTCGACGACACGGCCCATCTTGTCCCATTTGTTGGGTTGAGGACCGATCTGGTTCTGAATTCTCACGTAGTCGCCAACGATCAAGGCTGGTAGACGTTTCGTGTGCTCAGACCAGTATTCGGCAGCACGCATGTGTCTGTTCATCAGGGCTTCTTCTCTAGCGGAGAGGATCTCTCGCCAGGTATTGTGAGGTCTGTATCGACCACGCAATATGGGGATGAAGTCTTTCACAGGTCGTCCTAATACGCATGCAGCCGGAGATAATTTGGTGTCCGGGTCGGGGGTGTTACGGTATTGGAGGATCGCACGCTGAAAGGCATCCGTGTCCAGGTCGCCCTTGTTGCCCGTGTTGTCTATGATGAGACGCTTGATGGTCTTCACACCGATCTCTGCCCTACAGTTGCTGTGGGGGAAGGCAACTGATGAGAGTCGGTGGTCTACACCCCATGCAGACAGGAAGAGGCGGGTGGCCGTTGCAATGTATTCCGGTCCGCCGTCAGTTGAGATTTCATCGGGGATGCCGTAAGTCGCAAACGAACGTCTCAGGCAATTGATAAGGCCATCCGCTCCACCCGTGGTTCTCTCAACGATTGGCCAGTTGGAGTATCGGTCGACAACAATGAGGTAGGTCATCCCTTTGTAGCTGAAGAAATCAGAGCAAACGCACTGGCAGGATTGGGGGTGTCGGTGGGGCGCATGGCTGAGAAGGTGCCATGCGGTTACAGTGCTCACAGTTGGCTCGGGTAGCATTGATCGCCGAGGTTATTCCAAGCTAGAAGATGGACGACTCGGCACGAGCCATCATGGATGTTGTCCCCTGATGAGCGGAGTGGAGTGCCGAGAGTATGTCTTGCTGCAGGCTCGGCGGGATGACAACTCTGTCCTTGTAGATGATTACTCCGTCCGATGTGTGAAGATGCTCACGAAACCGGTGAAATGCGCGCACGGCATGAGGTAGCTCATGGCGAAATTGTGGCATGCCATTCTCTATAAGGGATAAGAGAAGGTGCATGTCTTCATCACTAGCTGTGGCCTCTCTCACACGATCCCAAGTTACGGAGTGGAGCGATTCGAGCGAGTATGTCGATATCTCAGTAGTGCTGCTGTCCCGGTCCGCCGCTTCCTGAGTGCGGATTCCTGCTAAGAACATGCGTTGGACGGCCATGGCGTTCTGAGTGTGTGCGATGTCGTCGGGCAGGCAGAGTATTTCTGGGTTGGTGTCGCCAGACTGGTGCCGGGAAATAGCGTCCGCCGCCTTGTTGTGAATGCCAGATATGTGTACCATCCTGAACCTGTACCTCAGGGTTTTCTCCTTGAGGTTCCTCAGGCGTGTGTTCGTGATAACGTCAAGGGAGCGGTCACCCAGTATCTTCAACAGCGGTTTATGGTCAACCGCCACGATAAGGTCACTACATCCGAGTACAAAGAATCTGGCCTTGTCAAGGGCGTCCGCTACAGCTAGAGCCTCGCCTTCAACAGGGGCATACCGGGATTCAGCTGCATGAGTGAATCGGCTTCCCACTAGAGAGACTTTCCATCCGTCATGGCAGCAAAATGGCTTAGCGCCTGGGCAAATGCAATGTTTCTGGAACATCCAGAAGCCGATCCCGTCCTTTGACCAATCGGTGGCAAGGCAGGTGGGCTTGGCCTTGTCGAAGATCCGTACTCCTTCCTCAATCTCATCTGCGATTACCTCCTTGGATTCGGCGAAGATGTTATCCAAGTCGTCGTTCCAAGTAAATGCGTTCCCAGGTTTCAGAAGTTGCCGGAATGGGAGCATCCGTTTTGCCATGCTAAACGCATAAGACACCTGGTTCACGAGACCGACCCATGAGCGGAGGTCCTTGATGTTGCGGGGTGTAGGGAATTCCCGTATGGCCTGTAGATACTTGCTGCAAGGGCGTACATTGTCCATGGTGATTGTGAAACCGGCAAATTCTACTTCCTCTTGGCAGAATACAAATTTGTCAGGCTTCAGTGTTATGCCGTTCCTGCCGCAGACGTCCAACCAGTTAGCAGCCTGGAAGAAGCTCCACTCCACGGAGTCCGCCCATAGTAGGGTATCATCGATACATTTGGTTTTCTGAGGGACGTCAGCAACAATCTCGTCATAGCGTCGCGAATATCCGTCTCCGGAGGCGATGTAGCCTTGTGGTGCAGAGCAGTACCTGTAGCGACCACACGGGGTGATGAAGGTAGTGAAATGCCTATCGTCTGCATGTAATGGCACGCTGTGGTATCCGTTCCAGGCATCGAACACTGACTTTAGCTTTCCGTGTGGAACAGACCGAGCTTGATGGAAAGGTGACTGGGTGTGGTGTGTCTCGCGAGTGGCATGGACATTGAGCGGTTGAAAGTCCACTGTGCGTCTCGGCTTTCCTGTTTTCTTTGCACAGATTACCATCCTGTGGCACCAGGTCACTGGTGTTCCAACAGGGACTGGCTCAAGTACGTCCAGTCTCACATCTTGATCAAGACCGGCTTTCACTTCGTCTTGCCAGTGGAGCGGTATAGGGATGGGTGTGTGGAAGGCCACCGGATCAGCATTCGGGTCGATCATCAGTCTCATTGGGGGGCCTGACATCATGGGTAGGGTCTGGTGTTCACATGTGTTAAATGTGCTACTCTTGTAGTATTCAACCAGATATGTTTGCAGTTTCCCTCTGTTTGCCTCGGTCGCAGGGAATGGCAGCTTCAGTGGCAGGGGTGGTTGTGGTGCTCTTGTGGGGCAGCCGCACGGGGCAGTGGTGCCGTTGCTGTGGGCTCCAGGGTCTTTTTTGTGGCTGGATTGCGCAATTCTGAAGGATTTCCCCCACAGTCGGGAATGCTTCGGATATCATGCCGAGCTGGATGCACGCTTCGCGTGATAGGAATATTCTGTCGGAACAGTCTGTGATATACGTAATCTGTCTAGTTTCCAGGCTGTGGCCCGGTTTACCAATTCCCGAAAATCTCAAGATGGCTGCGCCGAGGATGTTGATACCCTTCTCATCAGCAGCATTCATCTTCATGGTGACGGGGATGAGGTCGGCTCGTGTCAGACCAAGGCGTCCAATTACCCCAATACCGTCAAGGCAGCTTTGGCAGCCTGTGTCAGCCATTACTGAAGAAGTCAGTGATTTTGTGCTTGCCCGTAGTTTGAACCCCAAGTCCGTGTAGTCCTCAGCATTGGCTGAGAGGGTCAGACGAATGTACGGTTGTGGTCTCGAGGCTCGCCTTGTCCATCTGTCACTCATGTTGTTGTACAGATGGTGGTCAAGAGTTATGGGTCGTGTCGTATTCCAGTGGTGAATGTCCCTGACGTTGCACAATTCATCCAGCGTCGCTGCTTCTTGTCCACAAGCACTGACGACAGTACTATTGCGAGGTGGTTTTGGGTTATCTTTACTGAGACAAACGTCTTCAAAGTGGTGCTTCTTACTACAGTGTGAGCATGTGTGGTCGTATGCTGGACATTCGTTCCTCCTGATGTGAATTGGTGCTCTACGGCCATGGCCTTTGCCCCCGCAATACGAACAGATGACAGGGGTCCTGTCGCGGGTGTCCGGCTGCTTCCCTTTGATCTCGCGTTGCTTCGAGCGACGATAAGTGCTGCTTGCCGCGCTCACACTTGGTGGGTCAAGTAGCCTGGATGCCGATCGCTTTCCTGACTCTTTGGCTTCTACAAATTTTAACATGTCTTCGAGTGACATGTCTTGATTCTGACCCCCCAGCAGGTCTAGCTGAATTTCCTGGTCGGCAATACCACGAGCCAGTACATCTCGGAGTATGGCATCTGTATAGTCGATATCGGCGTTACATGCCTCGCGTTGGCATTTGATCGTGTACTTGCAGATGCCTGCCTGGCCCTTAATTCTGGCACCGAAGGATCGGATTGCTTCATCTCGATCCTGCCGCATGTTGTGCAAGGTGGCACGGGCTACCATGGTGTTCTCCTGGCGGACAGCCAGGGTTTTAATGGCTGTTAGGACTTCTGCTTCCTCCTTGCCTGTTAGGGTGCCGCCAGCTGCGCGTGTGAGATCTCTTCTAAGATCTTCATCACAACATTCTAGTAGCTGTGTGACTACATCTGTGCCAGTTAATTCCGTTCCTGCTTTGTATTCATTCCAGCGAGTAACGAAATATGACCACTCTTCGCTCGTCCCCGCCAGCGATACGGATGGCCGCTTTAGCTTATCCGCCTTCGGGTTTGTCGCTGGGGCGGTCGACGTGGCTGTGTGTGTGGTCACGGGCGTCGATCGGTGGGGGACGGGGGGGACGCGTCCCCCCCCCCACTTTTTAGGGCGGGGGGACAGCATAGGAATTGTCCCCCCCACTTTTCAGTTCAGAAACATTGCGAGGCATATAGCCTGACTCAACACTTCTCTCTCTTAAAAGCCACTACATAGGACTAGCTAGACAATAAACTCGCGATATGAAGTTCAGCAAAGTTATTTATCGCAAATTAACAGGCAAACAAGTTTTGAGGCATGTTTTGCTGTTCGTGCGCCATAATCCGTGATAGTTATTTAAACAAACGTAATATTTTAATGTATAGGGCGTGTAAGTCTCGCGCGCAAAAACGAGGCTGGGGGCAGTTGGGGGCAGGAAGTGGATATTCTCCATGTTAAAGTATAGGACTTCGTTTTGTTTTTGGTTGTAATAATCGAACTGTTACAGTCTAATTATTTCAGTTACACTGTCCGAAGGATTATTACAAGCAGAAGCAGTGGAACACTTTGCCGGTGACAATGCTCACGGAAATCGTGACTTAATCGATTGTTATGGTGGTTGCCATGGCATCGCCGGCTTGTACTTGTGTTTGGCGATGTTGACTAATAATGAAAAGTGCCACTTTTCGCGCAGTACAACCTGTTTGGAACAAACGTATACATGTGTTATGATTATATGCATTTAGACAACTTGTCAGATATAAGTGCTTATCGAAACCACAACGTACAGCAATGTAAAATGCGAATCCCGCAAAAGACACACACGGCCTAAATATTGTGGGGAGTGTCTATTATCTGCACTACGCAAATCGCTAGATGTCTGTGATAGTGGGGTAAACTCAATATTAAATCGGGCATTTAAGATAAGAAAGGTATAATACAGGATATTTATGACCTGATTTTCCTAGTATTCATCAGTCGGAAGTTACAACTGTCATCCATCGAATACTATTCTTAATGTCCAGTCCCCAATCAGCTCCAGTTGCGCGGAGTCTCGCCATGTATCGTGGCCATCAAGTACATTTTAAATGATTAAATTTGTGTTGAACTTTCACCCTCGCCTGCTTGATGCTTATCGCCTACGACAGAAGCGGCGGATTCCTGCACTTTGTGTAACATATTCCAATTTGAGTGATGACAAATTTCTTTGCCAAAATGTTGGATTGGGAAGTTCTACACAGGCACAGCATGGGCGTCGATCAGTGGTGGACGAGGGGGACGCTGATCACCGCACTGCCTGAGGGAGTCAGCATAGGAAATCTCCTCATACTTTTACAGTTCATAAAACAAATTTATAGGCATATATAGCGAGACTGATCACTCCCCTCTCTTAAAAACCCTACATCGGTCTAGTAGTAAAATTAATAATAAGAACTAAACTTCCGTCTACCTAGTGGAAAAGCACTAGATAAATTGCTTGGTTGGGAGCAGCCAGCCCGCAACTTGATCTAAGTCCAGTAAATATTCATCATGCCGGGCTGTGTCATTTTGCACACTTGTATTTATATATAGCCATCAAGCACATAATAGATTATTAATGTTTGTTTGCCCTGTCATCCCTTGGATTGCAGTCTGGTCGCCTTGGTGGATATTTATATCGCTTACAGCGGAACCAGAGGATTTATGCACTTTGTGTAATTTGATCTCATTTTAGTGATGAAAAATTTCTTTGACAAAAGGTGGGATTGGGAAGACCTACACAGGCACCCCTGTAAGCTCTGCATCTTGTCACTCTTGAATCAGGCAAGCAGTGTTGGGTCCAAAGCATAGCTTTGTGTAGAGACCCGTCGACCCGTCATTTGGACGGGTAAAAACGAATATGGACGTGTAGAATGTGGGTGGACGGGTGGTGGAGGGGGTAAAAAAAAGCAAAAAAGGTCTTCCAAAACCATATATTTAATTAGTTATGCCTTCCTTGAAAGTGAGTGTAAATGAAAAAAAAGTAAAGGCAAGTTCTTATATAGCGCAGTACCCAGTCCCCAGGACCGCTCAAAGCGCTTTACACTTTACTTCCCTGACAGACCTGTTCACCCAGACACTGGGAAGCATCCAGCCATATGCTACAATTAATGCACGAAGGCTGCTCGTACACATATCCACCACTGTCTATAGCCAGGTACTCATTTATTCAGCTGAGTGAACTGGAGCAATGTAGAGTGAATAAACTTGCCCAAGGTTTTAACACCGCAGCTAGGGTTCGAACCCGGGTTCTCGTAGTCGGGAGTCAGAAGCTCTACCCCTGAGCCACTGCGTTCTGGTGTCAAATGTGTGTTTTTAGCCCATTTCAAATCATCAGGCACATTTGAAAGTTTGTAAACTAGCTTAATAGTTAACATCCGTGTGTCCACCAAGACATGTGTGACTGGCATGACTGGCAATAATTGTATCCTTCATAAAGCCCTGGTCCAAAGTCTACCCCCAAATATTCACTGATTGGGGTAGGCCATGGCCCCTCTTCAAGTATATGTTGCCAACATAACTATTATAAATAGCATAACATGAAGGCTTTTTTAGTTTTGAATTAGCACCAGACCAACAATGAATTGTTTTATATTATAAAAATACTTGTGTGTGTGTGTGTGTGTGTGTGTGTGTGTGTGTGTGTGTGTGTGTGTGTGTGTGTGTGTGTGTGTGTGTGTGTGTGTGTGTGTGTGTGTGTGTGTGTGTATGTGTGTATGTGTGTATGTGTGTATGTATGTATGTATGTATGTATGTATGTATGTATGTATGTATACAGATACGCTGAATATGCGGTCGCCATTTGCATAGTGACGTATCGTCCCAGTACTCGCCAGAGTCCTGTGTCTCGAAGGGACCTATCGTTATTTCGTAATGTTCTACACAATATCTGGGAATTTGAGTAAAACGACCCGTCGACCTAATCTCACGAGCGGTTGAATGGTTTGATGTATTCGAAAATTTGATTATATATTCCAAACACTGCATGCAATACGAAGAGTGTGTGGTCGAAATAACCCCAAAAATGTTCACATGACCGGAGGCCGACTACACTCCTCATGAGCGATTTTATTGGCTAAACTTAAAAGAGGAGTTTGGCAAGCAAAAAACTGCAAATGGATCTGGTGGCTGATATTGATGGCTGGTAATGACGTCATCAGCAACAGCGAACCTTGGCGCGTGTTGATGGTAATTAAGTCTTTGCATTGTGGTGTAGGCCTAACGTTTATGTAAGCGTATATATATATATATATATATATATATATATATATATATATATATATATATATATATATATATATATATATATATATATATATATACCCTCACCTTTGTTGCTTCCAAATACTAGTGGAAGATTAGCAGTGCTGGGAATGTTATATATCATGTATGTAGGATAGGATTTGGTAATAAAATTTGCCCTTTTACACACTTAATATATGTTGTCAAGTGTTTATATTGTTGCACCAAACGAGCTACGGCCTCATTGCTTTCTGGTAGGATACATATATATATATATATATATATATATATATATATATATATATATATATATATATATATATATATATATATATATATATGGGGTAAGATCGTATGGTGTTCAGTTAGTGCACATTGTGAATATGATTCATGTATTAGGTAAAACTATTTTCTCTGTAGATATAGTGCGTGCCAATGCGTGTGGACGTGCGCATGTGTTTCTAAATAAATCCGAAATAACCTCACCTGTGGACATATCGTCAACTATTAATTTCATCGAAACGCTATATATATATATATATATGTATATGTATATGTATATGTATATATATATATATATATATATATATATATATATATATATATATATATATATATATATATTCCGCCAATACTATCACCTACGTTCTGTATTTCTCTGGAACACCAATTGTGTCACCGTCTCGTCGTTGCTGCTGCAGCTATGTGCAAGGAGACGTTGTATGACGAGGCGAGACACATGTGTTGCGGTGGTGTGCTGCACGCCTACATAAACGGTGTCAAATGCTGCGGCACGCGGCGATATAGGTACGTCATGAGATACGTCACGTGTTCTTCGAGATCTCCGCAGTCCCACTGCTGCCGTTGGCGTTGTAGCTTTTACATTTTTCGGGGCATTATAAAAATTATCCGCGTGACGTTTCAGCGCATGTGCGATAAATGTAAAAGCATCAATGTGCAGCGAAACGCGAAACATTTATGATATAAATACCACGGACTGTTTGTATATATAAATACCACGGACTGATATATATATATATATATATATATATATATATATATATATATATATATATATATATATATATATATATATATATATATATATATATGTATATATATGTTTATATAACCTTTCAGCAAAGTTATTTGTCGCAAATTAACACGAGGCAAACACGTTTTGAGGCATGTTTTGGTAGCAAGCTCTGCGCCATAATCCGTGACAGCGATTTAAACAAACGTAATATTTATTTGAACGAAATTTGATGGTTTTACATTCATTGCGCTTCCGCAGAAATATCACCCGGATAGTTTATAATGCCCTGAAAAATGTAATCTAGACACCGCGTTTTCTCAGTCGTTCTCAGCTGTTTCTGGTTCAACTCCATGGACGGATCCCATAAGTATAACTGATTTCGGACACCTGATTCCGGTGTTTGTTCGTTAAAATGGTATAACAATGTCTACCGACACCAGTCGTCATAAGCGCATCTTGTTGTGCATGCGCTGTAGACTCTACGTGCCCATCCCAGACCGTTTGAGCGTAGCCCCTTCGTACGGAAGCCCGTTGCCGTTGGTGCCACGGTGAATATATCTTTTTCTTACCGCCGCTACTTAATTATCTGGCGGCCGCCACTTAATTATATGGCGGCCGATTAAGTGGCGGCCGCCAGATAAATAAGTGGCGGCCGCCAGATAATTAAGTGGCGACCGCCAGATAATTAAGTAGCGACAGTCAGAAAAATTTACTTTCACCGTGGCACCAACGGGCTTCCGTACCTTCGAGCTTCAGAGAAGGTGCGATTTGATTGTGTGTGTGTGTTTCGATCAACAAGCCCCCATCCATCCCATCTTGTTCCGATGTTATGAGCCGGCAATCGAAATGAGTGATGCTGAAGTTGGGGCGCCAGTGCTAGTACGTGGGAGCACAACAGGATCCAATTCGACATTTTTTGCACGCCCTAGCTGCGTCTTTTCTCGACCCGCCCCTCAATGATCTTACCAAATCGGTCCATGATTCACTAGTTTTGTTACCGGGTATGAAATCTTATTTTAGTATGCTACTATCCCCTATAATATATTGTGGTGATTGCACTACTATCGCAGTAGTAACAATAATTCATAATTCATTAATAAACTATAAAAAAAAAATCCACGGTAATACAAGGGAAAGTCAACAGTTCGGTCGCTGGCGTAATTATCTTGTCAAATAAAAATGAATTTATTTTATATGTTCATTTACATATAAGGAATTATCACAAACAGTGTTTTGTCATATAGATCTACTGTTCCAGACCGGATGCTTCGGCTTGCTGTGATGACAACGTCGTAAGATACTTGGCTACAAACTGCGAATGACCCTGAATATTGACAAACAAGACGTCCGCTTGAAGAGTAGTGTTAGCGCATCGAACCTGTTTTAACGAAATTGTTGCAATGGATATAGACGGGATGGACAAACAGTCACCCACACTCGACTCATTCACTCACACATTTAATTAGCCAACTTATTTTCCATTCCAATCGAATTATCCTATACTCTTGATAAGGCCGTACGTACTTCTACCAGTACGTACTTCTACCAGGCACCCGTTTCGCTGATTTCTTGCTAATCCCTTTCCAAATGTACCCCATGTCCAAATGTTCTTGGTAAGGTTTCTCCGACGATGTCCAAATATATTCCCAGTTTTCTTTGTGATATCGATGCCATTACGTGCCAGACATGTCTGTTATTTCATCATTATCTTGCCAGACAATGATCATGTATACAACCTCCCCATGTTCTCGGTGTAGGTAACCTTGTCTTGCCATTCTATTTTAAAATTACTACTATAATATATGATTACGAAGGTATAGAAATACTGGCTAATCTCTGCTTCGTTGCAATACAGCACAGCTTTCGCGCTGGCACTGAAAACAGCGGTTATTTGTGGTTGTAGTGCTATATTTCCTTACTGGCTCTAAAGTGGTTGACCAACCATTCGAATGTTCCCCCGTTCTCTGCCACGTCAGTGTTAATTAATACAGCTCGGCCTGCATAGTCCTCATGTGCTCCATTCCAATGTTCTTCATGCTGTTGTCATATTCGTTTTGGGAGATTTGTCTATGCACACAATAAGTATTATTGAATGTCACAGTCTCTTTATTTGCGTCCTTTATCAGTATGTCGATGTTCTTCTGAATCTATTTATGCATATCTTGCAACAATCTGGAAATATTGGAAAAACGACGGTCGCGTAAAATCCTCCAAGCGATTATCCTTATCGAAGAGTTTGGAATTCTTATTCGTATGGCCACCTGCTCGCCACGATGAATAGGCCCCTATGTCTACCAACCATTTCTGCGCTATAATCATAACAACACTGGAAATCATCTTTGACATTAAAGAACCACTGCCAGCTAAATTCACCATCAGCGTGAGTGACACTAAGTTGGCACTTGATAAGATCAAAGTGAACAAAGCTACGGGTCCGGACAGAATACCCCCATGGGCGTTGAAAGAGTGTTCACACCTTCTTGCGGCGCCGGTAACTGCGATATTTAATAGTTCTCTTAGAGAAGGTGTACTGCCAAAACTATGGAAGACGGCAACTATTATTCCTGTGTCAAAGAAACATCCCCCAGTTACTATTGAAAATGACATAAGACCGATATCACTTACACCCATTATAGCTAAGGTGTTTGAATCACTAGTGCTAAAATGGGTCGATTATTATGTTAAACCACAAATTGATGATAAGCAGTATGGAGGAATGGCAGGGACTTGCACCACGGATGCTCTTGTTGAAATGCTCCACAAATGGTATGAAAGCACCGATGTAACGGGCAATTTTGTAAGAGTGCTTTTTCTTGATTATAGTAAAGCATTTGATCTGATTAACCACGATATACTGTTAAACAAAATGACTGGAATGGAAGTACCTGCACATCTGGTTCGATGGATGGCTGCGTTCTTACTAGATCGCGAACAGAGAGTGAAAATAGGCAACGCTGTGTCCAAACCAGGGTATCCCAATGGGGGCGTTCCCCAAGGGACTTTGTCAGGGC
Source organism: Oasisia sp. SBJ-2009 (assembly GCA_964017155.1). NCBI lineage: Eukaryota > Metazoa > Annelida > Polychaeta > Sabellida > Siboglinidae > Oasisia > Oasisia sp. SBJ-2009. Next base: position 56,719,825 of record OZ024855.1, on the reverse strand, counting down.
CAAAACACTTTTTAGTCCATATCAATGATTTGCAAACGCCTTGTCCTATTTATAAATATGTTGACGACAGCACTATATTTGAAATATGCAACCAAGACATGGTATCTGTTATCCAGGATTCTGCTGACCTTGTTGAGCAATGGTCCTGTAATAATGACATGCGTATCAATACGACTAAGACCAAAGAGATGGTAATATGTTTCAGAAGAGACAGCACATTTGTAGATTCTCTGCCATATATTTATATGAATGGAAATTATATTGAAAGAGTGTCTCAAGCAAAGGTTCTCGGTGTAACTATATCATCTGACTTAAGTTGGAATGCACATGTAGATGAGATTATTTCAAAGGCAAGAAAGAGAGTGTACATGATTTATCAACTGAAACGTGCTGGTATCAACCAAAACGATTTGATCAGAATTTATGTATCTGTAATTAGACCTGTAGTCGAATATGCGTGCCCTGTGTGGCATACGAACTTACCTAAATACTTATCGGATAACATAGAAATAATTCAAAAAAGGTGTCTCAAAACTATATTTCCAGGTTATCAATACGAAAATATCCTGCAGATGGTAAACCTGCCGACGTTGCACCGCAGACGCGATGAATTGTGTAAAGTGTATTTCGCTAAAATGAAGAGTAATGATCACAAACTGAATGCGTTATTACCAAATGGTCGAAGTGTGCCATATTCCTTGAGGTTGTGTAACAAGTTACCAATACCAAGGGCAAAAACTAATCGCTACAAAAATTCCCTAATTCCGTGGTGTTTGGAGCATTTCCAGATCGGTTAGTAATGGACAAGTATTTTAATTTGATTTAATTAATTAATGTATTTATTTATTTTATAACAATGTTTGTGTAATGTATATTTTAATGTACAGTGTATATGTTTTTACATTTATTACCTAGGTTTCTAATGATGATTTTGATTCTTAACAAGATATGCTAACATTGTACATTGATATGATATTGTGTGGAATTGTTGATTTTAGTATGAATGTACATGTACAATCCAACTGCAAAGTTGCCACATAATAAATGTATGTATCTAAATCAGGTCAACATCTTAACTGTCGCTCAAAATCGTCAGGACCGTATTTTGTAGAAAACACATATTTCACCGTACACAATTGTTTTCTTTGAGTTTATCCAGAAATCCAGAAAGATTACAACTTCGACAACGTCAGTCACAGCGACAAACAGAATGGCAAGGGGCACTATCAATCACGCATATATCATTCTGGAATAGCTTTATTTTCATCACAATTTCCGATAACAACTGGATTTCAGTTTTACACAAACTGAACTGATTATGTAAGAACGATGCTATGTGCAAAATGATTCCCATTGATGGCATGGTGTAAACTTATTATCTTTTCGATAGTGCGTCTTGAAAACCTTTCTCTAATTTAGTGGTTAAATCACAGATATGGTTAATTTTCGACCTGGTTCTGTTTACCCTTCTTGTAAGGTCCTAGCTGTCTGTTGGTCTGTGTGCCGTCTCGTTGTAGCTGAACGTATTATAAGAATTTCGCTTGGTACCTGACACAGTACCGTTTGCAAGAGTTTGTAATCGTGTATATTTAGTAAGTAATTTATTTTCGGAATTTAATGTTTATTTATTATTATTTATTTTGCACTGCACTTGCAATCCATAACAAAAGTCGCTTGTAGATTAGTTGTTATGCAGAAATGAGTTATTATGTAATATTATATTCACGCTATATTTATCAATTCTAAATCGGAGTCGTCGCTAGCTGGCTGCCGTGGCGTCAAATTCGAGTTCAAAGTTTGTAGGGCCTAAGCACTACCTAACCGAATGTAAAGTCAACATGCTTGTATACGACTTACATAATAAATGACATGTATAGGACTGGCCAGCGTATGTGCATATTTTGCCTGCTCGTTTCCTACACGTCAAATATGGTGATCGGATGAAATCGTCAGCGATTTGTTGTTGATCCTAAGTAAATGTATAATATATATATACAGACATGCCACATGATACGGATTACCCGTATCCGATACGGATTTTGGCCGTTTATACGTGATACGGCCGTACTCCATTTTGATACGGATTTTAACTACATTTACGGAGACATTATTTTTAACCACATTATGTCCTTGTAGGCGTAACAAAAATACAGCACAATGGAATAATCGTTTACCGTTAGTGACTAAGTAATTCGATTCGAAACGAACGAACTAAACCACCGATTAGTTTATTGTAGCGCATAATAGATGGCGCGCTGGTAAATTTGTTCTGAAAACTGCGGCAGATGGCTCAACGGGTGTGAACAGGGCGCGTGGCAGGCGCGTGACGATTATGTAACGCAGTACAGGAAATGGAGCTCGACGCGGCGAAACCGCCTGTATTTCTGATTTCAAGATGTTGACGCTTGCCAGTGAAACTTCGATATACGCGCGAACTGCTGAGATAAATTGTTATTATTTGATGACACTGTCTGTTTTGCGGTATGCAGTTTAAACGTGCTGGAGTGAACTAAAATGTCGGTAATACGAATACGAATACGAATACATTTAGTTCAGGTAAAAACCCATATACAATTGGTACATACATTAGCACATCTATGTAGATGTAACACTTCAAATATGTTAAAAAATGAATAGATAAAAATATATAAAGTTATTAGTTAGATAAGTGTAAAATTGTATAAAAAAAAACAAATAAAATAATTAGCAATATACAGGATGTGATTGTATAATAAATATGCAATTAATTCAGGTAAATAAACGCCGTTTGGAAAGTATGTTATATAAACAACTTACTGACTTTAAAAATATATATAATAATAATAATAAATAAATAATAATAAAGTTATATGCGAGACATGATGACTATCTTATAGATTAACCGTGTATAACGAATTGGCCCAGCTAATCTTCACTGGGCCATTTACTATTTCATAACAATTGTACATAACCCTAATCAAGTCGTTATTTATGTTAAAAATGCGTTTTTTTAAACCATAAATGTTCTTACGCAGTAGGGCGTCAAATGTATCTATAGCATTACCAGCAAACATGCCACTCGCGCTGTCCCGTCGGCTATATCCCCAAATCCGTAATATTCCAGTTAACTGGCCTAAATTATTAGGGCCTTTTTATAACGGTTTTACCACGTTTTTTTCGATGTGTATGTGTTTGGAATAGCATTCTCCATCATACCCGCTAAAACGAGGTCGGATATCATTTTTTTTTAAATTGTGTTTTATATCAATTTAATGTCGTCGAGACGACGGAAATAAGCCGATGTCACTGGGCGTGAGCAATACATAACGCTCCCCAGACGTATCATGACCGCAAAGCCGACGTATTGCGATTTGCGAATGTGTCCCCAAAACTAAGGCTACATCGTTAACTTATTATTCTATATAATGCAGATATATTTGTTTTAAGCATACATTTGATAAAATATGGCTAATTGTTGTTTCGACTTCGCAATGCACACGCTATACATCCTTTGACAAAGCCGGGGTTTGAGACCCCGATGTGTCTGGACTGCGCTAATTTAACTGCTCGCGCCTTGTGACATCCGCTTGTTTACGTAGACTCGACGGCATTACATTGATCAAAAACACAATTAAAATATATATATATCTGACTTCTTTTTAGCGGGAGTGGTGCAGAATGACATTCCAAACACACAAACATGCGTTTTGAAAAAGCCTTAAGAACTTAGGCCAGTTAACTAGAAGATTTGATTAGTGATACGGATTGATACGGATTCTTACAGAATTTTAGGTCAAAAATACGGATTGCCATCCCAAAAATGTGGCATGTCTGAATATATATATATATATATACAGTATATATATATATATATATATATATATATATATATATATATATATATATATATATATATATATATATATATATATATTGGAGTAGTCGAGCGTACACGCTCCAGTTTCTGTATGCATTGTCAATTAGTCGCCATATTTTGGCCGAGTTAAAACGACCTTCCCTGTGGCTTTAATATTATTGACGTTTCTGAATAGGTATGTAGGCCTAAGTCGTCGAACATATTGGCGTCACTGGAAGGCAGGAGGCCACAGGGACATTGTCCTTCCCTCAGATCAGAAATTGTTAAACGTCATAGTCAAAGTATAATATGTATATATATATATATATTATGTATATATATACATATATACAATATATATGTATATAATATGTATAAATGTGTATCATATGTGTGTGCGTGTGTCTGTGAGCGTGCGTGCATGAGGGCGTGTGTACGACGGGCTGGAGATTCAAGTAACGTCCTCAATCTTTAGGGAAGGGGTTCGATTTGTTTCATCTGACGTTTCTTAGAGCGTGAAGGCATTTGTTGGTGAGCCTCAACTTGGTCTCAAGGAGTGGCACAAGAAGCCGGTGTTTGTGGACAGCCTCTGAGCGCAGCGAGTAGACCTAATTGTGACCATGAGAGCGGAGCCGCTGACACTCGATGTACATATCCAGTCGTTTACTCCTATCATGATCTCAACTGCAAATGTGTAGCAGACAGCTAGGTATGCTATGTACCATACAAAGCAGCTGAAAGATTAAGATGAGTGATCCACCTCATTACTCTGCGTGGTTTGTCAATTCTCTCATTGTTTGCCTTGTATGTGTGACCTGCCATCGCAAACATAATTATTATGCATATTCAAATATTTAATGTGTGTCACCCTTATATAATATATAGACCACGATTCCTCCCCTTGCATTCTGTGAAAATGGTTCACTCGGGTGTTTCCCGAAATGTTATTAAACTGTAATTAATAATTATATATATATATATATATAAGTTTAATAACGTTTCGGAAAACACCCGAGTGAACCATTTAAAATGTCCCAGTCTGGTAGCACATACGTGTTTACGAATGTAGGTACGTATACAATGTATACATAGTGTGTATTTGTTATGTATGACGTATTTTGTTAGCATATACCGTTCAGAGATATGTTTGGCTTACTGCAGTTGGACAGAGACACTGCATGAATGAGAGACGGGGGTCAGACTATGGTTCTCCAAGGTTCAACACTGCAGCATGGGATTCAAATTCGCCTTATCGCGATTGGTAGTCCGATGCTCAAGCCAGTGTGCCACTGTGCATGTATTCGATACATAAAAACATGGTTATCTATGTGTGTGCGTGCGTGCGCGTATGTATGTGTATTTCTGTGTGTGTGCCAATATATCTGTATCACAGCTTATGCTTACCAGTGTTCTAGGAAAGAAAGTGCCATAACACATGCGCCACACGCGCATACACACAATACATTATATGCCCTTCTCACAAAACAAGTAGGTAGTGACAACAAAACTTATACAAACGTGGAATTTATTTCATTATTTCGTCACGCGATGCTTACAAACGCATTTTATATCGACATCCAGCAGTACAAAATACAATCAAATCGGTCGTCGCTTATCTAATCAACATTCAACATTGGCAGCCTTACGTCGACCTCTAGTACGGAAATCCATACATTTGGTAATCTTCTTACTTGATTCTAAAACCTACTGAAGGCGAACTCAAAACCACGTATTATCTAGAATACTGCATCAATTGTCATCCTAAGAAATGACAAATGTTCCTTGGGGTCACGTTCTTCTGACCTGCTCCGTTCAACACTGGGGTGTGTCCGACTTGCTGTAGAGCGAGCCGCTGCAGCAGATGGCGAAGTCCGTGTTGTAGACAATGGAGCCCCCGCAGCAGCCTGCGCGGTCTTTCGACAAGAAGACGCTACTGCCGCAACACTGCTCGCCTTTGTCTGGATGGTACACTTGGTCACCACACACTGCAAGTGACAATCACTAGTCGTTAATAGACCAGGTAATACCGAAATGAAAAGATCGTAACCCGCGGGAAACCGGGAAAGCCCGAAAGAAGACAGGGTGGATGGGTATAGATTCACCGTTGACACGCGGTTTGTTTTTCCGGAAGCAGGCGTTATGTCGTGCGTATAAATACACATGGGAACCAGTTGTACGAATACGACAGAGCTAATTCATGAAATATAGACAATTCTCTTCATGGTAAACATATAGAGTACTTGTGCAAAAACATGTTTATGCCAATATCAGATGGCATAATATTTAGTGGTATTACGTATCATACGGTAGTATCTACCAGAAGTGCAGTATTAAGAATGCAATGCAGTATGGTTCCCGGCTTGCATTCACCAACATTTCCGAAGTTCTCCGAAATAGACCAACATTTCCGAAATAATAATCATAATTTATTTTTAAATCACCAGCGGTTCGTAGAATAACTTTATTAACGTTTTAATATCAATTTTGTTTTTATATTAACTGTTTTAAGAGAACACACCACACCCACCCCAAGCGCACAAGCTTCGATTGGACTTTTAACGCACGGAAAGGGCCCAGTCCAGTATATGGAAGAAGAAGAAGACCGAGCATTTCCTAAAGGTTTCCCGAAAGACCATGCATGGTGCCCGATTACCTGGTCTATTCTGTCGACTCGAAGTTACTGACACATTACGAACACGCTACGTGTACATCCAATGCTATGCTATACTCACTATGCTATGCTTACGAGTGATACAGTTGTATTTATTCTGTAACACTACATGTGAACACCGGCTACTGTCAAAACATTCTCAATATTACCGAGCATAGTCACCCATTTGTTCTCCGTGTAAGATGCAACAGCATTCCGCAAACCTTTTTTTTTACTTGGCGTTTAATTTGACAAAACATAAAATACCCTATAAAAGTAAAACAAATATCCTTCAAATTTGCTCACAACGACGCCATATCGAAACAACAAATAAAATCGCACTATTTAAACGCCATTTAAATCGTTGTTTACGCAAAACGAAGACGCTGTCTCGTCAAAAATAAAAGAAACAACCTAGCCATGTCACTGCTCGGAGAGAGCAGAAAGATAGCATGTCCAACAAAACTTCAACCAAATGAGTTCTGGTGTAGATCGTCGTTAGGAATTCCGATATCACCAAGTCAAATGCTGTACAAAATGTGCCAACCATCGTCTTACTGTGTCTCAAGCAATGCTAAAAATCATAACGTCATCGCTTATACAAGAGCAACGTTATCTTCCATTGTGAAATATACTTCTTTCCAAACGTTATAATCGTCTGCAATATTAATGATTCTTCAGTAAAGCAGTTGTGTTATCCAGAGCTATGTGATAACGACATCGTCAAGCTGATAGGTAAATTAACTTGCAAAAAGAAGATAATTTGGCAGATGGAAAACTGTAGGCGAGTTTGGAACGACGACAAGGGTTTAAAGAACGTTGGGATATATACCTTCTTAGATTCTTACTTAGAAAGAATTAGGAAAAAACAGAAAGAGGCCATAGCTAAATCTTCTTCGATATTCTACTGCTTTTGTATGATGAATAGTATTTGCTTAGGAAACATGTGTATGCCTTATGACTAGTGTTACTAGTTAAAAACCTATTCTCACTGTAATTCTAGTATTCTACATAATATATTCTACATATCCCACACTTTGATTGTGAATGGTTTACTGCGTACTGGGATTCTGGAAACCAGTTTGATAAATTACAATCCAAAAAAGATTTTTCTTTTTTTGGAAAGAGAGAGTTACATACGTGTATAAGAAATCGATATTCTCAAGAACTCGATATTCTCGAGAAATCCGGCATTGTGTCAGGCAACTTGACAAGTCTAGCTTGTTACAGAGCCAACCTTGTACTGTTTACTTAGCAAAGTAATATGTTTATGATGGCCTACAACGGCTGTTGCTGTACGAACCTTTGCCTTTCTTTTTCTTGGGACTGGAATGTCCTTCTGTCATTCCAGTAACGACGACACTTAGGAGCAGGAGACATATGAGTAGATGACCCATTCTTTGTGACATGTTGCAGTTAGTGCTTTCTACAAACTGAGTAATAAACTATTACATTTATATAAGCACTTTATCAATAAAACATGCATGACTAGAAGAAACAAAACAATAGTATAAATTATACAACAGAAAGCATTCGTACAGATAACTACACAAATAGAATAAATAATTTGCTGATTGTGTAAATCTGTTATAAAGAATAAATGAAAACAAGTGTGTGTGGGTGTGCATGTGTGTGTTTTTGTGTGGAAACTACAGTGAATTTTAGATTGAGCTAAAATTATTATAATTTCAGCGTTTTCTTTATAGTGTTTCACATTGTCTGCCTTCCATGAACACATTTGGGAAGCAAGCTATGAGGCGATTTCTAGAACAGTACGGATTGCAGCGCACCACGAGAATGCCATGAGACATAATTGCATCCCCAGTAAGCAGTATGTCTTCACCTTGTCATTGTCACTTATTGACAATATTGTGACTTGTGGGTGGTTTTGAATTCGATTGTTTGTTCTACGTGTAGTCAAGACTTCAATTGAGTCAATTTTGATTGCTGTACGTATCAAACTGCTATAGCAATGTATGTTTCAATAATAAACGATGTATGGATGATTGTAAATTGACTTATTTAATTTGTTGTTGCATATGCTGCCTTGTTTCCGCACTTCTTGTCAGTTTTGTAAATGACACCAAAATCCGTGGCACGTAAATCCCAGCGTGTTTTACTGGCATAGAAGGATTTTGAACAACAGTGTATTTAGACTTACTGTATCTTTATCATGTTAGTGTTTATTCGATTTCGCGCGACAAATTGCTTGACGGTTGAGTCAGACAGTGGAAATGACACTGAATGTTCTTGCAAATGATGTCATTCAAGTCAACAAAATATGCACGCGAAAAAATACATCCCATGTAAATATTGTAATGTTGATACGCCGTGTACACCCTGTTTATTTCACACATTTAAGCTCCTACAAACACATCACGTTCCTAATAAAATCACTAGTTGATCTATAATATCACGTTCTTGATAACATCACTAGTTAATCTCTAATATATACAGCATCAAACAAACGTGAAGTAAGTAAATACCAAAGTCTTTGCCGAAAGTACGCAGGCACCACCATCAAAACACCGTTGTTCGCTCTGCGCTGTGTTAAGCGCTGAATGGCTAGAGTATATCACGTGAATCAGTCCGAGATCATGCCAAAGCTGTGCACTCAGGGATTTAAACGTGGAGGACCCGTTTTGAATCTCCCTAATGAGGATCGCAAACACTCGTAGTTGGAAGAGGAATTAGACCATCAATCTCAAAGACTTCTCTCATCAAAGTCCGTGTTGATCAGCCCCATTAATTGCTTCAGCTTACCCGGCAAAGTTTGAGGACCACTAGCATGTAACTAAAGACAGCATCTTACTGACTTACAGCTATATATAATATAGGTATTCCTTACAACACCTCCTCCACTCGATCAGCTCCATGGCCATGCTGTGCAGCCTAGGCTACAAAGCCAGGTGCCATGGGCCATGCATCGGTGATGTCCCAGTGATCAAGCTGCTGTCACCCGCAGCAATATCAACGAAACGTGATCGGCATATTCAACAACGCTGACTGGGAATAATCAAATGTTCCCGGCTTAGGAATATAGAAGAATTCAGTGCACGTATTCGTCCTCATGATAACCCAGTACACAGATCAACTGGCAATTGCTGGACGTCCTGCTTTGTAGACCGCGGTGGCACAGTAGGGAGTAGCTAGAGCGTCGGATTCTGAAACGGAAACAAAACGGGTTCGAATCATTGTGCTGCCGTGTCGAACACTGGGCAAGTCAATTTACTTTACGTTGGCCCAGTTCAGGCGGTTGAAGTAAAGAGTATGTAGCTATAAACTGGTCGATATTGGATTACGAACTTTCTTCGCAGACCTATATTAATAGTCGAGTTGCCACCCTATGCTGTACTGTAGCGAACCTGGAAATGTTTGGTCGTCTAAGGTTTTTTTTGCTGAATCATATAGATTATGTGTCCCTGAACTCAAATCCGTGGGATGGCAATGCGCCATCCTTGGGCAACTCGTGGGAACCACGAAAATCCAAGATGGCTGTCGTGATCCTGATAGATTACAAAATGTGTTTATCTTTAAACTACATCATGCCAGAAACATAATTTTTGTATGTACACGCATGCTTTGAGGTACGAGGAATTCAATGGAACCGTTTATAATAATGTCCGACTATGTCCACACGACCAAAATTCAAAATGGCCGCCATTTCCACCAACTATTGCCAAAATCGAGCATAATTTGATTCCGTTTTGCTATATAAATATGATTTTATTTTGTCCATTCCTATGTTTGACCATATCAGGACTTAAAAGGAAGTATTTCAACTAATGTCCGCCCAAGAAAACTAAGTAATATTCAAAATGGCGTCATTTTAGCCAAACAGATTTAAGAGCCACGATTTTGTGCCTATTCCTACGTTTCAGCATACGGGCAAGAACATAGTACTGGTATATACTTGTACTGCCTTAATTATACCTGAAATATATACATGCAATATGAGGAATTTAATGTAAGCATTTTCTATGGTCACGTGACACAAAATCAAGATGGCCGCCATTTCAACCGAAAATAGCTCGAAGATTTATTGGTGGGCCAGTCATGGGAACCGCTTCAAATCAGTCAGTCTTCGACCTGGTGGCATGCACACCCTAATGTCATTCAATGGCTGTATTGGAAACTTAATGAAAGCTAGTGGTCTTGAAGTACTGGTTGGGGCTGCATTTGGTGGTTTGACATCGATCATGAATGGCAAGGCATAGGTGAAATAAATTCCTCCGTATGGTGACAGCCTTTGTTGCCATACGACTTCCTCAAAGATGGTCCCAAGACATTCGAAGATATCAGTCAGTATCTTGACGCAGTTCGGGAACACCCAATCGGTAGGCTGTTGGTTGACTGCCTCATACGGCCTACGCTCATTGCGCACCAATTCGAACGTGCTGAGCGTGATTGTAATTATCTTTTGCAGCAGCACTGCTACCAGCAAATGCTACCCTACTTCTTTGCAGCTGGCCACTGGCAATACGCTAGATACATTACATGGCATGTGATAGAAATGCAGTATATGTTGCCAGATGATGCCAAGATGGATCTGTTAGCAGGTGCTCATGTATGTCGTCATAGGCCAGGCACATGGAATTCTGTGTCTGCAGACCAGTTTGGAGAGCAAACATACACCAAGAAGGGTAAGATGCCTGGGGTTTGAAGGGATTAACCATGTCAGAAGACCAATTGGCCATTTGGGTGGAGTCCTACCCTATCTATGCCCATGTCACACTTGCCATATATTCCATGTATTCAGCTGATGATGAGATGAAGGAGGAGAAACGAAAGGAGGAAGGAGAGAAGAGGCGCATACTCGATACAGATGACAGGAATCGTGTTTACGAAGAGTTGAAGAAGCATTCACATCCTCTCAAACTGACAAGTTCAAGCCTCTATAACATCATTAATGGCAAAGTGGCGAATGCTTCCGTCAACGTCCAGGAAACCCGCAAGATGGGGGAGAGCATGCTCCTTGACTTCAAATCGTCATTACCTGGTGGCTTCCACGCTTCCCTGAAAAGAAAAGGCAAAACCATGGAATCTATCAAATGTGGCGTAACCATAGGTGATAAGACGCTCTATGACATGGCATCACTAATCTGTCGTCTCATCACAGTAGGGCAGCACCGGCAAGTCGAACTTCAAACACTCTTTAACTATGAATTGTGCGCTGTTCCTGCATCAAACAATGATGAATATGGATGTCTCAGGACAGGGACAAAATCCACTCTTGTCTCTAAACTGAAAGTGGACGATCTTCAGCTAGATGCTCCAGACATGCATAGTCATCGTCGATGGCCAACAACTGCTATATCACATCGTTTGGCCATGTGCTTGGTCTGCTTCAGATCTCGCCAACAGCAGGAAGGATAGACTCGGTCAGTACCAACCAACAGAAGTGCTGGTAATCTTCGATCGCTATGATGACAGGTCAGCAATAGATCATGCGCGAATCCGGCGTGCAGGTGAAGGGGTTGTTAACTACAATATCACAATATCAAGCAAGCTCCCATGCCGCGATGCCATCATGAAGAGCAAAGCGAATAAGATGGCTCTCGTCAGAGTTCTCTCCACTTTCGATTTGGGCAACAATGTGACGATGGTTGGAAGAGAGGAGAGTATGTACAGCCATGATGAAGCAGATATTACCATCATCAGTTATCATCTGGAAGCTGTAAAGAATGGTAAGAACATTGTACGAGTGATCAGCGATGACACTGACGTCTTTGTTCTGCTTATCTACTGGGTGTGGAGATTGCAGATTGCAGCCTGTGTGCAGCTAGATCGATGGTGTGGGGCTATCCTCAATATCAATGAAAGTTCTTCGCTCCTTGGTGCGAAATCCCTCCAATTGCTCGGTATGCATGCATTATCAGGCTGCGATACTGTGTCCTATCCATTTGGTCATGGCAAAGCGACGGCGCTAAAGGTACTGAAGTCCGCCGACCACTCTGGCCTCTATACTGTATTCGGTGAAGAGAGTGCTAACCACTAGCAGTTGCTAGAGACTGGACGCAAATTTATTTGCTCGCTCTATGGTGTTGCTGCAGGCGAAAGCATGGCTTCTGCCAGGTATGCGCTCTACACCGAAAGGACAAGAGGGAAAGCTGTATGTGTCAAAACGCTTCCACCGACAGACGCTAATTTGGCATATCACATCCTGCGAGCACACTATCAAGTAATCCTCTGGAAGGCAACAGACCAGCAGACTCCGCCTGCTGTTGACATCGCTGCTTACGGTTGGTCAGGGTTGCAGGGTGTGTGCCAACTCCACGCATTGCAAGAGGACCAGCAGCTCCTCCTGCCCTCATGGACGTCATCAACTGCCAATGCAAAGCTGTCGGGAAAGCTTGCAGCAGTCCTGCATGTAGCTGTCATTCTGCAGGATTGTCTTGCACGCCATACTGTTATTGTGTTGGCGAAGCCATGTGCTTCAATCCTTTCACCAAATGTTGGCGAAGCCATGTGCTCCAGTCCTTTCACCAAACATGATGAGAATGAAGCTAGACATGATAATGAGGATGAAGGTGCTAGTACGGAGGAAGAGCGGGGCTAGAGAAAATTGGGAATAACCTTTTCTATGAGAACGTAATGGGAATGATTTATCGTTTAAATACCAATGGTTAATAATGTATACTGTGTCAATGCCCAAATGAAACTTGCCATTGCAAACAAGTTATCAGTGGGTATCAGCAGTTATATAATTCAGTACTTCTGATGTTATACTTTTAAATTGTTGTACCATTTTGTGTCATTTCCCAAGCTTTTTGTGCTTCTTGTCAGGTGTAGTAATATACACATACATAAAGGTATAACTATTAGCCTTCCTGGAACTCAGTCATGATGAATGTTCAATGCTGAAGAGGAATTGTAAATAAATCTTCGAGCTATTTTCGGTTGAAATGGCGGCCATCTTGATTTTGTGTCACGTGACCATAGAAAATGCTTACATTAAATTCCTCATATTGCATGTATATATTTCACGTATAATTAAGGCAGTACAAGTATATACCAGTACTATGTTCTTGCCCGTATGCTAAAACGTAGGAATAGGCACAAAATCGTGGTTCTTAAATCTGTTTGGCTAAAATGACGCCATTTTGAATATTACTTGGTTTTCTTGGGCGGACATCAGTAGATATACTTCCTTTCAATTCCTGATGTGGTAAAACATAGGAATGGACAAAATAAAATCATATTTATATAGCAAAAGGCAATCAAATTATGCTCGATTTTGGCAATAGTTGGTGGAAATGACGGCCATTTTGAATGTTGGTCGTGTGGACATAGTCGGACATTATTATATACGGTTCCATTGAATTCCTCGTACCTCAAAGCATGCGTGTACATACAAAAATTATGTTCCTGGCATGATGTAGTGTAAAGATAAACACATTTTGTAATCTATCAGGATCACGGCAGCCATCTTGGATTTTCGTGGTTCCCACGAGTTGCCCAAGGATGGCGCATTGCCATCCCACGGATTTGAGTTCAGGGACACATAATCTATGTGATTCAGCAAAAAAACCTTAGACGACCAAACATTTCCAGGTTCCCAAAATGGCAACTCGACTATAATTGCAACGCAGCGTGACTGCATATATTATGCTTCCCGTGAAAGAAGTCGGGATGGATTGAACAGGTCATCCAGAAGTAAAGCTTAAAACGATTTGACGAGTCATAAGGAGCGACACTGCGCTGTAAGAAGTTACGTTTACTTTTAAGTTTTTATTAGGCCAGCGCTTATTGCCACAATTAATCGCATGTGCCAAAGTAGCGGGTTATAAGCAATAGGCACCGTAAACAAGTGGCTGTAGTGTCAATGACGGCCAAAGGCCTCCAAAAATCGTATGCAAAACTGTAGCTAAACAAGCGAAATCGAGGTGTACACGTGCGGATTCGAATATTACTGTGTCCATCATTTAGCCAAAGTTGCACTGGAATGTTGAGTGACTACCAAAACGAGCGTGCAAATTCAAGATTGGATCGGCACTGCAGACGAGAAAAAGACGTACGTGCATGGTGTGTCGCCATAATAGAAACCTCACGAACGATCGAGAAGCTAGACCTCGATCGCGATCCGATCGAGTCGGTGAATTATACTATATAGACCCTGTAGATGATGTGGCGTACCCTGCTGGGCAGGAACATCTAGCAGATGAGTATGAGCTCAAAATAAACAGGCAGATCTGGAAACATAAGGCTGCGCGCCTAGCTTTGCCCAATCACGGGACAGTATATATATATATATATATATATATATATATATATATATATATATATATATATATATATATATATATATATATATATATATATATATATATATATATATATATATATATATATATATATATATGCGCGGCACAGTGATGACAATTGAGAGCAAATTATTTGAACGGTACTCAAACACCAGTTGCATGAGTCCGGCTTGTTTCACAATTTATTCGAGATTGGTATAAATTTGGAAAGCATACACAGTTGAAGGGAATTAAGCCACATTCCACTGGGTAAATTCGATGACCGCAGCGTTGAGATTTTGTTTTTAAAGGCTACAAAAGAGAATGTATATGTCACTTAATTGTGTTCACGTGCACATAATATTTTGCGACAATAATGTTCAAGAACCCATGCGGAAATCGGGGTTCGTCATAATAATTATTCCCTTCATTCTAGCTATTATAGTGCGATATTTCTCTAATTTAATTACCACAATAAAAACACAACTTGTTGAGGACTAAACTGAACATCGAAAGATACAAATTATAAATCATACAACGTTTCTGGCATTGGTCTACTCCATTGTCTCCAAACTGCTAAAGTACTTTTTTTATCGTGCTTTTGAAACAAAATGCAATAATTAAACTTTGCTATTCCCAATGAAACAAGAAATTGTGGTGCATCCACTTTTTTTGCATATTTATTTGGTAAATTGTGTGCGATCAATTGTAATGAACAAATATAAAAAAGACATGAAAAGATGCAGAGATTATTGCATGTCGCTCGATTCTGTCGAGTGATCACAGTTAGATTCAACAAGATTGGCAATTTCCGGTTCCGTCTGCAACACTAAAAGCTTCAAACATGTCGGCGAGCATGTTGTCAATATCGGGCAGCCGACAAACTGGCCAGTCGGTGCGAACCCAGAATGGTGAGACTAAAAACCATGTACCAGTGTCCACAATTTCTTACCAATACAATTCAAGCATCTGACTGAATTTCGCTTTGCAGCGTTTGGTTCCAATGGCAATGGTTGCTAAGTCATGCCTGCCGAACATGTGCGTGGTCGGACATTGTTTGCCGGGCAGGTTTCGACGGAACATTCCAGAATAGTTTTGCTAGTTTTTCTGCAGCTTATTCCGTTTCATAGACTGATATGTCGACGTCGCTTTGTGCGATAAATACTATACATTTAGAAAATAATACTGGAACTAGCAACAGTAGCAGCACTTAAAATAACACGAATTAAGACGTCGTCGGCCGGCTAGTTGAGTTCAAACGATCCGTCCTCATAACCCTGACCCTGTATCCAACATTTTTAACAGCACACAACTTATTCGTCAGTCGTTTACTCAGTGAATATAATTGTATTTTTGCGTCAGTGTGGGCACTAGTTAAATGTAGTAATACCAATTACACCAACCCTAGCAGGGCACTGAGCTGTGAATACATTTACCCCAGTTTGACAGCCCAGGCTCAGATCATTCAACTTCAACCTAGGCATATCTGTTCTGTAAAACTATTGTGTCCACACATTTTGTGGTATAAATAACACTCCCTTTTGCTTTCTATTTCTTCACAATAACATATTGAGTATATACTTTTTATTTTATGCTTTGATAAGAGTCAGTGGGACAATCGTCTGTCAATGCTATTGGCTTCATTCTGTCATTTTACATCATACCTGGTATTCAAATTAATATATACAACTCCATTCTTGTTTATGCCAGACTGTCTCTGCTGCTGGTCGCAGTGCACACAACGTGAAGTGAGAGTATAAGGGTGTCCCATCAAAGGCCATCATACCACATAATACATTTTAGAAAGTCAATGGCAGATATTTATAATATTTTATTATTATTATCAAATAATTTGTTATAATGGTTGGCATAGTAATATTCAAAACACCCCACTGACCAGGAATTCAACAGATTATACAACATAACATTACAAATGTTGACAGAAGGCATCCATTTTGGGCAGCGCTTTTTGCAGGATAAAAATGTTGCCTGTCTCATCATATTTTATTGGTGGACTTGTGGATTTTAACTCATACATTCAAGTCAGTTGGGGTGTTTCATGACCTGAAAGAAACTACAAACACACATTTTACACTCGTTTACACACATTTTTCAAGGCATCTATGATTTTGGGAGAACCTTTTTGCTTCATAATTTGTTTACCCATCCAGTGATATCTACCCATCCTCATCTGGATTTATCCGTCCTAATGGCATGTGGACGGATTTCTGCAGAAAGCTATGATTTTTGGTGGATTTTATTTCAAGGTATTAAACCACTTGTTGGGTAAGTCAGATAGAGGGAGTCAAAGCTACAAACAATGCATGATCGCAAATTTCATAAAATAAATTAGTTTGATAATTTTACATTTCTGTTTAGTAAGACCTGTTTTGTATGTACCGTATACACAGTTGGTTCTCGTGCCTGTTTCAGTGATGGCAGCTTGTGCCATTTCCAACATCGTCAAGAGCAGTTTGGGTCCCGTTGGACTTGACAAGATGTTGGTGGATGACATTGGTGTGAGTAGTGACAATGACTCAGTGCACACTTGTACATATGTTTAACAGTACATGTGCTTTCCAAATGGTTCAACACAAATAAATAAAAATATTTGACAGTATTCCCATATGAATATAGTTTATTACTACAATTACCTTTGATGAAGAAAATTGCAATTTCCAATATTTAATTCAATTGACTTAGAAACAACCATTGACTTAATTAAGCGAAATGTACATTATTAAGGCTATTCCAAAAGGTGTGATTTAAAAATTAACTTTGTTGCAGAACCTCTATCATTCAGTTGCAGTGTTAGTCAATTTTTTATTATTACAAAAAACAACCTAGCTGATGACCTAACATGTGCTGAACTGGCGAATCATCTGTGAATATAGGATGTCACAATCACCAATGATGGCGCAACAATCTTGAAGTTGCTTGAGGTTGAACACCCAGCCGCAAAGATCCTGGTTGAGTTGGCCCAGCTGCAGGACGAAGAAGTTGGAGATGGAACGACCTCAGTGGTACGGTTTTAAAACACAGTCTAATAAACCTGCTGTTCTCTTATTCCGTATACGAAATCCTTGGAGATCGTTACATCGTGTCCTTGTGTTTCTATGGTGTAAAACCCCAAAGAACCATAGCTGGATTCCCACTCAACTTGCTTATGGGTTCACACTTAACCCGTGGAGTATATACAGTGGGGTAAAGCAATAGCGTGTGTGCAACATGCACTGTGGTGTTTCTGTGACCACTTGATAGCACACATTGCATACACGATGTTTAGCACAGTTTGATTGTTTATGTTTTGTGTATGATTGTTCTATCTTGAGAGGCTTTCATGTGTATTGTGGGGAGCGCTGGTCGCGCGGTAGAGCGCCAGACTGTCAATCGAGGGGACAGTGGTTCAATCCCACCTACTGCTGTTTAGAAACTTGGGCAATTTCGTTCACCCCACATTTGCCTGTGTCATTCAGAAGAGACTAAAAGCCGGTGGTCCCTTCTATCTGGTGTTTATGCCAGGGGAAGTAAACGATCCTACACGGGACGGGGTAAATGTGTAACCTGTGGTGGACTCACTAATTCTTGTTGGACTTTAAAACGCCCTGCAAAGGGCCCCGTCCAGTATCTGGGAGAAAGAGAAAGCCCAACTGGTGGTGTGTTACCAGCGGTGCTGCCTGACATGATGGTAAATGTGTACCCTTGTTTACAATATCTGCAGTGTTGGTCATGTCTTGAGGGGGACGGGGGTTACATTGAACAAAAATCAGGTTGTTGTGCTCTCTCTTACTCCTTTACCTATCAACCTTTTCCAACTTGTGTTCCTGGTTTCCGAGTTCCCGTTCAACTTGCTCCTGGGTACAACTCCGTTGCCCTGTGGGTATATACAATGGGATATAACAAGTCTGGCTGTGCAGAACGTGTTGTTGACTTGTCATTGCTTCTGTAGCCATATCACAACTGCACTTGTCATACAGGACTTCACAATTGTCTGATTTTTTCCAGAACTTGGTGACTTTCCTGTGACATCCTATGTCTGTAAGCTTGAAAGGTCATCTGAATAATCTGTTTGCATTGGTCAGGCATCTCGCCATCTCATGCTGACCACTTGTAGATCATGGTCCATGGTGTGGCCTTTCTTTGTTAGCCACTATTTGATGGTCCCACAAAGGGGGAGGGGGTCTCATCGGTTCAGTCGCAAAAACATCCATTAGCATTGGTTCAAACCAACCCAGCAAAGGGGTGTGGGATTTTTACGATTTAAAACGTCAGCATCCATTAACATTTGTTTCATGTTCTTGTCAGTTGTTTTCTGTGTTTCGCGATGACAACCAAACCGAAGTGTTCTGTGTAATACTTAATGTATTTTTGGACAAACCTATGAGACCAACCCAAGTAAAAGGAAATTAATACTTGATTTCTACATTGTAGCACAACTCCTGTTGTATTGTTTGTGTTTCCGTGGTATTTGCTGCGGTCCTGTCATTGGCAGTGTGTTTGACTGCAGGTGATCATTGCTGCGGAGCTGTTGAAGAACGCAGACGAACTAGTCAAGTGTAAAATCCACCCAACATCCATCATCAGTGGCTTCAGACTCGCTTGCAAGTGAGTGGGGCTGCTTGTGTGACTTCAAGTCTTTATGCACGGTCAAATTTTTATTAGTTCAAAATGTCCCGGCAGATAGTTGTGGGCCTGTGAACATAAT
Organism: Oasisia sp. SBJ-2009; assembly: GCA_964017155.1. Taxonomy (NCBI): domain Eukaryota; kingdom Metazoa; phylum Annelida; class Polychaeta; order Sabellida; family Siboglinidae; genus Oasisia; species Oasisia sp. SBJ-2009. The sequence goes on along the minus strand of OZ024855.1, from coordinate 56,700,392 downwards.
CCAGTCCAAGTGTTCAGTGTAAATAGTTATAGAATGTGTTTTCCACCTGTCCACTCGGTGGCTCATTTTAAAACCTCTACGAAATGAATTTTGTTGATCCAAAAATCAAATCCTTATATAGCTATTATGGCGTGTCTGTCCCAGTGTTATCATGACGTGTCTGTCCCAGTGTTATCATGACGCGTCCGTCCCAGTGTTATCATGACGCGTCCGTCCCAGTGTTATCATGACGCGTCCGTCCCAGTGTTATCATGACGCGTCCGTCCCAGTGTTATCATGACGCGTCCGTCCCAGTGTTATCATGACGCGTCCGTCCCAGTGTTATCATGACGCGTCCGTCCCAGTGTTATCATGACGCGTCCGTCCCAGTGTTATCATGACGCGTCCGTCCCAGTGTTATCATGACGCGTCCGTCCCAGTGTTATCATGACGCGTCCGTCCCAGTGTTATCATGACGCGTCCGTCCCAGTGTTATCATGACGTGTCTGTCTCGTGACGCGTCTGTCCCGTTGTTATCGTGACGCGTCTGTCCCGGTGTTATCGTGACGCGTCTGTCCCGGTGTTATCGTGACGCGTCTGTCCCGGTGTCATCGTGACGCGTCTGTCCCGGTGTTATCGTGACGCGTCTGTCCCGGTGTCATCGTGACGCGTCTGTCCCGGTGTTATCGTGACGCGTGTGTCCCAGTGTTATCGAGACGCGTGTGTCCCAGTGTTATCGTGACGCGTGTGTCCCAGTGTTATCATGACGCGTGTGTCCCAGTGTTATCATGACGCGTGTGTCCCAGTGTTATCGTGACGCGTGTGTCCCAGTGTTATCGTGACGCGTCTGTCCCAGTGTTATCATGACGCGTCTGTCCCAGTGTTATCGTGACGCGTCTGTCCCAGTGTTATCGTGACGCGTCCGTCCCAGTGTTATCGTGACGCGTCCGTCCCAGTGTTATCGTGACGCGTCCGTCCCAGTGTTATCGTGACGCGTCCGTCCCAGTGTTATCATGACGTGTCCGTCCCAGTGTTATCATGACGTGTCCGTCCTGTCTGACAGAGAGGCGTGCAAGTACATCCAGGAGAACATGACCATCAGCACGGAGGACTTGGGGCGAGAATGTATCATCAACGTAGCCAAGACCAGCATGTCCAGCAAGATCATTGGACCGTATCCTTGAGTGTTATGGTGTCACAGACCCAGAGAACCATAGCCAGATTCCCACTCAACTTGCTTATGGGTTCACACTTAACCCGTGGAGTATATACTGTGGGGTACAACAGCTGCATGTGTGCAGAATGCATTCTGGTTTTTCTATTGCCATAATGTTTGCACACATAGCGGACATGTTTAGTCAATAATATATCTTGATCATAACAGTTCTGCTACACTCAGGATGTCTGAACTTCTGGTAACAGTAACATTTTAAACATTTTTCGTATTTTATAAACAGTGAAGTGAAGCAACATTCTGGAAATCAAAAATTTCGGCCATTGACCCCCACCTAGTGGGAAAAGGCGAAGAAGATGCCCTTCTAGCATCTACCACTTGTTGTGAGACTTCTGTATGGCAGGCTGCTTGTCAGGATTTAGCAATCTTTGCCATTAAAGATGTTTTAACTCATAATTATCCACTTCACGGAGCCACGTATTGTGTACTTGTCATTACAGTTTACACATGCCAATGTTTTATTGTAACTACAATGTGAACACATGGCAAAGCTATCTTATATGATGGCCAAGCTGAATAAATTATGCATTTAATCGGTTTTATAATTTATTATTGGTCAGTAATAATTTATGGAAATTTTTCCAGTTTTTGAACATGGATTACCCAAATCTACTGTGGCCACAATGGCGGAAGGCAGTATTTCAACCAGTGATTTGCCATGGTATGTTTTGGATGGTTTATTTGATAGTTTTGGCGAAGAAACTATATCCGATGATGATGACCTTCGAAACGACAGCGTTGAACAAACTTAGCAACGAAGCTGACCGCGAGAGCGGGAATGTGTTTGTCCTTGACCGCTTGATGCCCAGTGACTCTGCGTTCTTCTCCAACATGGTGGTGGATGCTGCGACCGCTGTGAAGACGTCGGACGGGAAGGGTGGCTTCCGTTACCCCATCAAGGCCATCAACATCCTCAAGGCCAAGGGCAGGAGCAGTCGGGAGAGTATGCTGGTGGCGGGGTACGCCCTCAACTGCACCGTGGCTTCCCAGGGTAAGGGCGCCCACATTGAGTGGTGTTTGGTGAATGACTGTAATTCCCAGCAATTGTCTGTCTTCATCTTTCAGGATTGCTGTATTTTATTCAGGGTGAAAATAAATAAAGTACTACTAATAATAAGTTGGCTTTTTATTCTGTTTAATTTGTACTATTTTGATTCAAGAATTTTTTTATTGTCTGCGTAAAAGGGTGTATAAAAAACAATTTTGTTATTATACATTGAATAGTCTACACTAAAAAAATTATGCACGTGGCACAACAATTAATGCATCATGGCTGCTTTTTTTCCATTACATTCTTTTGTATAACTACTTTTGATTAATTTCATTCTATATTGTTCCATAATTTATTTGACTGTATCTGATGATCATGACATAAACTCTTAAGCACGACTGCAGAAGATTTTTATGTGCCACACATATACATATATATATATATATATATATCTGATGATCATGACATAAAATCTTATCAAGTTAAACACAACTACGGAAGATTTATGTTGTGCTATACGTTGTGTTTGGTGTGTTTCAGCGATGACAAAGAAGGTTGTCGGAGCAAAGATTGCCTGTCTGGACTTTGGACTGATGAAGGCCAAGATGAAGATGGGAGTGCAGATTCTGCTGGAGACACCAGAGAAACTGGACGGCATCCGACAGAGGTAGGCGGGGCCCAGCGGTCAAGATTAAGACCTCTCGTCTTGAGCTATTGGGTTTGACACCACTTGCTGGTGTGGGCAGGTTTATTGTAATTATAAACAACGGAGGGTACCTGTGGATGAATGTGTGGTAACTGAGAGGTGCCTAAAAGTGTACGATTAGTCACAGTAGTTTATAACAATTACAAATAAGTCATGTAGGTTGAACTACAAATGTGTGAAAGAGCTGGATGCATAAAATATTGCACACCTAGTGATGCCGTTCATAGAAATGCGTGTGTTTTCTTTCACGAGATGCTGCTTTTCTGTGGTCTTTGTCCTCCTTCTTGACAATATAACATCATGTTAACCCTTTCTCCACAGGGAGATGGACATCACGAAGGAGCGAATCAAGAAGATCCTGGCGGTTGGGGCGAATGTGATCCTGACTACTGGGGGCATTGACGACCTTTGTCTCAAGTACTTTGTGGAGGCGGGTGCCATGGCCGTTCGGCGATGCAAGAAGGCGGATCTACGCAGGATCGCCAAGGCAACGGGGGGTTAGTTGCGATTGTACCATAGTTTACAGTGTTGTCGTAATTGATTATGTCTTTGTAACTGGCCCCATATGCAGGCATTTTATTCACTTGCCTGTTTTATGATATGCTTTTCTAAAAGGGCCTTTCACCACTGCGTGACTGGAAATCCAAGAGAAATCAAGATGGGGTTAAACGGAACTAACCTGCCATGGAGTAAAATTTAAAGCAATGGATACTGCGCAATATAAGAATTTACTGTTACTTATATGTCTTGTTGTGTGTAGGTCAGCTGATAGTGACAATGGCGAACCTGGAGGGCGAAGAGACCTTTGAGGCGTCCTTGCTGGGCCAGGCAGAGGAGGTGGTGCAGGACCGCATCTGTGATGACGAACTCATCTTCATCAAAGGGTGAGTGTTGTATCACTGTTGTGAGGGGGTCGCTTGAGGCGCTTTTAGTTTAACCCTGCGACCGGCCAGCGAAAATTCAGTTTTCCATACTGTTACAATAAAAATCATAACTCTGCAAATACTTATCATAAAAATATGAATTATATATCATTTTACTGCCAAATGAATTCTTTATTATAATAAAATTATACTATCTCTATTATGTCAGACACTCACGGTGATATTATTAGCTGAACGTCATCCAAAGAAATATGAAAAAAATAAATGCACTATCCCGTTCCTAAATAATTACTGAGCGAACACATTTCCTACTTCCAGTGAGACAAACATACATATTAGCTGCCAAATAAAACAAATATGAATCAAATCCGTTGAGAACTTTTATTTTAACGATTTTTTTTCAACAACGCGGTAGGCCATTTTAGGCCGGCCGATTGCTGCTACATTCTCCACCGGCGCAAACCCGTCGCGCGAACGGTGACACATTGCGCTGACAAATGGTCGAATTTTCACATCAAAAATAGTATAATAGACACATTCTTGAATACTGTCAGTTGTTTTGTCGAAACATAGACGCGGTAACTTGAGATATTCCGAAGTAAACGTTTGGATCTGGAAAGTTCTTTGACAACGAATGCCTGCCATCTTGTTGTTTACGTCTGCTCGGCGGGAAGATGACGCAGTGTTTGAAAGCTTGCTTCTGATTCGCTAGACCAGTTTCATTCACGTATTTATTTTTCCCTGATTGGGCAAGAACGGAGCTTTCTATTGGTACCACGTATGTGGGGGTCGGGCCTTTATGAATGAGTGCGTAAATTTGTCACGAAAGGCGTAGTAAACTACCCAAATTTTGGCATCAAATTTATCACATGTTTTGTCTGGCCACGTGTAACTCGCTGTCATTCAAATTGCTCATGAATAAATATACACCATTTTGAAAAATCTGTCAGCTATCTGATGATACCAAATGTGCGCGGGTCGGTTACTGATTACGCAAACAAATTTTTTTTTTATGTGGGAAGGTGTTTCGATTAATCGAATACAAAAAGATTATGCAAAATACCAGGTGCTTCAGTGTCTTTGTGAATTTTTTATATAAACTGCTCATTCATAAACTTCCATTCCAGTACATAAAATAATCAACAAAAGATTTTGGGTGTATAAGAGGAAGAAGAAAATCATATCCCTAACACATAGCTGGTTAAAAAAAGTGACGACAAGTTGGGGAGTAAAGGGTTAACTTCATAAATAAAAGAAAAAATTATTACTATTAACCACTACAAGTATTTATGGTTTTGCAGCAAGACAAAGGTGATCTCTAGTTGTCTACATCAACTGCAAGTTTATTCAGCCAGCCAACACCCTCTGATACGACGTGATCACTCGTAAACAAACACAATGACAGTAATTTTTTGCACACTAGAGATTAAGGTGTTTATGGTGGTTCACACTGCTTCACGGTGGTTTAACTCGGTTCCCTTCCCCACATGAAGATGTCTGCGTGTGTTTGCAGACCCAAGGCCAGGTCGGCTGCTTCCATCATCCTGCGTGGCGCCAACGATTACATGGTGGACGAAATGGAGCGCTCCGTGCACGACGCCCTCTGTGTGGTGAAGCGTGTACTAGAGTCGAAGTTGGTCGTGCCGGGGGGTGGGGCTGTGGAGGCCGCCCTCAGCATCTATCTCGAGAACTTCGCCACGTCGCTCGTAAGTTTAGTTTATGCATTAAATTATCTTGTCCATTGCGTCAACCTTAGCTTGGGGTGGTAATTCTTAGCATGAAGTGGCAATCATTAGCAGGACATTTGCTGGATCCATTGTACTTTGTCCAATTCGTGGTGGTCTTAAATGTAGATATCATTGATTCGCTGAATGTCGGAGTGAAATTCTGACTTTTTCCCCCTTACTATTTGTGGGTTTGGGATCAATAAAGACATGGTTTATTATAGTAATAAAATTGCTCTTGAGCACTTCACAAACATATGCACATATACATAAAACAACGTACTACTATAAACTATGTAAAATATGCCTAAAATACAGTCACTAAAATATACATAACTAGTAATAACAATTCTTTTAAAAAAGTATCCCAACATTGACATCCTGACAGTCCAGTGTACTCTGGCACTGCCGGGCTCTGTCTGCGTGGCGTACGGGAGCTGACAGTCACTAGTGGGCACATGAGGTGTATTCCCATTCCACAATGTTGGAGAGTAACCCTGTCCCCGGCCCTCTTCTACTGGTGTGGATAGGACCGTGCATATTCCATAGACTTCCTCGAGTCACAGTGTGGCCATAAAGAGGGAGACAAACCATGCATGGTACATGAGAACATTGCCTTCTCTTCCACGTGAATTAGTACTACTGCAATCAAAGTTTCTGTCTGTATTTAAAGGGCAGTTAGCTGTTCCATAGCTGTAATTATTAAAAGACCGTTTACTGAATCAGTTGTGTTATATACTGAGACATTGCAATCACGATAAACTTTCAAAGAATGTTGTTAAACTTCCAACATCTATGATATTTCCAGGAAAGTTTATAATCTGAATGTTGCTTTCATGGAAGCAAAGTTTAAATTACAAACACTGTTTCTTGTGGTTAGCACTCAGTTTTTCCAAATGTATTATGGCTCATTAGCTTGCTGTGGATGGGACATCATATGATTTGTATTCAAAATATTGAATATTCAAGCCTTTTTCCATTATTAAATTTGAAAATCGACAGCTTGCTAAACGAATATTGCTAGAATATTTTACTTCATGTCCTCTACCGGTCCCGGACGATGTTTTACTTTCTGACATAACTATGAAAATGACAACATACAACTGCCAAACTACTCCTCGCATATCTTATATACATATACAGACATTAGGTTTACAAAATAAAATCACTATGATTACTAAAACAAACAAACAAAATTCACAAAACAAACTCGCGCTAAACTCGCTAGCAACGCAGTGTCATCGCATCATTGGCAGCAGTTCCTTACATATGTCTGTAATATCGGTATTGGGTCGAGAGGTCTGGTTAAGGGTTAGGGTTTATGATAAGTTTATGATTAGTTCAAGTTAGATCAGGTCCCGGCAAGACATCTCAACAACAATCAATATTGTAATCAAATTTGAAGCGATGGAATATTCGATTCGTATTTGAAATTTCAAGGGTATTCGATTCATGTGAAATTCCAGATTTGTCCCAGTTTTACAGGTTGCCCAACACAATATGCTGAAACCAAACCACCCGATATCGTTCAATACGTGTATATTTGTATATCTTACGTTCTTGTTGGCTACAGCCTTTTTTGACAGCATGACTGCAATGATGATGGCATGGAAATTATTTTTCGTGGCTCCAAGATGCCAAAAACATTTCTTGAGCCACGTCATACGACATCAGCGCGTGACAGCCAATGGATCAAAACGTTGCAAGTTTCCATGACACAAACAATGTCTAAAGTGAGTTCTAACATTTACAATGGTGATGGTGTTTTGTGTTTCAGAGTTCACGGGAGCAGTTGGCCATTGCCGAGTATGCCCGCTCCCTTCTCACAATCCCGAAGCAACTCGCAGTGAATGCAGCGAAGGACTCGACAGACCTCGTCGCCAAGCTGCGTGCCTACCACAACACATCGCAGATGAAACTGGAGCACAAGGAACTCAAATGGTACGTCATCCGTCTCGGCATTGTCCATTTGCATGATTTATTAGACAGTAATAAAGACAGGATCACTAAATACAAATGTAAGAGTTTGCGCAAAAGATGTTTGCTAGTAAGGTAAAGCTACAACATTCAGTCCTGTCATAGAAGTTGAGATGGTGTTTGAGTGAACAGGTAAAGTGTACATACTTTAAGCAGTGCTAAGGACTGGATACTGTGCTACATGAGAACTAACTTTACTGTACTATCAGTGATTAATGACACCAAAAATATTTATCATGTTTTTTACGAAAAATTGTGCTTCGTTAATGATGTAAGTTACATGGTTTAAACATGTGTAGTATATTGTTTACATACACATTTGTTTATGGTCAAAACTATCTGTCCTTCCATCCATCTGTGAACCCTCTAAATCATGGTCTCTCCAAGCAATTTATTCTTGTCTACTGAATTGTTTGATAGGTTACTATGGTTACGGATGGCCTTGTAAGTTTAGTAAATCCTGTAAACTGTATTGTTTCACATTGTTCCACACTGCCACACCCATCCACTGTAGCAGGATGGAACGTGTGTCTTTGTGTAATCCACATCACTTCTATACAGCATTGTTGTAAAACCCAAAATTAATCTTCAAGAGAAAGAGTAAGTGCTTGCAATAATAATAAAAAATTCTGATTTATCATAGACTGTGCAGTCAAATCCACAGAAATTATATTTTCATTGTGCCGATATTAACGTCATGTATCATATGTACGATGAATGAACAATGAATAGATTAACACGGGATCAGTTTATGTAAACCCAACATTGACATCCTGACAGTCCAGTGTACTCTGGCACTGCCGGGCTCTGTCTGCGTGGCGTACGGGAGCTGACTGCCCCTAGTGGGCACATGAGGTGTATTCCCATTCCACAATGTTGGAGAGTAACCCTGTCCCCGGCCCTCTCGGACTGGTGTGGATAGGACCGTGCATATTCCATAGACTTCCTCGAGTCACAGTGTGGCCATAACGAGGGAGACAAACCATGCATGGTACAACCAAAATACATCTCTTCCAAAAATACTTAGCTGATTTCGATGATGATTTCCTAATTGATATGTATGCAGTTAATTAAACAACATATTTTGTTTGTAAAAAATAACTAAACAAAGACTGCACATAAACATTATAAAAAAACACTACATCAGTGCATATTTCAAAACTCGCATTCTTTATTTCTGCAGGGTTGGCCTTGACCTTTACGAGGGCGTCGTCCGTGACAACAAGAAGGCAGGTGTGTTTGAACCGGCAGTTTCTAAAATCAAGAGTCTGAAATTCGCAACAGAAGCGGCGATTACGATTCTGAGAATCGACGACATGATCAAGTTGCAGCCGGAACAGTCACAGCAGGGTGATGACGAATTCGCTGAGGGCATGTGATCGTTGCCATTGGTTACGTAGCCATGTTGCCATTTTGTTCAGGGTTCTCAGCAGCTAAAATCCTTTAAAAGCTGGTTACACCATTTTTTTTTAGTAAACATTCATGAGATGTTATCAATGCCACTGACACTGTTGGCTAAGGAAGTGTTATAAAACAAGCGAAATATGTTTCTAGTTTGAGCATTACTGTATAAAATATGAAAGTAAACATCAGATTTTCGAATAGTGAAATAGTGAATGTTGGTTCAGAAGTTTTTCAGTACCCCGGTTGATAACTTGTATTTGTTATTTATTTATACCATCAGCTGACAACGTTTAGTGCTGTGCATTAAATCTCGTTCATATTAATATTACAAACATTTAGAAACTGATCTGGCGATGAATTTGTAGCTGCGGAACATCTTCACATATTTACACAAACATGTCGCTATAATTTCATTGCTTTAAATACATGTCTGTATGCGCTATTAGTAATAATTTTATACTGTTTTGTTTTGTATTTTGTTGGTGTCCTGCAATAAAATATGTATGCATTACTCCATTTCACATGAGTATCTAGTGTTTTACTGTTTAAATATTTCGTTTGTAAGTTGTGAGATTTGTGGTAGCAACAGGAACAATGTATCAACAAGGTCAGGGAAAGTGATAAATGGTGGGGACAATTTGGATTTTGAACATAGGAAATATGGTAAAAATCGTTGGATTTCAAGGAGTTTTATATTATACAACTTCAGGTATAATTAAATTGAGCCTAAATGATTGGACGTGCAGTAAGTCGTAAAATTGCTACTCTTATCATTGAACATTTAGATGTTGATACGTTGGAAGTGTCTTCTTGGCACCACTTGCCTCTTGTTATGTTGGAAGTGTCTTCTTGGCACCACTGGCCTCTTGATACGTTGGAAGTGACTTCTTGGCACCACTTGCCTCTTGATATGTTGGAAGTGTCTTCTTGGCACCACTTGCCTCTTGATACGTTGGAAGTGACTTCTTGGCACCACTTGCCTCTTGATACGTTGGAAGTGTCTTCTTGGCACCACTTGCCTCTTGATATGTTGGAAGTGTCTTCTTGGCACCACTTGTCTCTTGATACGTTGGAAGTGTCTTCTTGGCACCACTTGCCTCTTGATACGTTGGAAGTGTCTTCTTGGCACCACTTGTCTCTTGATACGTTGGAAGTGTCTTCTTGGCACCACTTGCCTCTTGATACGTTGGAAGTGTCTTCTTGGCACCACTTGCCTCTTGATACGTTGGAAGTGTCTTCTTGGCACCACTTGCCTCTTGATATGTTGGAAGTGTCTTCTTGGCACCACTTGCCTCTTGATACGTTGGAAGTGTCTTCTTGGCACCACTTGCCTCTTGATACGTTCGAAGTGTCTTCTTGGCACCACTTGCCTCTTGTTATGTTGGAAGTGTCTTCTTGGCACCACTTGCCTCTGTTCACTGGCTTCTTTGGACAACACGTATTAGTTGATGTAAAACAACATAATGGTGACTGCTCGAATAAAAGTTATCCATTCGGTTTCATGTTCAAATCGTGTTACAATACATAACTCTGTATCAGTCAAGTCATGGTGACATATGATACACATAATTTGTAATCTGCCCCGCAACGCCTTTGAAAATAGCATGCTACCATGTAAACAAACTGAGACATGGTTGATTAAAACTGCGGCAGTATGTGTGCTATAATATAGTTGGCACCATATCATAACATTTTATGAAAATGAAACTAATGCATTATTTCTCTCTAAAGATTTGTCTCTCAGTGGACACATTGAATGGTCAACCATTCATTAGGTGTTGCCATTGTCGAGTTAATATATCAACACAAGGGTGCAAAATTACAGAGCCCGGCATGATGAATATTTACTGTACTAAGATTAAGTTGCAAGCAATTTATCTAGGGATTGTCCACTAGGTAGTCGGAAGTTTAGTTCTTATTATTAATTTTACTACTAGACCGATGTAGGATTTTTAAGAGAGGGGAGTGATCAGTTTCGCTATATATGGTTATAAATTTGTTTTATGAACTGAAAAAGTATGAGGACATTTCCTATGCTAACCCCCTCAGGCCGTCGGGTGGTCAGCGTCCCCCTCGTCCCCCACTGATCGACGCCCATGCTGTGCCTGTGGTGAACTTCCCAATCCAACATTTTGGCAAAGAAATATTTCATCACTCATATGGGAATAATTAGTTGCACAGAGTACATGAATCCGCCGCTTCAGCCGTGGGTGATAAGCTGCAGCGAGGGGTGAAAGTGCAACACAAATTTCATCATTTAAAATGTGCTTGATGGCTACAGCCTATAAATAATAATTTTTTATTAACACAAGGTTGCAAACTGATAGAGCCCGGCAGCTGCTTACATTTTTCAGTAGTTATACACTTTCCGACTTGTACATCATCAATGTGCAGCGAAATAACAAAGCATTTTTCGTATAAATGCCACGGGCTGTTCGATAACTCTACTGGGATGACTACTATGAAGAGTTGTCTAACATTTCGTTCAATACACTAAAATATTACGTGTGTTTAAATAACTATCACGGATTAAAAAAACTTGTTTGCCTCGTGTTAATTTGCGATAAATAACTTTGCTGAACTTCATATCGCGAGTTTATTGTCTAGGTAGTCCCGTGTAGCGGCTTTTAAGAGAGAGGCGTGTTGCGTCAGGCTATATGCCTCGCAATTTGTCTGTACTAAAAAGTAGGGGGGACAATTCCTATGCTGTCCCCCCACCCTGAAAAGTGGGGGGGACGCGTCCCCCCCCCCCCCGTCCCCCATCGATCGACTCCCGTGCACACACACACACACACACACACACACACACACACACACACGTTCTCCACCCCTCTGAACGAACATAACATTCCTGATGATAAAAGAACAAAATAGAAAAAATTATTACCATGCATTATAGATTTAAATGTATATTTTTAAGTTACCGGGGTACTTGTATGTAGGTTATATACTGCAGAATGTAACATAGAGAGACTGTTGTGTTCAATGTAATCATTTATTATTTTATTTTATGACTTAAAAATTATTAAGATAAAATATTTTTCCCGCTTTTACGTAAGATTTTCTTTATACATCTGAATGTTTAGATAATAATTTAAACTTCTCATGGTATATGAGTAAATTATAAAAGATTATACAGTACAATAATGATGACATGAAAAATTAAAAAGGAAGTGGAGATGCCGGGGATTGAACCCGGGGCCTTTCACATGCAAAGCGAACGCTCTACCGCTGAGCTACATCCCCATTCGTATAAGTAAGCTCTCCTGTGTACGTTGTCTACGCTCTGCTAGCGGAAGCATGACCTTGTCGGATACAAAAGACCTTGTTGGCTGAATAAATTAAATATATGAAAAGGTAAGTTACAATATTGTGCAAGTGCTTATTTTGTTGTTATTATTATATCATACAATTAACAAATTGTCATTTATTTAGAATATGCTTGTATTTGTGACCTTTACAAAATATAAAAATATTGGCTCACGGGTACAGTGTTCATAAATAAAACAACATGGCACGGATATCGAGCAAATCAGGAAGTTGGTTCTATCGGAAAGCGTCCGTACCATTTCACCGAAGGATGTAATGTCCATCTGACACACATTTAAACGGGTAGGTAGACTGGAAATGGTCGGTTTGTTTCTTGAGCAGTGTTCCACCTGGATACTTGCGATGTGACACTAATGAAGGGGGTAATGCGACGTCAAGTTCCCTTTTCACGCGTTTTGCCTGACTGAGTCTGAGCTGGTCTGTTTCGCCCGAGGCACAGTGAGTGAGTCAGTGAAAGTGTAGGGTGAAACGCACCACGCACAGGTAAACGCGTAATACCGGTCACACGATGGTGCGGCAGTCCCGTACCCGTTTTTGTAATGTTATTTCGACGGTTTGATGATATCATTCGTAACAAGATACACTCAGCGACCTCGCCCAGCACTCATTAGTTTCATGTCAGTCATGACTCTTGACTTGAGTAGTATACGTTGTAAATTAACTATTTATAACTCATTCTGTGTTTATAAATAGACTTTAATGTCCATTATACTAATATGTAGTAATTACATACTCGAAACGTTGTGCCCTGCCCAAAATATTAATGTGCTTTCGCAGTCTCATAGACTGTCTATAAAGACTAGACTGTCTAGCTTCTAAATGTTTAAAATATGCTATAGAGATTAGAGTCATGCTATTCAAATCAAGATTTTTCCTTAATCCTGTTTAAGGCAAAAACAGGGTGCAGGGGTGTGGCCATTATAAATATTTTCCATCACCATTACCATAAATTTATGGGGAGTGGTGGTTGCGCGGTAGAGCACCAGACTGTCAAACGAGGGGACGATGGTTCAATCCCTCCAGCTGTCGTTTTGAAACTTAGGCAATTTCGTCCACCCTCCATTTGCCTGTGTCTTTCGGAAGACACTAAAAGCCGGTGGTCCCTTCTATCTGGTGTCTATGCCAGGGAAGTAAAAGATCCAACACAGGAACCTCTGAAAACCAGTGACAGTAATAGTCAGGATGTTGACCAGTGGTTATTTAATGGAAGAAGAAGACTATAATTGTACTCTTACCTACAAATGTGTTATTTCATGCGAACGTTTATAGGAATTTTCTTTATTTTAATAACTTTATTGTTACAAAATGTCATGTACATATAGGTATTGTTCAGTACAGTAAAGTAATATAATTATGTAATATATTGCAAATATACATTACACCATACATGTAACAACAATATTACACCATACATGTAACAGCAGATATTTGTCTCTTTTAAATATATTCAAAGTAGCACAATATTGTAGACAGTTATTCAAAGTAAACCTGTTCCAAATTGATCATGAGCATTCTACTATTGACTACTGGTATATGTCTATGTGACACATGTTCATTGTTTTGGGTAGAACATGACTTTTTACTACATTTGAACTCCACCATTCAAATAATATTGTAAGTAGTTCATAAAACACAACTTTTCCAACAATCTGATTGCATAAATTTAACAGAATAAATAGAGATTTTAATTAAATAGCAATAATAATTTTGAAGCAAAAAATATGTTACAACTGTCTTTTTGTTAATAGCATTGCAAGGGGCAGTTTTACTACTACTGAGCTTTTGCAGGCAGAGTTTTAGTTATGCTTAAGGGACTATATGCTGTTTTAAGAAAAGTTAACATTTTCACTGCACAGTGACTGTATCAGTAGGCTTCAGTACATTGTGTTCGAATGCATATTATAACCTGTGACAGTTACATCACAAATTTGGCGTGAGCAAATTGTTAAAAAAGTTATTTTGAGTGAAATCCTATCAAAGAGTTTTGAGTATCATAGTTATGACGAAAATGTCTTTTGTAAAACTTGCTTATGTTGCGAGCGTAGTGGTACTCGTAGCATCCCGTGTTATTGCCCTCCAGCCTGCCCTGTCATCGGTTGCGGCCACAGCATCATCATGTGAGATGTAACATTGTAAAGCAGGTCTAACTATTTATGATTTTCAATTTTTAATAGTCTCCCTATCAGCAAGAAGTAGTGCATTACTAATCCAAAGCATTGTAGCATTGGAAACTAGAACTAGAAGGTGCCTCATATAACATGCAATCGGATACAGGAAGGTACAGTGTAAACAACTTGATTACCAGTAAACACAGGCCTGCATATCTATATTGTGTCCATAATTCATACAAATAAGAACTTAGGGTGTTGAAGAAGAATCTGACACTCAAGCAAATATGTTCATTTTGTCATACTCATGTATTATTAATTTCTGGCAGAGTAGGTCGAAGAGACAACCAGCAAGATGATTGAATGACGTGTTGACTAATGTCATAAGGTGTAAATTTGACTTGAACCGTTACAAATGTGAACTTCGTGAATCTGTGGCAGGAACTATGTCAAACAGTGCCCTGCTGCTGGCTTTGTTCTGCCAGGTATGAGTGTTGCTCTAGTGCCTTCACTGACATGGGTGTTTTTTTTTCCAAGACATTTTATCCAGGTCACATATCAGTGTCGTTTACATTCTGTGCCGCTGGCGTGATCGGGTGACTTTGTTTCCATGGCTTCACATATATGCAATGCGTGAATGCTATTCTGAACTGTGTGACTGAACACCATGCAGTTATGCCCCACTACTCTTGGCTAATGGGGCGTAGGTTCTCATTGCTATGTATTGTATCGTTATTGTCTAGTCACTCTAGATGGTGACTGTCAAAAGTTTGTCAACAACTGCATGGTCTGCGTCAGCTTGAGGCTAGAGTTATTGAAGACATGATTTTGTTACCTAAATAGCCTGGTGACCATAGCAGTTCACAAACTAGGACAGATTATATCCCAGGGATGCAAATGTGCCCCACCTAGCCCTACCATCGTTAACTATGAAATGTGATGTTGAAAGTGACTGGTCAGGATGACTGAAAGGTTGTTTAACCCCAAAACTGTGGACAGTGTCGCTGAATTAATTATGTACCAAGTATTAATTATGTTCAATGCAGTAATTATTGACATATATATATGGTTTGTTGATATTATTACAAACATTCAGTTTGTATACATGAAATTAAGATCCACTGACAATTTTTTTCAATATTTACAAGTGTACAAAGATCTTAGCTTTAGCTATGTTGTTTACCAAATTGGTTTCTGATAAGTTACATTTCAGTGTTATTTTTTGATAGGGTACATAGCTATAGATCTGTAAACAAGTTGTTGGGGTCCTGATAAGCCAAGTTTCCTTGTGCTTTTAGCACTTGGCGACTATTGCTCACAGTCACAATGACAATGACAATCTTATTAGATCTTGGTAGACCACCTTTGGCAGTACACCCAGTATCAGTATGTGTGTGTGTGTGTGTCTTGGTCTAGGAGTAAATTTATAGGAGTGAAGACTGAAAGGCAGATCGTGATTGCTATTCATTGGCAAAATATTTTGCCACCAGCAAGCCCTGTTCATTGTCACGCTCTCAGGCACAGTTGTTTGCACTAAGTCGACTTTCCAACTTAGTGAA
This sequence comes from Oasisia sp. SBJ-2009, assembly GCA_964017155.1. NCBI lineage: Eukaryota > Metazoa > Annelida > Polychaeta > Sabellida > Siboglinidae > Oasisia > Oasisia sp. SBJ-2009. The sequence goes on along the minus strand of OZ024855.1, from coordinate 56,684,496 downwards.
TGCAGGTATTGTTAAACAAATATTTGGCGTAACACTTCAGGCTAGTTTGATAAGTTTTTATAAATATCAGAGCCCAAGTTGGTGCTGGTATTAAGTGGCAAGGCTTTTAAGTTTATTCATTAGATACATGGAATTATGAAGTTAAACCAATCTTCGTGATTATTCTAAAATATCCGGATATGTTGTCATGTATATTCAAATTATGTGACTTTGTATGCACAATATTTATCCTAATAGATGTATGGTATGCTAAAACATATCTGAGTTGCAAAATGTTTCAAAATATCTGTGTATTAATAAATAAATAATAAGGTTCTCAATGTATTGATTTGGTTCCCAAAATGATTTCACAGTTTTCACTACAGTCCAAACCAATAAAAACCAGTGTGTTATGTGTGGTATTGACTATTGACAAGTTATGACAGAGGAAAATTATGCGCAGTCACGTTTCTACAGTAGAATTGTGTTCCACACCCTTAACATATATTGACAACGGTCTGGAGTTTGGTGACACATCTTGAGATTTAGGCTAATTGTCAGACCCTGTGCTGTACCATTCCAACTTATTAATCTAAAGTTAATACACAGTATAATTTGTGAGCAACATTCGCACTCAGCATGTGTGACAGAAACGTGAAATGTACACGAAGTCTACAACAGACAAGAATGCAGTACCACTGTACCAGTGGTATTAGTTTTACGTACCAGAATATCAACTTAGTGAAGCTGTTGTGCCAGGACAGTCACTGCACCAACCCCAGGTATACTGCCCCATTTCTCTTGCTGTGTAAGGGGTCGTCTCATTAGTTAGTAGACCCAAAACATATATTTTAATACTGTAGTATTTATTATTGGTTTACGCCAACATCGAGGGCAATGGCCATTAATAATAAAATTATATAGACACTATTATAGTGTGAGATATGATTTTAGACTATCCAAAATAGTTTCCAAAACCATAGCTAAACCTGATGAGTCTTGATACAATAAGTAAATTAAGAACCATAAATCTAAAAAAATTCAACAAAAGTCCAACTGGAGATTCTGAGATACATAATTGCTAGGTTAAATAAATGATAATCAGTGTTAAATTGAAATGAATTATCAATAAACGTGGCATATGTATGTGGTATGCACATATAAATGATCAGGTGACTTGGGTGTCACCTGTCAAGACAGTCCTCAGTCCTCCCTGTGCAGCCCTCCCTGACACCCTCGGCGTCAGTCGTCAAGGTGACACATTGTGCCAACCTAACCATTACATTTTTGTGAATGTCGGTAATAAAGTCACAGGAAAATAGTTACAGAGAGGAAAAAACAACACTTTATATAGCTAAGCCAACATATATCAGTGAAAATGTGTCAGTGAGCTTCTTTTTAAAATTTATCTAATAATAAAAGTGAGCTCGTTGTGTGAAAATGTAAAAGACTAGAGGTGATTCTAGATACAGACAGTTTGAATAAAATTATGTTCTGATGTTATTTCCTGTCACTTTGTGTCTGATACTTTTTCCTATGCAAAACTGACTTTTTTACCTCTGACTTTATTACTGTCCACCATTTTTGTAATGTAGAATCTCATTATTGAGGTCACCCAAAGTTGGGACTGTGGAAGGGTGACCTGTGTGGTGAGGTGACCCTATTGCAGAACTAATTTTCCATAGACTACAGCTACAAAATAATTTAGGGCAGGGTTTGTATTGGACAATGTTGCCTCGGCTTTGTGGTATAGGCAAAATAAGTTTAAACTGGGGCTAAATTTGGCTTTACTCTATCAGAGAACTCAGAATGGTCTGATCAGGGCGACACTATCAATGTTATTATTTTTGTTAATTTTTGATACAGTTGGTATGTAATATTACTGATGCATTTTAATTCTGACAATTGCTCTTTATAAGATAAATCTGCCAGTGTGTCTAGTTACCACTTTATGATAATCGGATGATAATTGCACTATTGGTATATTATGTTACTGAATGAAACACCTTTTCTGCATGCTGAACACTGATATATTGCATAAAAGCTTAAAAGGTTTCCCTTCACATGGGAGTATTTTCAACAGCCAGAAACCCCATGTTAATATCCGTCTTATGCAGCCAACTTAAATTTGAACATACCAATTCAGACCATAATTGTATAATTTGTATTTGTTTTATCTATTTAAAGCAGGCCAGGAAGTCCGGAATAAAATAGTATTTTATCTATGTAGTGCAGTGATTCCAGTCAGATACCCTACACCAGTAGAGTGGGTAGACCCTGGTGTCAGCCTGCAGGTTATGGAACAGGGTGTATAGAGCCTTGGAGACTGGGAGGTGGCATCTAGCATCTACCCTCTCAGCAGGCAGCAGTTGTATTTACAGCCAACAACTGGATTCATCATCTATGACCTAATTCTTTCTCTGTTTTATATTGATAATAAAAGTATGTGAAACACTGCCTGCAATATTGTTATATAATCATATTGTGATAAAATGCCTTAAAATAGTTTAACTGAGTTTAGCCCAAAATGCAGTTTAGCCCAACCTGGGTTTAACCCTGGGAATGGGTTAAACTTGTCAATCTTGTCTGGTGTAGAGCACCCAGTGGCTGGGCCTTATGTGTAATAAAGTCTTAATGAATGTTAACTATAAAGTCCTGTTACCTCCTATGTTTACACTTACAAGTACATTTTCATTGTTCAGTCTGTTTATAAATCTTCTCGTTTAATGGAGCATAGCCTTTATGTGTAGTCACATGTCTTCCCTGTGTTTCAGTGCTATGCCAAGGAACACAATACCCAGTTTGGTCATCAACCTGAGTCTCTGGAGTTACGTCGACCGACATAGCGTCAAGAATGGAGGCTTCATTAGTAGCCCCCTACGTCAACATCATCTGTATGGTGGCGATATCCATTGTCATGGTTACGGTTCTCTCGATGTGTGCATGTAAAAAGAAAGACTCTAGGTGAGTTGGTGTATTATACGCGAAAGCAGCCAAGTCATTTTATATAGTTTTACACGTGATTACAGAATGAAAATGTTGTAAGCTTTGTACATCCAATCAATCAGTACCTCATTAACATAAATCACAGTTACTGTATATTGTTGCAAAAGATATTATTTTTAATGGTCTTATGTAACATTGTGTCTTTTGACATAATTTATCTCTTCGCCTTTGTCGACTGTGAGTGACCAGATTAAAAAATATATATTATTTTATATTTATCGGCATGAGTTGCTCCCACTTTGATTGTGTAGAACATGGAAGTGTAAATTTGCAGGGACAACGATGTTGAGGGGGACTTGGAGGAGAAAGGGGTGAAGAAACGGGCAGGGAAGAAACAGAGAGGGAGTTCTGGGAAACAGGTACGTGTCACGTCCTTTCTGGAGAACTCAACATTCCAGTCTCATTGTCAGAAAGTCTCTAGAGCTTTGGAAGCCTCATCCGTTATGTTTGCATTAACTTCCGTTGTGCATTTTTGTGTATTGTACAGCACCATAGGATATCATTGTATAGATATGGTGCTACATAAATCAATAAAGAGATAAGCAAAATTGTTTACAAAGTACATGGCTGCCATCTTAGACCTACTTCACCCAGACATTAGAGTGAAATGACAATTTGAAATTAGGTATTAGCTTTATTATATAGGCGAGTTCTTAAAAAGCAATGTATCCAATCCCTGGGATTGCTCAAATTGCTTGGCCCTTTATTCCCTGGCAGACATGTTCAGGTGAACACACATAACTTCTCTGAGGTTGGACTGAGAAGCATCCAGCCAAGCTGCAATTAAAGCACAAAGGCTATTCATGCACAAATATCTATAGCCAGGTATTCCTTCATACATCTGAGTGAACGTGAGCAATGTAGAGTAAATAAACTAGCCCAAGGTTCTATACCGCAGTACAGGATTCGAACATGGGTTCTCCTACTCGACTCCTAGTCGAGAGTCTGAAGCTCTAGCCTGTGTGGCTGCATTACATTTGAATGCTTTTGTTGCATACAGGAAAACAATGGTGTGGCTGACACAGACGTTGTGATCGAAACAGAAGACGGGGACACGGCAGGGGACAAGCCAGCCAATGGACGACCCCTGTAAGTGACGTTTAAATTGTGAACCCACAACAGACTATTTCGGTAAAGCAATGTGCTCAATAAGAAGTATCCATTATTAATAAGAAATTCAGAATCCATCACTGATTGTAAGGAGCGTTTTCAAGGAGCAAAAATCTGACACTGTATCACTGAAGAAAATCTGTCTGTGTCGGACTGTTGAAAAAGACCTCATGACAACTGAATCTGGTATGTGAACTTATACACTGAGGAAAACCAGTTGCGCCAATAATTGTCATTAATGTGGAATATAGACTTGGACTTATTTAATCTAGTGGCCAACTGGTCCTCTCTGTGTTCTACCAGTGGTATCAGTTGTGATTACCTGTCTTGAAGATTGCCCGACAGTTCCCTGGCTAAGCGTCTGGTGGGAGGGTAGCTACTAGTTGTTTCATCCTCACACACTAGGGGGCACTGCTGATTGCATCTGTCCCAGTGGCTTGTGGAACTCTGCAGATAAGATGAGTGAATAATATTGCTTGCTAGCAAGTTCCAGTGGTTTGGGAGATAGACGTAGTTACACAGTGACAATACCAGTGGTCTACGAGAGACTGGCCCAGTGGGTAACTACACTCAGGTTTGGGGAACTCAACTTACTCAAGGGAGATCTGCCTGTGGTAAGGTGTGTGTGTTTGCGATTGCAGAAGTCACGACCGTGCTCTGCCTGATCTCCCCATGGCAACGGCACGAATCCCAGTCGACGACGAAATAGAAGAGGACGGTCACTACAATGTGGTGGCCAAGCGGCGCGTTGAGACGCAAGCGAACGGTGGCACCGCCTCGCCCCCTAACAGGATCTACGACGAGGTGGGGGAGTGTGGCGGGAACGGCGCGACAAAGGGCGAAGAAAACACAGACTACGCTGAGGTGAACGACCGGGGCGACGCCCCCTACGACCCAATGTATGCTGGGATAATGGAGGCAAAGACATCGGAGAAACGTGAGCCGGCTGGTGCGAAAGGTGGCCCTGCACCGAGGAAGGATCGGCACCCATACGAGGCTGTCGATGGCATCGGGAATCCAGGTTTTGCGGACTTTGCGGATAACGGGAATACGAGTGGGAAGGATGGGGTGTGTCGTACGCAGAGTGTCAACACCCTTGAGAGCACACTGTCGGTTGCAGCGCCTCCAGTACCCGACAAAAACTTCGCAGATGGCGAAGATGCTAGTCTTGTAACGCCATCTGGCGGCAACAAAAGTAGTAGTCCGTCGTTACCTCCACGAAACGGGACGGACTGTGTCGCTGGGGGTTTGGTGGGTGCCAACTCAACAGATGGCGCCGGTGATGCAGCTGGATGCATAGCGACATCACCAACAGGTAAGACACGAGAAACCAAACTCGTTGACAAGTCAGACATAAATTCACATTAAATGTTATTGTTGAAAATCTATACGATAAAAGATTGATAAAAGTAGTTATTTGGTGATGTTTGTATATTGCGTGGGCACTGTAGTAATATTTTCGTTATTCATTACAACGAACGCTTTATAAAAAGTTTTGCCGCGCGTAACTATTTGCCAACAATTGCCACCAGGGAAGAAGAAGGAGCCACCGTACTCGCGAGTGACTGCGCGGGAACCGCTCGAGAACCTCTTGAGGCGCCAGGCGGAGCAAGCGGCACTGAGTGATTCGTTCGACCCCAACTACGCCTCGGTCGACTACGATCAGATTAAGGTTCTTATTTATTCTCTGTATTTTTGTACGGTTTTCTTTGTAGTGTTCATTTAAAAGCATTTTTAAATTAGTTTCCATTACACAGCATTTAAACGCTGTTAATGTGTCTGTGTCATGACCCTAATTGGCCTTATTTAACAAATGAAAATTTAAGATAATCTCCCATTCAACGTTTTCACTTTTCCAACAATTCCAATGCACTTAGGGCATCACTCTGTGACCATTGGTAGCTCTCAGATCTTAGAAACTGCCGATGATCTATTTTTTTGCATAGACATTTCTTAGAGTAATGTTACTAAACACAAGAAATTTATATTTCGATGTTTGTTTTATAATTGTATTATTGTTGTGTCTACTGGTTACAGATAAATTATAACCTGAAAGTGACAAACAGAAAATTAATACTCTTGACAGAAATTTGGTATTGTCTACTGCATCTACACAATTTGGCTGTGTTTCTGGTCATTTCATATGACTAACAAGAGAAAATACCAGTTAGATGACATATGATTCACCAAAACACATTTCATTCATAATTACCAATTCACTGAGTGAATTGGTAATTATGAATGTGACTGTCATAGTCCAAAGGACTTCTGGGCCACTTTGCCCATTTTTACCAATTCTGATTACTTTTTAAAACTTGACGACAACACCATATTCGTAATAATTTGTTTGAATTAAATCACAAGAATAATGTCCAGTTCATTTCTACGTCTAGTCCAGTTCTCGTGTGTGTTACCTACATCAGTTACAATTTACAAGTACTATACACCTTGTGTGACCAACTGATAGCTCTTCAGACCATCAGTGTGATCACATGCTACACAAAATGTAATATATTGTTATATTTTATATTATCAATAGATTGTTATTTTTGCAGCCTGCGGTTGTCTCAAATGTGGCGAACCAGTCTTCTGACCGCAACAGCCTGTCCAGTGGCTTCTACGCAGAGATTCCTTCAGGTACAGGCCAGTGGCAGGGCTGACTAGTGGGATACTGTATTCTATTAAGTGTTTAAGGCGTAGTTTGTGTACACCCGCCTTCTTAGCAATGTTTCTGGCACTGTTACAGCAGTCTCCAGTGTGTAGAGTAAATGTCTACCATGTCATACCAGATGCAAAGTTCATTGATGACATAGATAAGAAATTGTACCTATAAATATACTCTTTATTTTGCAGTTTTGTCATATCCATATTATATATGTGTGTGTGTGTGCGTGTATATATATATATATATATTTAGTTTATGTATATATATATATATAATATATATACATATATATATATATATATGTGTGTGTGTGTGTGTGTGATTTATGAATCGTTTTCCCATCATATCTGAGATGGCTGTTTTGATACATACGTATACATCACACCCATGCATGTATACACACATACAAACACACACACACACACACACACACACACACACACACACACACACACACACACACACACAATACCTTTACAACTGACCCACCTGTCCTCTGGTGGTTTCCAGGTGATAGTTCGTCCCTGACTTACGCCAAAGGAGGGGCTGAGCTGCGAAACCACGCCCCGACACCCCCACCCCTGGAGTCCCTCAAGCATCTCTCCCTTGCACCAGCAGGTTGGTACCAGGGAGGAGAGTTTCCACTAGATCATAGACCAACTAGGATCAGAGCTGATAAATACCAAGCTGTATTGTTGAATGTCAAATATGACTTACTGTCGTAGCACAGCATAGAAATACATCATTAATTTTACTAGTTTTACCTTTTTATAGAATACTTTTTTGAGATATCATATGTTTCTATACCTTATTATGCCATTTGTGTTTACTGTACAGCGCCATCGAATGGCAAAGTATAAATGCTGTGCTATAGAAATACATAAACATTGTTAATGTGTGTTTTGGTATGGTGCTTTAGAAATAAATAAGCAGTTACAACATGTAACATCATGTAAGTATGGTGCTTTAGAAATAAATAAACAGTTACTAAATGTAACATTATATAGGCAGGATGCCTTAGAAATAAATAAACAGTTTCAGTGTGTATCATTGTGTAGGCAGGATGTAGAAATAAATCAACAGTTACAACATATGTTACTGTATCCACCCACACAGTGGCCGCAGAGGATGAAGTACCTGACCCCGGCTACTCAAGCATTGCGCGTGGCAAACCACAGACCAGGGGCGCAACTGTAGCAAGCAGCAAGGCAACGACACCCCCTGCGTCAAGCTCTGTCAGCCATCAGTCACCCCTCTATGCCGTCGTCAACAAACGACGCACGATACACACTGACACCGACCTCCAATCTCACCCGAATGAACTCTACGCTCAAGTGACCAAGCCGAAAAAGAATGGTAATAACATTGCAACTGGGGCCTACTCAATGGAATATGCTTCCTCTTAGTCAGATCTGTTTAAACTATTACATCATTCTGCCATCTTGTAAACATTTTGCTTAACCACCAAAGCTCGCACCTCACCAAGCCAACTGAGATAGATATGCCTGCTCATTTGGATGAGGAACTTGATCCTTTCAAATACATCCAAGAGAACAGCCACAATAGCAGTTATTAACCTTTTGTTGGCGGTGAACAAATTTCTTTCAGCGGACGTGCATCTTAGCCCATGTCTTTAAATAAACAGGTAACATGTGATAGATCAAAAATGAATAGCATAACAGAAATATTTTGAGCATAGTGTTGCAAATGTAGAAACTGCCTAATTATCACAGTTCATTGGTTCATCAATTTACCCAGACCTGTCAAACTTAAATAAAGTCACCAGTGGCATCAACAGCTGACTGCAGCCTCTGTGTGGCTTCTGTTGCTCCAACAAAGGGGAGCAGTGTCAGCTTTGATGTCCAACAAGAGCTCTGGGAAGCCATGAGCATCTAGCCACAGATGAATATGGGTCTTTGTAATATATATCTAGCGGGCTTGGCTTGACAGTTTGCAGTCGGAAGTCAAAACATGCACCTCACCAAGCAACTGAGCTTGATATGCCTGCCCATTTGGACGATGAATGTGCTTTCAAATACTAACTAATACTAATATAACAATTGCCTGTTATTTGTCTGAGCATATTTGGGATGTCAGAACTTATTCTACTCCCATTTTGTCAGTTTGATAGTCCCATATACATGTGATGGCACTGATATGGTGATGTTTTATTCAGGGGAAATCATTTCTTTCACAGACCCAACAATCAGCAACCTGGCTATATAATAGTAATGTTGTTCCGTCAGATGGTGGCCATTGTGGACAGGTCTTACTGTACAAGTAATGTTGTGTACGTGTGTATAACTATTGTGTATGTATGAGTTTGTAAACACACTGTACACAATTATTTAATTTGTAGAAATTTATGTTGTCTACAAATATAAAATCCGAACGCATTCAGTCGTTATGGTAATCCCGTGTTAAATGAAGACTTCAGTCATTATGGTAAATAGATAATCATTGATGTTTTCAGCGAGTGGCGCGCGACCAAAGGAAACGACCAAGGACAGGGCACAACCGGTCGTCATACCACAGACAACAACACGGAGCGGCATAACAGAGGCGAAGAGGGCGTTCTTCTCCACCCCGGGCTACCAGACAATCGGGGACCCATTGCTCCTACAGTCAGGGGCGGCACCTGGTGGAACAGGCAAAGTCTGTCGCGGTTGTGAGTCTGAGCCCCCGTATGACGACATACGAAGTAGTCAAATCATGGATATGTCGTTCAATCCTAACTACGAGACAGTTGACCAGAAGGATGAAACCACAGGCTCCGGAGTGATGTTAGTGGATAATCCTGATTACGAATCGGTAGACGCTAATTTCGATAAGCCAAACACGCGAAAGCCGAGGGGTGTCGATCCGAATTACGAGTCGGTTGACCTTGTGTTTGACGACTCACAGGTGAAGGTCACGATAGTTGAGAACCGAACTGAGCCCGATTATGAAATTGTACCACGAGAAGAAGAGACGGAGGAGGTGACAGCACCACCCATGATGGCAGCAGGTGGCAGCACTGCAGCTGTGGGAAACGGGACATCGAAGCAGTGGCAGCGTCGCGAGCCGATCTATTCGGAGATCGACGAAGAAACGACAGAAAATGAGGGAAAGAAAAAAAAGAAGTGAAATCCGTAGTTTCAGAATACTGTAGTAACAAGATCTGAAATAGCCAATGAATGTATTTCGCATGAGGTAAAATTATTTCGGTCACAGAAAACTTAATGGTCTTATATGGTGATCGTTAACTTTGCGATGATACGTGGCATTTGTTTAGGATATGAAAGATGAGTGTGTTGGTAAAAAACTTTATATGCGAAATGAAATAGTCGTATGTCAACGAGAGGTATTCCAGAATGTGAACATAAATAATGAAGAAATGTACAAAATATATGCTTTAAAATAACGTCATATGACTGATGTTGCCAGACGATGTCACTGAAGGCAGTGAACAAGAAGCCTTTAGTGACACAGGTAGAATAATTATGCTTTGTCATCGCCTGCTGTTGTTGCTTCTCACAGTGCCACCAATTCTACCTCAGATTCTTTCTGGAATCCAGCTACCATATTAACCGTGTCAATAACCCTGTAGAATAAAACGAGATGATAGATTTAGAGTTAGTAAGACCAAATTTTAATGATTACATTGAAATTTCAGAAGTCATCTCTGGCTATTTTTAACATCAATATGTACACGTGGGGGAGTGGCTTCACTGTCTGTGTTGCTGCATTTATGTGTCATGTGTGCTATGTTTTGCGAGGTAGGCAGACTCGTGTTTTATGCTTGATAAGAACTGAAACTTGCATTAGTGTGACGTGTGTAAATATCCTGACGTGATTGAATGTTTGGTGGCCCGGGTAAAAAAGTGTCGGCATGATATGGAAATTATTGTTCATGCTCCAAAATGGTTGTTTCTATGAAATTGACTTACCTTGGAGCATACATTTTTGTGTTCGTTTCAAAAATATATGCTCCAAAGTAAGTCATTTTAATAAAAACAGTGTCAGCATGCTTTTTCTGACTACCTGGTCACAGTAATCTCTGCATGGTTCACGCTTGACCAAGTCAAAGGTTTGGCTGTTGGCATTATTGCACATGTGTATAATGGAATTATGGGACAAGTAAAAATTCACACAGGGAGACATGCCAAGATGAAGAGAAAGGGATGGAGATATCCAGCAAAAGTAATCTTTGGGGAGTTTATAAAAATGAAAAAGTTTAGTTAAAATCCCAATAATTTTATGGATGTTTTTATGTTAATATTAAAAATAATTTCTATGTTTGTCCAAAATATGTGCAAGAAAGGAGATGCAATAACAAAAATGTTCAAGGAATCAAGTTAAAGGATATGTGTTACCCATGGTGCTTTGCACATAGCTTAAATGAGCCGACATGTACATTTTAAAGCAGCACAGTCTTTTTAGCCATTTGCAGATAATGTATGCTGTTTAGAGTTATTTCAACCAGATGCTGGATAGCATTGCAGCCTTGTTAGCTACTGCCAACTTACAGAAATATCATTATTTAATTTAGTTCTTGTTCGCAGTGTATTGCACTTGCCTCTTTGACCAGTGCGGAAAGAATCTCAATTGATATCTTCTTTGAGTGTTGTGATTGGCTGTTGAAATCATGGATGCCATATTAGCGAATTCTGCCATGATTCTGGCAGTAGACCAATATATTTAGATAAGAAGAGAGGGTTAGTTAAACACTAAACCTATATGTGCTATTGTTCAAATGATACATCATACAGCATTTTCGTGAATATGGTATGTGCTTTTAAATGTTATGTGATGGCAGTCACAATTCACTGTAAAATGTTTAGCTACACAGGTCACATGTCCCACGATGTCACTCGTATAACAAAAAGGTAATTTGTTTCAACGAATATAAAGGAATGTAACTATATGACTAAACAACAATAGTTATTATAGCTTAATTTTTTATAAAGGGCCAGATATGATATTTAAACTAATACATAGTAATTCAAACATGTTCAGAATATAAAATAATAGTGATTGATATTCATGTCTCTTTCGTTCATTTTGATAATGCAATTTTGCTCAGTCAAAAATGTCACCAAGTTGCCGTTGATCATGTTTGTTCTCTCCAAATGGCATCATGTTGATGTTCAGTACATTTTAGTGTGGAAGTTTTAGTGTGGAAGTTTGCCATGTCTATGTGCTCACGGGTTTGGTTGTGTGTATGTGTATATACATGTATATACATGATATTTTGACGGCAGGGTATACTAGGAGCCAGGCTAAGGTTATGGTGATTAAGTACTTGAAGGGTTGTATATTGTGATATATTTTGGGGATTCACAACTTCTGTTAAGGCGGCCACTAACTGCAGTGCTATGTGGTTGAAGATTCTGCCTTCATTTGGCAGGTTTGAGTAACTCAACTAAGTGTCAGAATGTGACCGTTGGTCAAGCTAGCTGTTGTCCATAAACTGGTATCCAGTTGGCATTGATAGTAAGACATTTGTAGATAACAAATAATCGTTAACGATGTCATGGTAGTCAGATTTAGGGCACCATTTATTGTTCATTTCCAACAGTGGCCGTCTAGTCAGGTTTGCTATATAGCAGTCTGTATTTTTAATGTTTTTGCATTTGTGCAATGCCATGTGGTGGTATCGTAAATGTAACATATTACATTAATGGAAACTATGTAGGCTCGCTTAATAAAACTCCAGAGAAGATTAGTCATAAGGTGGAAATCTCAGACAGTTTTAGCTTACAACAAAACTAATTACATGTGCATCATATGCTACATGCGGAATACTTTGTACTTAAATTGTTGTAACATTTATAAGCTGATTCAATGTGCATGTAATTTACATGGATATATGTGGAATTTTTCTGAATTATTATTTAAGTTTTCAAGTATTTGTCAAAAGGTTAAGAGATATACTGTATATTTCGGGGTATAGGAAGTGATATAATTTATAGTATCCATATGATCTGTATGTATATTGTGTATGCAGCAGTACTTTCAAGGAGAATGTATTAAAATGTTATATTTGAAACAGCGTTGTTGCTCCAGACATACTATGTCAGTAATTACTATGATGATTTAAAAAGATATCTTAACTACCCATGTATATTATTTTACATAGTGATCACAGTTTTAATATATTTAAGTAATATTTATGTTGTGGCATTTTGCTATATAAAAAAAACATAATAAATGCACTCTTGGACTGTTCAGCCTGTACTGCTAATGAACTTCCCAACTCAAGAAATAGTTAAGCATGTTAAGAGAATTATAATTAGTTATGGCATTGAGATAGAGGAGGCAGACACCATTCCCCTCTAAGTCTTCTGTGAGACAACAATGGTTGTGTTCCAAACATTCCATTACTAAGCTAGCCAGTTATTAGTGGGGTACCTCATTATTTAGTGCACTAGCTTAGATCCATTCTTCAGCTAGCCCACAACACAGGAATGTTCTGTCATTTTTTTTTTTATAAAATAGTAAATAAAGATTTAATGTTGATGGATTTTTTTCAATATTGTTTCTAGATTTCCAGTGGAAGGAATGGTTTATATTATGTAATTTTTTGTGATAAAACCAAATGAACCATGATAATATACTTTTAAGTGACGCTTCATATATAAATATTATTATATACTGTAAAGTACCTCAGCATGATGTTCGATAAAGCATGAGGAAGAAGCATTTATAATTTTCAACAAGGGATACCAGGTAGACCAATGTAAGGTGTGCATAAAGGGTCAACAATTCTAAATAGTTTGGAAGAGCAATTTAGCCATCCTCGCAAGCCAGGGATGGCGCCAATGTCCACTACCTCTGCCGCTCTGGTAGATATAATGGTATGGAAGTTAGCTGAATCAAAGTAATTGCAAGATGATTGGTTAGGGTGTACTGAGATTGGTATAATATATCAGCAGTGCTGGTATCTAAACAGGCTCCATGAAAAGAGTTTGTGTTTATGACTTTATAACAATCATAACAGATGTGTTCCAACTATGGTAATTCTGCATGAGCTTAGTAATAGCTGTAGGTATCCTTCTGTGACGGAATAGTGACGCCACATAGTGGACCAATACAAGTCAGATGACGCGTCTTTAACGCGACACGTTTGGTTTCATGAACTATCCGGTAGATGGCGCGACCGTCATTTGCAATGGGCCGTGTGTACATTTCCAGAGCAGTTTAATATGAATTTAGAAGAATTTCTTAAAGAACTACGCTGCATTGATGACATCGGCGATGCAGCAGCACAGAACAACGACAGGTCGGAGGCATGCATCCGGTTCTGCGAGGTAAGTGTTGCGATGTTTGCAATGGACATAGTTTGTTTACGTGCCGATGTGGACGCCCCGAAAATCCGATGCCATACAAAATGGCGGGGCTTGGCCTGGGACATGCAGTTTGTCATGTTTCAACTTCAGCACGTTGTTTCAAGAATTTCTGCGGTGCGATCCACGTCTTCTTGCGTGTTTTATATCGCTGTAGATAGGACTTTCGCAACGGGGGTGTTGCCACTGTTTTGTAATATCTGTGACATTTATTATGTAGTTTCGTTTCATTCTGGTCATCAATATCGTGATTGAGCGGAAACGGGGCTTCTGCACTGCAGTGTTGTCTGTTGATGCTGATCTGATGCTGACGTTTCATGTGTGGTCACGCTTTACGGTGATGAATCACCGATGAATGGCATTGGTCATATATTGTAACTACTGGCAATTAAATAATTAAATATGCATGTGGAACAGTACACGAAAATACATCATGACATTGACTGTTTTATCTATCATCTAGCGTGTGGGTACTGGGTACCTTTCATTGACAGGGTCCCTAATGGCTAATGATCGACCGTTTCATAAATGCAATAAATTTGGTGTTGACTGTTACTGTACTAACGTAATTGTATATGTGTAAACAAACAAACTGATGTCATGGGTGCATCCATGTTGTATTCATTTATGAAACGGTCGATCATTAGGGACCCTGTCAATGAAAGGTACCCACATGCTAATTTAATTGGTTTACGACATGACAGTCAGGTCAAGTTATAACTTGTCTTGGACTTGGTGAATGGTGATAAAGAGACTGATAATTTATTCTAATTTGCTTTTAAAGGCCATTTATGTTGGTAAACTTGGTTATATTTGGAGGCGTTATAGCATTAAATAAATATTTTTAACACCCCGGTTAAAGGTGGTAAAGTTTTTTGTAATATGTTAATATGTACTGCTAATTTTGTTTACTCTAAGATTTCAATGTGCAAACCTCTGGATTTAAATAGGGTATGGGGTTTAACATTAACATTTGCCCAGGATAAATTTATTTGAGTGTATATACAGCAGCTGTACACTGTTTTTTATTATAGAGTTTTGTTGTTGAAATGTTTGACTTGGCATAATTATAGATTTTTAACAGAAACTACCCATGCAGTTCTGTTAATGATATATATACCATATAAGGAAACATACGTCCAATCACTCACTGCATTCATTTCACCATGACACTAATCCAAAATAGTCACTAGGTGGTCCAAGTACCTGGTAGTACTTTTAGCTAGCTTAGTCGGTAGGTGGAACAGTGTTGTCAGGATAGAAGTTAGATAAATATTTTTTATCATTCTTTATTCAGAAAATATTTTCACTGGCACAATCTCACATTATGCTTGTTTTATTTGAAAATGTCATCCATTCACATAAAACAGACCGCAAATGTAGACCCACAAAAAACGCCATGTTAGTACCACATGTATATCGTTACAGGTTATGCTTGCCAATTATGCGTACATATTTAAAGAACTTGGTTAATAATGCACTTACGTTGCTACATTGGCATTTTTTACCCCGTTTGTTTGGCAGGAGTCCTATGGGATAAGTCAATTTCCGTTGGGACTGGGGACAAGTGAACATGGAGTAGTACTTGTTCAGCTCAGGGACAAATGTTTTCTGAGAGTTGCTGTTGAGCCATGAGTATGATCAGTGTTTTCAAAAGGTTTTGAAACTTATGCAAACGGTTTATGAAAACTAATGTAACGTACAGTGTATATATAAAACATTACTCTGTACATAATTGAAAACAGAACAATTTAATGTGATATCTCAAATTTTGACACATAGTAAGTTCGGTGACTTAAGAACAGCTCCCTGAGTCCATGTAGTGTTAGATGGAGTAAGGACGAATCCCTGATTGGAATAAAAGTTGAGTGCTGCCAGACGCCAGTAGCCATGGCTACCAAGTATGTCCGTGAATGTCATCCGTTGAACGGATAATTACAACAAAAGTGATGATGATTGAACATTTAAATTTGATAACTAAATTGATTTCAAAAAGGGCCTATTTTTATTGATAGATCTACTTATCAGTGACGTTATTTTAAATATGTAGTTTTATTACTAAGATAGGTAATTTGTAATTACATATAAGTAATAAACTGAATAGTTCAGACTTCAGAGGAATTCAGTTGGGGAGAAAGCAGTGTGGGCTTGCAACAGTTCTTATTGACAGCAATTCAGCAAAATTGGACAAATTGTGACCTGTGAGTGTCAACTCGGTCAATTAGTGAATTGACCAGTGACTGCGAACATTTTTTTTTATACAAAAACTAATTTCACAGATCTGTGATGTTTCTCATAAATTTAGCAAAATCAATATTTTATACACACTTCCAGGTTATTTGTAGACAGTTTGCGTATGTTGTGTTTACATGGTGAGTGTGTAGACAGTTTGCGTATGTTGTGTTTACATGGTGAGTGTGTAGACAGTTTGCGTATGTTGTGTTTACATGGTGAGTGTGTAGACAGTTTGCGTATGTTGTGTTTACATGGTGAGTGTGTAGACAGTTTGCGTATGTTGTGTTTACATGGTGAGTGTGTAGACAGTTTGCGTATGTTGTGTTTACATGGTGAGTGTGTAGACAGTTTGCGTATGTTGTGTTTACATGGTGAGTGTGTAGACAGTTTGCGTATGTTGTGTTTATATGGTGAGTGTGTAGACAGTTTGCGTATGTTGTGTTTACATGGTGAGTGTGTAGACAGTTTGCGTATGTTGTGTTTACATGGTGAGTGTGTAGACAGTTTGCGTATGTTGTGTTTACATGGTGAGTGTGTAGACAGTTTGCGTATGTTGTGTTTACATGGTGAGTGTGTAGACAGTTTGCATATATGTTGTGTTTACATGGTGAGTGTGTAGACAGTTTGCGTATGTTGTGTTTACATGGTGAGTGTGTAGACAGTTTGCGTATGTAGTGTTTACATGGTGAGTGTGTAGACAGTTTGCGTATGTTGTGTTTACATGGTGAGTGTGTAGACAGTTTGCGTATGTTGTGTTTACATGGTGAGTGTGTAGACAGTTTGCATATATGTTGTGTTTACATGGTGAGTGTGTAGACAGTTTGTATATGTTGTGTTTACATGGTCAGTGTGTAGACAGTTTGCATATGTTGTGTTTACATGGTGAGTGTGTAGACAGTTTGTATATGTTGTGTTTACATGGTGAGTGTGTAGACAGTTTGCGTATGTTGTGTTTACATGGTGAGTGTGTAGACAGTTTGCGTATGTTGTGTTTACATGGTGAGTGTGTAGACAGTTTGCATATATGTTGTGTTTACATGGTGAGTGTGTAGACAGTTTGTATATGTTGTGTTTACATGGTGAGTGTGTAGACAGTTTGCATATGTTGTGTTTACATGGTGAGTGTGTAGACAGTTTGTATATGTTGTGTTTACATGGTGAGTGTGTAGACAGTTTGCGTATGTTGTGTTTACATGGTGAGTGTGTAGACAGTTTGCGTATGTTGTGTTTACATGGTGAGTGTGTAGACAGTTTGCATATATGTTGTGTTTACATGGTGAGTGTGTAGACAGTTTGTATATGTTGTGTTTACATGGTGAGTGTGTAGACAGTTTGCATATGTTGTGTTTACATGGTGAGTGTGTAGACAGTTTGTATATGTTGTGTTTACATGGTGAGTGTGTAGACAGTTTGCGTATGTTGTGTTTACATGGTGAGTGTGTAGACAGTTTGCGTATGTTGTGTTTACATGGTGAGTGTGTAGACAGTTTGCATATATGTTGTGTTTACATGGTGAGTGTGTAGACAGTTTGTATATGTTGTGTTTACATGGTGAGTGTGTAGACAGTTTGTATATGTTGTGTTTACATGGTGAGTGTGTAGACAGTTTGCATATGTTGTGTTTACATGGTGAGTGTGTAGACAGTTTGTATATGTTGTGTTTACATGGTGAGTGTGTAGACAGTTTGCGTATGTTGTGTTTACATGGTGAGTGTGTAGACAGTAGTGCTGGTTCGATACCAGGTTTTGTTCGATACCGATCGATACCTGAATTTTGTTCGATACTCGATACTCGATACTTACGTTGTAAGTCTAATATTCACATAGAACACAGTTCCCAGTAGAAACAGTATGCAACAGAAGTAGTGCTGGTTCGATACCAGAATTCTTCGATACCAATCTATATATTGCTGGTTCGATACCAGAATTCTTCGATATCAATCGATACCAGATTTTTATTCGATACTCAAAATTTACCTTGTAAGTGTAATTCAGTACAGTAGAGATCTCCAAAGAAACACACTACTATCCACTTAGACTAATGCCACAGAAACACACACAATTTTTCACTTACAAGTAGGGAAATATGTGATAATTTTATAGTCATGCAAACAATGATTAAAAAGCAATTTTCATTTTATGTAAGTAAACAAACAACAGTTTCAATATAATTGATTACTGTTGTAAAACTAAAAGGTAACTGTAATATAAAATTAAAACAATAAAGACAACTGCAATAAAATACCTAGTGACAAATAAATTCATCAATTGCACTGAATTATTTTAAATTAATAACAGTACTTCACCCCAGCTGTTTGTAAATATACTATAATATAGCAGCTTAATTTCAATTCAATGTGTCTCCTAAAGTGACCATCAACAAATACAGCTGAAACATAACATACAAATAATATGTTATTATTATATTAAATATAAATACACCTATCACTTATAATAGTGCCACTGCCAGCACAGCTGCACACTCACTGTTATAACTGTTTTATAATTCATTGCATCGTAAAGATACTTGTGATTTAACATCAAAACTGTATAGACGATTACAATAAAATAACACTAATTAATAATAGAAAAACATTAATAAAAATTACAATTGCACTTCCCAGTTCACACCAATTTTTTTTATATAAAACTTAAATTACCACGTTATCAAGTACGGTGAGTACACATAACAAGCCCCATAATGTTTTTGCAACTGTTTCCAAGAACCGGTCAGTTTCTTCCTCTACAGAGGTAGAGGAAGAAACTGACCGGTTCTTGGAAACAGTAGGCTCTGCCAGTGGTGAATCTGTTTGACCAGTGCCAGTGAATGGCAGTGTCACAGACACAGTGTCAGTGAGAGTGACAGTAGATGCAGTAAGCACATCGTCATCGTTAATCAGTCACGTCGTGTATGTCACTTCTTGGCGATGTTTGCCGCAGTTACTTAGTAGATTCGGAAACCGGTGGCGATTCGCTTCGACTGTAACTAGATGTCCATTGCTCGCTCATTGTCGAATATTCGATAGAATACGTTCTCGAGTCAATGGCAATGCCAATGGCAATGCGACGTTGTCCACGACGTCGACGACGCCATACGATGAAAGTTGATCATCACGTTTTGATAGCTTCTAGAATGGTGACATGTTTCGTCAAATTCGATGTATTTCCCCCGCTATCTTTGAGACGCCTCTAGCACAGCAGACACTCTTTGTTGGAAAACTGCCAAATTATTAGCAATGAACGTTGCGACTTGTTGTCGTTCCGGCGACTCGTTCGCCTAGGTTGTGGGCATCGTGTACGGCAAATGGTGGCGCCACCAATCGGAACCCGGATAAACATAACCTCCGCATCGCGCGCGAATAAATATTTATATTAATAATATTATTATTAAACTAGTTTCATAAATACTAGTGCGTGCAATAAGCATGTAGGATGTGTGTTTTTGTACGCGTAACCGTAAATAAAGTAGAGAGAAAGATGGCATGGTACTGCCACCAAACGAGAGCGTCACATACGAACCTTGGTTTGGGTAACGAGGCTAAGCGAAGTCTGACCTACGCTAAGCCTAAGGCTAAGGCTAAGATAGCACACAGAAAACAGTTATTATAGAGACTAATTCTACAATAAAGTTTTAGAAAACAATTCACATTTTATGTTATATTATTTGTTAAACAACCTAAGTCAATTTAGGCTGCGAAGTGCTGTAGTGATAGCTCCCGTAAACAACGTCGTCATCAACAACGATGTTGCGCCTTAGCATCGACTTCGTCGAATGGACTCGATGTCGAGTATCGAAATATCGAAGGTATCGAAGGTATCGAAGGTATCGAAGGTATCGAAGGTATCGAAGGTATCGAAGGTATCGAAGGTATCGAAGGTATCGAAGGTATCGAAGGTATCGAAGGTATCGAAGGTATCGTAGGTATCGAAGGTATCGAAGGTATCGAATAGTGGGCGTTCGATACCAAAAATATCGAAGTATCGCGATACCACTAAATATCGGTATCGAACTTTCGCAAGTATCGCGATACTTCGATATCTTTGGTATCGAACCAGCACTAGTAGACAGTTTGTATATGTTGTGTTTACATGGTGAGTGTGTAGACAGTTTGCGTATGTTGTGTTTACATGGTGAGTGTGTAGACAGTTTGCGTATGTTGTGTTTACATGGTGAGTGTGTAGACAGTTTGTGCACCACTAATTTAGTAATTATGATGGTGTGTTCACACGATGGCATCATTAGTTAATATAATCAGGGCAATCCAAATGATTTATATTGTTATAGTACACAGATTTGGTCAAAGTTTCTAGGCAGTCTGCATTTTCACACATTGTTCAGTGCTATTCGGGACTATGCATGATAACATATTTGCCAGTCACGCATATTTTTGATGGACAACTATTTGTGTGTCAACTATTACATATTAAGCCAGTTTGCAAAGTTTTAATATTTTTTTAACCTTAAATGGACTACAAACACACATGTGACACCATTTATCACATCTACACTCATTTCTAAGGCGTAACTGACAATCTATGATTTTTCTAATTTGTTTATATGTCTACCCATATTTCTAAATTTTTCTACCCATCCAAAACAGGTGTTACCCATCCAAATGATGGGTGGGCGGGTCTCTGCATAAAGCTGTGTTGTTATGTTTTAGTTTTTTAACATAAAAATTACACTGGACTGCTGGTTGGCCTTCTTGGCTGTTCTCAGTTCCCATGCAACCAGACTATTACAAAATATGTTGGGTGTTCCTATTCAAAAAAATGCTTCCTTGTACCCAAAAAATGAATTAGAAGTCTTTCAGTCAGTTTCACAGAATGCTTACAAGAAACTCAGTAATTAGTATTCAATGCTAATTGGCTGTCCAGAATCTCACCACTGAAATGGTTAATACAGTTTTGAGACCAAAACATTGATACCTGTTTATGAACTAAGTCCTGTATGGGGCAGGATAGACACTATCTACTCTCACGGAAACAGTGTGAACCATAACAATAGCACTAAATAGTGTGACAAATTACAGCTTTTGGAATACAGAAAGACTCAATGACACAATGGATTAGTAGCAAATCAATTGCTGTGTAGAAGAAGTGTTGACTCCTAGTAAATATCTGCTCAGCAGTCAGCATTGTATTCTGAGCAGATGTGCACAATAACTGCACATACATAGAGACTGCAGTCACTTCCTGTGCCAGTGGACACAGCCTGTGGCATCATTTCAATGAACAATAGCTTGTTGAGTATTAACCATCTGGTTAAATATAATTGCACATGTCAATTATTTCAAGTCCAAATAAAACTGTGTTGAAACAAATTTGGTTTGAATATTTCTTGAGCACAGCATTTGAAATGTTGGAATTTGAATTGGAATATTTTGTGGTATTCATATTTTTTTTGAAGAAATGGGATTGACTCTAGTATTGATCCCTGGAGCCACCACTTCGTGCAGAGACCCACCCACCCCAACCACTGGTCACATGGACAAATACCGGTGGATGGGTGGTGGTGGACAGGTAAAACAAAGGAGCAATACAGGTCTTCCAACATCAGATGTTGTGTTAAAAATGAAAGTGCATCTCACATGTGTTGGTAGTTTAGTTCAGGTCATTAAGCTAATCTCAACTGGCTTGTATCTGTGTGAGTTAGAATCTACATATCCCTGTGAACAAAGCCAGGTGTGACTAAATAGTTTAGCTGAGGGCACTCCCCCACTCGCCATTGTTTTCTTTCTACAGTCTGTACACTACTGGTGACAGGAAGAACCACTTCATCTTGGGAGTTGTAGGACAGGGCAACTGACACACACAGGGGTCAAAAGGCACCTGTCTAAATCTGAGTCAAATACGCCAGTTACTTTAAAGTACATGTAATGACAAGTCATTTGTCATTGCTTGTATAAAATTAATTAGCATTTGTCAACATTTAGCAGCAAAGCAGTTGTATTTCTTAAACAAATATTTTTTGCTGTGGGAATTTACGTCAAAGTGGTGTGTTTTGTTTTAGAATTTAATAAAATGGGAAATGGAAGCGACAGAAAAATAGTTTAAAATACAATAATTATGCTCTCGCGTACCTAATAATAGCACAGTGCCTAACAAGGGTATAGGGTGACAAAGATATTGGGCCAAATAATAGTATAGTATGGCAATTGGCAAATGAAGTATAATAGTGGGGGTGTTCAGTTACAGTGCAATGAAGTCTAATACTATTACTTAGTTTCTACTATTACCAAATTTACAAGTCAAACCTTTTCTATTCCAATCAGGCCTGATTCCAATTGTTATTACATTTGAATCAGTTACTATTAATTTTTTTTGCACTTTATTTATGGTTGTGTGCATAAAAGATAATAATTATACTGCATAGGGATATAACAAACATATATATATATAATATGTATGTATGTGTAATGTGTAGTCTTATAAGACCCATGTGCCAGTCATGAGTAGAAATATCACTGGATGGGTGAGGTTCAGCTCATGGCGGCATGCAGGATTAGTGGGGGTTTAGACTGATAATATACCCTATTGAGCTCTCGGAAGCTAAGCATTCCTCTATTCAGACTTGTAATACATTATGATGGTCTAACACATTTTATCAAAATCTGCGATTACTGGAAACCCGAATGGCATAAGATTTTATGCAAACTTAGCTGTAAGATGGCACCACATGACGCTGTACTTATTCAGTACCGCAATAGAGAACAATTTCGCTCCTCTACCAATGAAAATTTGTACATCTAATAAATGTGTAATGTCAAATACACAGTGTGTATGGGATTTTTCTGAAATAAAATAAGTGTACCGGGATGTGTATTAAGCACACAAGAGTAAACTATTCCAAGTTGGCTCATCAGTGAAATGCTCCCCTTTTTTCTTTTCCTCTGATTGTATTTCCTACATAACAGGTGTTCATGGGTGTAAGACCACCAGCATATCTCATCATATATCAGTGTGACTTCTGGCTGGCCAGTACTTGAGGTTACCAAGACAACGGGTATATCTTGCATTACCAGGGAATGTGTAATAGAAACTTTGGATGCTTTTGAGGTCAGAGTAGTGTCAGATACAACTTAACACACAACTTGTCAAACAAATACAGCTATTTTTAAATTGTCAAATAAAAACATACATTATAGTAACGAAAGTTTGAGATAACTTTCGAAATCCTTGCGATTCTCATACGGAGCTTTCGATGTCCTCTCGACACCTAGGTCAGCATTCGACTGCTGATTACTGACAACCAACAAGTCACATGGTGACCAAGTAATCAGTGGTCAAATGCTGACAAAGGTTTCGCCAGGACACTGAAAGCTCTGTAGAGGAATCAGAAGGGATCAGAAAGGTATCTCAAACGTTAGTTACTACAAGTGTACTGTGAATTTGACCAAATCTGGTAGCAACATCCGTCCTGATAAAAACATACATTCTTGATAGAAATATGTAATTTTTTGTAGTTGCTGACATTTTACCGTTTTTGTCATCTTGGCATTGAGAAGACTTATAGTTATAACCTGATCTTTAATTGGCCAGTGACAGCCTCTGACAGGTAGAAAACGTGAGCATTATTCAATTTAATTATTAAATACAGGTTGTGTCCGTTACTTAGCTATGCCCCTCTATTTTATTCCAAACTTGAAGTAAACCACGTAAGGAAACTACAATAATGACACCAAATCAATCAGCTTTGTTTTCTGAAAATTTGACACCATTGCCTTATCTCCAAGGGAACTCATAGGACAGTCACAGCTGTATAAATAATGTCAAAAGAAGTCAAGGTTATTTGTTTCATTGTGCTTTTCCTACAAACTTGATCCAGGATATTTTGTTAGTACTGTCGGTGCAGTGAGTGCCCCTTTGTGACCACACACGTGAATGCATTCATTTTGTCTCCATGACATCCAGGGCTTTGAATAAAATGTTTGCAAGTCACAAAGTTTCAAAAATCAAATACACCTATGTCACCAGTGCAGTAGACATATAAATATAAGACTACATAAACTTGATATTTCATACATGAAGTTGTACAAGCTATGTGTTTTACCCCTAATAGTAATCTGGCTTTTGTTACTGTTCAGAGAGCCAATTTTTTACTAACGAAAGATCAAATAACTGGATATGTACAACATAAAGATGCTGAAAATTGAGAACCTTTGTACAAACATTTGTATGATGCAAATGCTTCATGAAACTGGTCCCACCAATGTATTTGTGTTATTTTATGTTCTAATGAAATGAGTCGTAAGTCCCCAAAAAACAATTGAATTAATCACATCATTGGAAATAAGATTTATTATGCTTTCTAACGGTGTACAAATTATGGATGTAGCTCATACATAACCAAAGTTATTTGGTACTGAACATGCCTCGGGTAGAAATTTCAAATGGAGAAAAACACATTTGAAGTTTGCAGTCACGTAAGCACATGATCGAGTATGTCGTCATTCCAAAGTCGTCCACTATGCTTCTATTTCTTCATTTGATGCTACCAAAATAAATTCTCAAGTCATGTTCATTGCCGAAGATATATCGTGCTAAGTGTTTACTGAAATTATTACAACATATTCCGAGTATTAAGTAATGTTTTCTAGCAACGACCTGATCGATCACGCTTCTTTACAGTTAGTGCATGCATACTTGCTCACAGCTCTATACCAATCAGTCAACTCCGCCCCGTGTCCAGTGGCGTTTGTTTACAGACAGGTCCCTTGGATAAGTGCTGCTATTGGCTAAAGTTGACGTCAGTCAGTCTGAAAGAGGGCGTTCTGGACTTTCCCGTAGTGCCAGAGCTTTATGCAGGATAAAATTATTGCCAGTCACACATGTTTTGGTGAACCCATGGATGTTAAATGTTAAGCTTTGGAAGACCTTTTTTTGCTTCTTCAATTTTTTACCCAATTGTTGGATGTTTCTATTGTGTTTTCTCAAAATCAAGTTCACTGACATACAACTCATTTTGTTAGGGCACGTCACATTTCTTTTAATAGTAACTTCAAAGAGATTCTTGGGTGTTCCGAATTATAATAAAAAGGGATTCTTTGAAAACTGTAAAGTAAATTTGTATAATAAATTAATTAATTTAGTGGTAATGTAATTATTTTATGTAATTCTATGCCTTTATTTCATTAGAATTACGTTTTATCAGGCGGATCAAGCCCAAACTTGAAACTCTGATACACTGAGTTATTTGGACAGTGAAAGGGATTCTTTTTCGATATAATGTCAAGGTCATTGGTGATTAATAAAAAAATAGTTGTAATGAATTGAAGGCATAAGGTTACGTAAAATAGCTATATTAATTAGAAAATTTCCACATTACAGAATTTTACATTATCAAGGAAACCTATTTCAGTATAATTTGGGTCACAAAAGAATCCATTTTGTGTCCAAAAGAGTCCCTTTAAGTTATCAAAAATATGACTGATGTGATTGTTATATATATTGAAGAAAATATGTCTACGACAGAGGCTGATGTTGGAAGCTAGCCTCACTTGGCTGCCTCCCAGAAATACCAGCGGCAGGGATTCAGGGAATCTCTGCAATGGAAGAGAACATTATATTCCTAGACACATGTTGACTGTTGAGAGCTCTGTGGATGACGGGGAGTGTTGTTTTTGTAGGCACTGCCACGGTTTCTACAGAGTCCTGAGCCTATCACCACAGAAAAGCTGACAGGACTGAAGCATGCCCTTAAGAGCTACGGCCAGCTGCGACTGGGGGGTGACGTCTGTGATGAAGCCATCGATAGGCTGGGACACTTTATATTCATGTGAGTGCAGTTCAGTCCATGTTATATTATAAATCATCGTGAAAAAATCTACTTGTTGTTAGCAGTTAGGTGTGATATCTAAATGGTAACATACTGCTCTAAAGACATGTAGATTAAGTATGTTTTCTAGCAGCCAGCCTTGCAAGCTAGCACTTAGGGTCCGTACAGCACCTTGACAGTCTTGAAAAGCCTTGAATTTGATTGGACCGAATTCAAGGCCTTGAAATCCTTGAATTTTACAAAGTAGTCTTGAAAAGTATTGAATTTAATCGTGGTCAATAAAATATTGTTTGGATTCAATTGTTCTGACGAATAACAGCCAGAAATGGAAAAAATTGCTTATGTGCACAATACTGCACATTGGGCAATCTGCATTTCATTGTGGTCTGCGCCATTGTTTTCTTAGTCAAGTAAAAATTTTAATGTTAACTTCATTTATTGCGCTTAAAAATACATGTCGTTAAAACTGTCTTGAATTTCTTTTTCTAATAGCCTTGAAAAGTCTTGAATAGCCTTGAATTTCAAATGTCCAAGGGTGTACGAACCCTGGGTACACTACCCCTGGCAGATATCCAGTGCAAACATGTCCATAGTTGGCTGCATAAGTTGTACTTTGCTTGTTTGTCGTTGTAGATGACTCCACTGGATGGTCATGATTGTAATCATGAGAACTACCGGGGTAGTGCATTAATTGCAGCAAGGCTGAATGCTTCACAGAGAATTTGTGATATCGTTCATTTCAACAGGTCTGCCATGGAATAAAGTGTAAACTGTTGTGAGCAGTCACAGGGGCTGGATACAGCGTTATGTCACTTACCTTTACATTTCACCTGTCTCCCCTTTCCCAGGGAGTGCTCCCGGTTTGTTCTCGGCGCTGACTTCAACCAGCTGTCGGACAACGAAGGCGGCCCGAAGAGGGCGTTCACGACCGCCGTCAGTGCCACCTATCACCAGCTGAGCACATACACCATCGGGCACCTCTTCCTGGTGCTTCAGTATCTGATCATCAACAACTGGACACACCCCACAATGGCCGCCATGATGACTGGACAGGAAGTGGACGAAAACAGAGGTGTGTGGAAGTTGGCTGAAGTCTTACAAAGTCACACATTTTTTTAGCTTTAAAGGTGGTGCAGTCGCATGTCATCATAATGCAGATTCTGATAATGTGGTTGGCCGTGGGCCACAAATCGTTCTGTCTCTGCCTCGGTTAAAATGAGTGCTATGGCTAACAATAACCCTGTAATAAATGTCACCTATTTTGGGCGTGGAGTTCTCAGGTTGACCTTCTACAGGTGCGTGTTGAAAGACCGTTGACAGACAATAAATTTAACGTACAACTGTGAAGCAGATCTGAATGAGATGCAATAATAATAATTGTTATTATATTAGTATTTGTTATGTGAACTGTTGTTTTGATTACTGTTATTACTGTTATTTAACTATTGGTAGAATACATGTAGATTCACACATATTTTGTTTTGCACTGACCCCAGACACGTCTATTTTTCTGTTGCCAGTCTGCCATGACTTCTCAAACCAGCACCTTCGCTGGAATGTAAATTGCAGACCTGTCCAACATAAGAAGCAAATAAACATGTTTATCGCAGCTAAATTGGGAAGATTAGTGTAAAACTATGCTGAAATGGCATGCTAATAGTAATTTATTTTTGGTGCTAACTCCGAGAGAGAGACATTTCACTGGTTTGCCAAAAATGTGAATTTTTGAACTACAACTGAAATAGTGAATTGCAGTATCATTCGGCATGACAGATGTACATTATCTAAAATGTGTATGTACATGTCCAAGCTCGATTATATGTATTTATTATTTCTGCAGCGTTGACATACCTCCGCAGCGGAGAATTCCCAGAACTACTTCGTCTGCGCATTAGCATGTTACTCGAGAGTGGTTGTGAGGCATTCGCGCTCAACCTGTGCACGTGGTGCATGCGCAGTCCTGTCTTCGCAGACGACGTGTTCATACATCGCATGCACCTCACCCTTCTGTGCACCAACAGTGACCAGGAAACCTTCCACGAACAGGTCAGTGCGTGTTGCGTTGCTCGATTATACGTGTGACGTCAAATGTAATGAAACAGTGGTGTGTAGAATATTAAATGTGATGCAAATAATAGTAACTCAGATATTATAATACAACATATTCTAGTACAACCATAAATGAACAGTACAGTGAAAACTCTCTGAAAATGAGATAATAATTGCTAAAACTCTATCAGTCATCAAATTGTAGGCATATAACTACTAGAGGCTGCATGGTGCAGAGTGTATGGTAGTGATACTAAAAAGTAATGTAAAAATGCCAACAGCAACCATCAATTTTGTATTTTAATAGCAGCAGATTATTTGCCAAGGAGCATAAATTGGACGTCAAAAGATTCAGTTGGTTATAGTGCCTGAATGTCTCTCAATACTCAATGCCGCTCTCCCGTTGACAGTGTCAACGTGTTCCGTGTTGTCTCGCCGTGAAAATTCTACAGGATCTCGAGGCAGATGACATCGCCGGTCGTTCACCAACATTCCTTGTTCTCGCCACAACATTCCTGGTGCAGGACTGGACCAAGTCACAGAGGACGTGCTGTACAGAGGTAAGCACTTAAGGGATGTGGTCGTTTCAGGGAGGTCGACGTTAAAGAGAGGTGGATGTTAACGATAGGTGGGTGTTAAAGAGAGGTGGATGTTGGGTAGAGGTCAACCTCCATGCCGGTGTCATATAGAATATGGACCCTCTAATCTAGATAGAATATGGACCCTCTAATCTAGATAGAATATGGACCCAGGTGGGGTCCATATCTATGGGGGTCCATATCCTATAAGTCTCATAGAATAACGACCCCCATAGAAAATGGACCCCGGGTCCAGAATCTATAGGGCTCCATTGTTTATGTGTCAGAATATGGTCATGGAGCCCCATAGAAAATTCTTCGTTCCATATTATATATGTAATATAGAATGTGAATCCCCTCCCCCTATAGAAAATGGACCCCGGGATGTGCTGTTAATGTAATTTAATCCTGAATACAAGCTCTTAGTAGTTTGTGTGAGCAGTGTTGAAAGGGAGACTAATCAGTTAACACAATTAACTGGTCTCATATGAAACATTAACACAATTTTTTTCTCCATGTATTTTATTTTGTTGAGATGATAATAAATGATTCTAATAATTGTCTGTTCATATGAAATTTATTCTTGTGTGATTCTAATAATTGTCTGATGTCGTCTTGCTGATGGTAAAATTGACAGCAAACAGAACATGGCTTGATGCTACTACGATTAATTTGAATCCACACTGGCAGCAGTATTCTTAATCATCAAGTTGCATCGCCAGTTACTAATACAGTGTTGTTTTATGTGTAGCATAGCTACAAATGTCAAAATGTGTCAGAATAAAAGCATACTTAGACCCTACTATCTGGACTGGTTGTTGAATTTGACACACGCTTGATTTGATTGGATTGTTAGATGTTTGAAGAAATGTAGGTTTGGTCATGCGTGACTTGGTTTGTTTCTCATAGCTGCTGCTGGGGTTCTGGTTGACTGCACAGCATCGCGCAGACGATGATGAAGATATGTTCCTTGCCAGTGTCTACCAGATGGTACAGATAGCGCCAAGTACATGGAAACTGGCGGCTCTCGTTGCTGCCATGGTAACCAAGGTACGTGTTCTAACCATCTGGCGTTATGCTAGAGTAGCGAAACTGTAGCAGCTTGGCAGTTGTCCAAAGTCTTGACTGGATGCTGATGAAGAACGTGAGCATATCATGTTTGGTCAACGCATACAGCCAGCTAGATACGTATGATATGACCTGCCATAAATGTTGTAGGAGGTCATGTTTTACCAGATGGTCATGTTACAACTATACATGTGGCAAGTCATATGTGATGTATTCTAACGAAATGAGTCGTATGTCAGCGAACTGTGTGATTCTGTTAAGATGATCACTGCTAGTGAGAGTTCTATCAGCGAGGACTGCAAGGTGCTACCAGGGTGATAATATGGCGGTCAGTCAGATACCAGCTGTCCCTTAGCCTCATCCTTGCACACCAGGGGGCACTGTGGCTGATTACGTCAGTATCAGCTCTTCTCTTCCACTGGCACATCCCTTTCAAAAACTCCTCTTTTAACGTCAGCCAATATCAGCCAATGCCCCTCCGCACGAGGAGTGTGGTTGGCCTCTGTTCGTGTGGTATCGTATTTTGGGTCATTTCAGCCACATGCTGCTCATGTTACATATACTGTTTGGGACACGAGTGGGTCATTTTATTGATATTCCCACCAGTCGTGTATCCGTCTTCAAATTGGGATGGGTATTTGTGCTGTTCCCGCGGCTGACACAGTGGCGACTGGCGAAGTCAGTTGCTATAATTGTATATATATTCGACTCCGCTCAATCCCCAGCTTTAGGGGGGCGACCGCCCAGGGGTAATAACATAACTCGGCAACCCCTGACTTGCGAGGATGCAAGAACCAGTCATAATAGTGACCCCGATTGGCGTTCTGTGAGTCTACGTACACTAGGCATGTAAACCACATGGAAGGTGAACACAGAATCATTTAGTTGCAAGGACATGTATTGTGTTGTGTTCAGCTCTCTAGAATGTGACCTCACCTCAGTTCAGTCACTCTTCATTGCTCCAGTTCACTTGGTTGCATGGGAGAGGACCTGGCT
Source organism: Oasisia sp. SBJ-2009 (assembly GCA_964017155.1). Taxonomy (NCBI): domain Eukaryota; kingdom Metazoa; phylum Annelida; class Polychaeta; order Sabellida; family Siboglinidae; genus Oasisia; species Oasisia sp. SBJ-2009. The sequence goes on along the minus strand of OZ024855.1, from coordinate 56,653,704 downwards.
ACAGACAGCGACATATATTTGTGTATATTAGTCTTTGAGCATCAACTGTGGAGTGGCTGAATGCTGAAGTTGAGATTGTGTTCAGCTGAAGAAATCTACCAGGGAGTGAGATATAATGCACTTTGAGCAGTCATGACTTGGATACTGCTATGTATGTGGAAATACTCTAGCATGCTCATTGTTTTACAGAGAGGGACTGAGTATGTTACTAGAATATAATCTAGAATAAATTTAGGACGAAGATGCTGATAGGAAGAAAGTAATTAATTAGACTTGTCATTGTGACTGTTGTACTGACAGATGCATTGATTATACAGGACACAAACAATGTCATTAGACAACGTGTCCAGACAATACCAACAAACCATACATGCATTATTGTAGTATAATTTAACTTACTTAGCTTAGTGTCGAAGATGATCGTCAGCTACGGACCTTGTTCACGTACTGGTGTCACGTGTGTTGCCTCAGATCTGTTTCTTATCGCACTGTTTGGTGGTTGTAGTTTGGTCTCCAATTCCGTGAGTTCTGTTCCGACATCTGTCTGAGCGCGCTCAAGGATGACCGCCACATCTTCGACATGGCGCGCCTGTATCGCCATGACGAGGAGGAGGCTGCCAATGCCGCTGACCGCATGGGGGAGATCTGCCGGACAATCTCTGACCTCTACATCGACCACAGCCAGATGTACATGGTAAGTCATGTGACATAATTTGCAGTCGGTCATGTTGCATTATGTTGCACCTAGATGGATATGGTAGGTCATGTTACGTCAGTCATGTTACGTGGGTCATGTTACATCAGTCGCCGCCAGATGTACTCCATATATGATAACATCATGTTACATCAGGCAAAGTCAGATGTACTTAGTAAGTCATGTTATGTCAGTCAAAGTCAGAGGTGCATAGTAGGGTTTGTTACAATAATCACAGCCAGATGTACATTATTATATCACATTTACAGTATCGACACATGTAAATGGTAGGTCATACAGCCAGCTAGATACGTATGATATGACCTGCCATAAATGTTGTAGGAGGTCATGTTTTACCAGATGGTCATGTTACAACTATACATGTGGCAAGTCATATGTGATGTATTCTAACGAAATGAGTCGTATGTCAGCGAACTTAATTTCGAGAAAACACTGCATAAACATGCAACGATGATTTTCGACGATTTTGACTTTTTGTCACCAAAGTATACTTTGGTATCTTTTTTGTCAATTGGCAATGCTCGTTTATATAATTATTTAGGACATTTCATAGCCTTTTTAGACACACTACGTAACATTTCATGCATGAATTTCGTAAAACAGAACTGATAAATCGCACTAGTTCATGTCGCATTCTTTGGGGTTTCCCTTAACGCATGGCAGACTTATTTGGTACTACAAGAAAGCCCAAGGTGCCCTCTTTCGGATTCTTGTAGTGGAAATCCCCACTGACATCAGTGTAAGCCAATAGCAGCGCTGACAGGGAAGCTGACAGCAAGCCCCTGATTGGTTGAGAGCTGTTCGCACAGGCGCAGTGCACTCTCACTAGCGTAAACAACGTGAAATCGATCGGGTCGCTGCTACAAAACATTGCTAAATACTCGGATTATGTTGTAATAATTTCAGTAAACAGCATGATATATCCTCGACAGCGAACATGCCTTTGGAGTTTGTTTCGAATGCATGAATAATAATAATAAAAGCAAAACGGCCGATTTTAGATCAACAATGTACTCGACCATGTGCTTACTTGACCACGAACTTCAAATACGTTTTTCTCCGTTTGAAACTTTCTACCCTAGGCATGTTCAGCATCCAATAACTTTGGCTGTGTGTGAGATATGTCCATGATTTTGTTGTTGTTGGACAAACGACTCATTTTGTTAGAACATGTTACATTTAATATCAGTTGCAGTGTGACATACTTTGTAGGTATGACATGTTACATAAATCAGACGCAGATGAAATGTAAATGATATTGCCGTAGCTTTATTATTACTGTGGTACCACTGTCATGGCATAGTGAATACCCATGAAAACCAATCCCAAACAATAATTTACATATAGAGCCATCGCAAGGCTTTGGAGGCATGCATTTGACATGACATCATGAAAAGATTGACCTGTTATGTCTTTTCAGGCGTGTCTGATGACCGAGTTCTATCTCGACCCGAGGGAAGAGTTCTTCTTCAAGATGCAGCGCCACATGAGCGAGCAGAGAGAGACTATCTGTGTGAAGGCGATAGCACCGCTCGACTTCCCAGACGAGTTGTATGCGGAGCTGTTTGACAAGGTTCAAACGCTGCGACCCGGAGTCTTCACGGTCGACCTGACATGGCCGAAACTCAAAGAACTCTGCGTGACACACCTCAGTGAAGTTGGGTATCTGTACGATGCCAAGGCAAATGTGTTCCACGCAATCCCACCACATCCAGCACGCTGTCCGAGGAAAAAGAAGAAACGTTCCAGTTCGGAAAAACGCTTGCGTGCGAAATCGGAGAGTTCGTCTCGCGTGCCAAAGACTACGCAGTGCAAAGTGGAATACATTTCAAAGGAACTGGTGTCATCCAATGGGGAAAGGCTACGCACATTAGCTATCAGTGGTGGAGTGGACGATACTGGCCAGTGTCCAGCGACTGGTCAAGACATAGTAAAAGAGCCAGATCAGATTGTGTCAGACGATAGCAAAGTTGCAACACGTCTAGTTAAATCAGATATTGATAAAGTTGCCACTGTGACCAGTTGCCTGTCTTTGACTGGTGCTGGTGCAGAAGAGTCTGTCAAACTAAAATCTAGTCGAACTGGAAACTGTAGAAGTGATGATGTTTCTCATGCTAGCGTAGATAAGATAGTTGTAGAGACGACCATTGCATTGAACAAGACTCAGCATGTTGCTTGTATGGATGTGCCCACAAGAGACAGTCCATCGGTAAATAGTGACCCAAGTTGTAACTCTGGTGACGTTACAAGGAAAGATATCCCAGCGGAAGAGGGGATTGGGACAGGTGATCTGCGTAGGGTGAACATGGACAATGCAGCCTACCCAGTCACTGGTGATGTCGCCAGCAAGACAGCTGCATGCAGTGAGTTGGCTGCGAAAACTGACTCTGTATGCAGTAAGCCTTGCGAACAGCATACCACAGACAAAATCTCAAAGACCAAGACAAAGGCAGCGTTGGTGAAATTGCTTCGTCAGCGGACTGTCCATGGAGCAGCAGTTCACGCCGATTCTGGTAGGCAACTTCTGCAGGATGTGGAACCGGCACACGCAGGCAGCATCAACATGCAGCGACTTTCACTGTCTGCCAAAGCAGACGAACTTTCACCGGAGTCAAACAGTCAGTGTGACCAAACTAGTCATTTGAACAAAGAGGAAAAATGTGGTTCCAGTTTACAGAAGCGGAGTGACGCTTCTGTATCTCCTGAAAGACAAGCGGAGACAAAACAATGCGGAGAGACATCGTCTAGTGCACCTGAACAGCCAACAAGTTCGGGTACTCCGAAAGGAACCGAACCAGAGTCTGATCTCGAGAGCATCCTTCATATGTGCATAGTCAATGCGCTGTCAGTGACTCAGAGTAAAATGTCACCTGGAAACCACAAATCACCTGACGACACCAATGCAGCACCTACAGTAGACAATGACAAATCGAGCAATGACAGTGGGCAAAAATCATCACAATCACAGACAGTTGGTGAGCAGGAACCGGTCAAGAACATCGTAGAGTCTGCAGAAATACCAACGTTTGTACAGGCGATGTCGGTTGATAACTGTGAAGTAGTGTCGAAGCCGTCACTGCTAAAAGTCAATCCTAATTCGTCTGTGCAGTCCAGTTTGGACGCAGCTACAGTGATGCGAATGGACAATGTGAATGAACCATGCAGTGCAACTAGCGATCACAAAACGGTAACAGATCCGTTTGAAGATCATCAATACGTTACACGAGTTGCACCAGTGCGGTCAGGTGATACACAGAAACGTGGTGACGATTCTGCCGAAGGTGCGAACACCACAGATGACGGACATAGGCCCGCATTGAAACCTGAACTCGCAAGTTGCGCCGCGACCCCCGTCGCCAACGGTCACCTGACGACACTGCCGAGACGGACCGCGAAAGACTGCCAGGTGTCGGACGAAGACGAGAGCAGCACGGACGATGGCGGTTGCGTGACGTTCAAATGCCGTTTCTGTAGGCGAAGGTTCGAGTCGCTGTCGCGGCGCCGCCAGCACCAGGAGTGGGTGTGCTCAATGCGGGCCGACCTCGTCAAGTCGGGGCCGGGCGAGTTCGTGTGTCTCGTGTGCGGCGCCAGCTTCAAGAAGAAGCCTGGATTGAACCGCCACGTGTCCCGCATGCACCCGGAGGCGATCAGCAGCGACGACCAGACCGCCGCCGCCAAGCAGAAGCTCGCCAAAGTCAACGGCATCAAGGCGGTGAGGGTGAAGAAAACTAAAATCCGCGCCACCAAAGGAGAGTTTGGTGGACTTGGCAACAAGGTTAACGCACAATTCACAGCGAAACGGGAGCGACAGCGAACGGATTCCGCCACACTTGTTGTTGGTGACGCCAACAATCTGGGAGACGGATATGACGGTTCGACCGACGTGTCAACGTACGAGGACGACAACGATGCGGGCGCGGAGGACACGAGCGTGGATTCGGCGAAGATGGCGATGCGGGGACGAGCGAAGCCCACGCCCCGTTCTGTCGTCAACGGCAGCCACATCAAGGGGAAGATGGCGGAGGACTATCACCTCAGTCAGTGCACGGTTCGTCTGTCGCGGCTCAGCGCGGACGCCATCGCGACGTACCAGAAGGAGGATGCCACGAAGCCGTGCAACCTGGACGACCAGCCGACACTGTGCGACCTATGCGGGCTTCACTGTCTCGACGTCGGCATGCTCGAGGATCACATTCTCGACGAACACCAGCTCACGGTCGTCCTCAGTCATGTCCCGGTGCCACAGAACCAGGTGTTCCTCTGTGAGTTCTGCGGCGATGCCTTCGTGAGGCCGTCTCGACTCCGCGCGCACATGATGAACCTGCACGGGAACGCGACCGCAACGACGGACGTGCTGCATCCTGGGAACGTGACTGAAACCCGCGCGAGCGAGTTGTTCGTAAAACGAATCAGCGATCTGTTGAAGACGGCTTCGAAACCGGAAGAATTCATCGAGCACATAGCAGCGACAGTTGACAAGGTGAAGAGTGACACTGGGATTGGCGTTCAACTGCCAGGTGTTAAAAATGTTGACATGGGCATTGTCCGTGCAAGAGAAGTGGTTACCGGAAATAGTGTTCCAGACCAGAAAACAGGCAGCTCACAACTAAGCAATCAGGCCCTGGACACGAGGATGACGGTGGGCGAAGACAGTGATTCTGTAGAAAACAGGCAGATTGTGCCAAAATCGAACGCTGGCAACATTGCAAACAAACAAGACATTCCACAGCTGTCCAGTGTGACCAACTCATTGCAAAAGCCGCGAACAATAAGTCCTCTCGCTGCACGGAAACCGGAAGTGATCGAGGTGTCGACGACGATTCGTGTGTCCAAGCCGACCGGTGTTCGCCGCGACCTAACGCAAAAGATACGCATCGTCGACGTTCGTAAGTTCCAGTGCAGCGCATGCACGACGGAATTTGGCACGCGCGCAGCGTTCGAACACCACAGAAACGAGGCGTGTCGCACAGTTGCACCCACGGCCATTGTCTCGCAGAGGTTCATTTGTCGATTTTGTGGTTTCCCATGCGCCACCATATCGCGTTGTCACGAACACGTGAACTACGCCCACGGAGGTGACAGGATGCCGCCCGCTGAACCAGTGGTTGACAAACCCGTCGGTTTGTTTGTCCCGAAGAGCAGCGTACCGGCAACCACTGCCGTGCGACCGCCACAAAACTGCACGCTCCACCCGAAAGGAACCATACTGCGGTATGGTGCCGGTGTAGACGCGTTGCATAGCAACGGCGACGTGGCCCGCGTCACGAAACGACGCAAGAAGAAGGACGGCTTGGCGCTGAAGACGTGCGCGCAGTATCACGGCACCAGTATGTTTGTCGTGAAGGCGTTAACGTGCAGCTCCTGCAACCACACGTTGAAAGTACCGCCCACACCGGGCAAGCCGCGCCAGTGCACGGCGTGCAAGAGCAGAGCGCCGCTCGAGACGGTGAAGCTCTACCAGTGCATGTACTGCGAGCAAACGTTCCCGACGAAGGTGGCGTGTCGCGCCCACGAGATCTCGAAGTGCATGAAAGGCGCGGTGCTACAGGACCTGCCACACGGACTCTACACGTGCGAATCGTGCAAGAGATCGTACTCGAGGAAGCAGGACCTCACGCGGCACCTGAAGAGCCACGGGCCAAACAGTCAAAGTGAGGCAGCGTCGACCGCCGAGCAGACATCGGCGACGAGCCGACCTGAGAACGCCGACAACATTGGGAATGCGACAAACGCGACGCCATCGGTGCAGCAGCAGCATGCGACGCCTGCGTTGACGCATGAACCGGGCCGACATCAGTGTCCAACATGCTCGTTGATATTCACGGCGGCGACTCCGCTGAAGTTGCACATACTCAACGAACACGGTTATGGGCGAGCCAACCCGCACAAGACACAGATGAGGAAGAAAGGCGGCAAACAGCGGAACATGCCGTTGCAGTTCAACGTCATTAGCAAAGCAGACGTTTTGTCCGGCGCACGTACTGCCGATGGGAAACGGCAAGGTGATTGTGGGGACTTCGAAAAGATTAACAGTGATTTGCATACGGCCGTCCAGGTGTCCGTACACAGCGCACAGAACGAGAGTGTAAATTCTTCGCAGGGATCAAATATCGTGTCGCAGCCATCGCTGCCCGTGATGCTCACCACTAAGAACGTTGGTGTGCTCACGAACGGGTGTGACATCCGCGGCGCGCCTGTGACAGGCTCGCTTCCTAGTCCGACGGTGTGGCAGGGTGCAGCCGTTTCTTCTGGTATTGCAGCAAATTCAACCTCTGTGCAATCGAACCATGTGTTGCTGCCGAGTAATCCATGCAACACTGAACCTCTGAGCGAGATGGCAACGCCGCAAGCATCGGCTGATGACAGTGTTGAGTTGCTATTGGATACACTTCCATCGATTGAATGCATGAATGTCGCCGGTAATGCTGGAGACGATTCTACCGAAAAAGGACTCGACGAACTACCTACATGCATACTAGCACAACTAGCGGATATGCTGTCTGAGCAGAAGGAATTTGGTTTGACCAGCATGGTTGCAAGTACGCAGGCAAGTCGCCAAGTGTTCATTCCCAATACTACACCTATTACAGATAGCCGTGGAAGTCGCCAGAGCGTCGAAGAATCTCACAGATGGCCCACTTGTTCGCAGGCAACAATTGCAGAATCACTTCAGATTGGGGACAGTCGCCATGAACACATCGGCAGTAATGCCGTTGTTTCTAGTGAGAGTGCACCCCTGCCAACTGTAGAGCAAACCCTTGCTGACGTCAGCCTGTCGATGAATGCATGGGGCGAATGTGTATGTGTTAGTGGTGAAACCACTGGAATAAATTCTGAACAGCAAGATTCTTGTAATCAAGTGTTGGCGTCCACGGTGACAACACGTGGACCCGATGGAGTGACATGTCAAGGTAACGAAGCTGTGACAGTGATGGGAAATGATGTTTCTGGGGATTCCGAGCGTTATCAGGACAGCACACATCCGGGTTACTTTCCTGGAATTGAACACGAGAAGGGAATTGAATGGGGCGGTTGCGCTCGTCATGCGGAACGTATAACTGTGGAGACACCGAGACGCAGTGGCGACAAACCCGTGTTGTTTGGTCTCGACTTCAGTAGAACCATCTACGTGAAGTTGGTGCCAAGAAAGAAACCTACGCCCGGGGATGCTGATGAGTCAAATGTGCCACAAGCCGTGGACGGCAGTGTGCTTACTGTTGGTGGAAGTGGGGATACTGACCAAAGTGTTGTGGAGCAGCCCAAGACGCTGTTGTCAGACGATACAATTCCACCTTCGTTGGAAGCCTACAAGATGACTGTGGAACAAGACACTCGTCATGACGGGAATACTCGTCAAACGTGGGGTAGTCTTACGTCATCTGACATATCTCCAACACCAGACCATGTCAGGGAGGCAGCTGAGCACGGCAATGTCAGGACTGGAGAAGGCACCAATGAAACTGCCTCTGGGGAAATGAGTTCAGAAGCAAATGCGTTAATATCGGTGACAATTGGCAAAGGCGATTCAGCAGCTAACGGAGACACTCCTCACATTCCGAATATGCAGACTGAGAGTGAGAGCACACTGATGTGTAGTCGTAATGACGTAGGTCCGACGTTGAATGCTGTATATGTAATAGGTGCACCGTCAGATCCTACAGTCAGCAGCGAGACAGACCGCACATCGAGTTGTGTAACAAAAACATTACCAGATGACAGGGTGTGTTCTGTAGAGGTACCAGATGACGAGGCCTCTACTTCAACATCTGTTGTGCCAAATGACGTGGTCCATACAGCTGTACCTCTCGTGCCTGATTACGAGTACTGTGCCACAACACATGCTGCTGCAAACAAGGAGGAATGTGCTGCAGTGTCGGTTGTGCCCGACCATACCACGTATACTGGAATACCAGGCGTGCAAAGTGAAGTGGTCTTTACCGAAGCACCTGTTGCATCAGACAACTGGGTCTTCGCTACAGCAACTGTTGTACCGAATGACGTGGCCTATTCGGAAGCACATGTGTTACCAGAGAACTTGTTCTATGCTGCAGCACCTGTTGTACCAGACACTACAGCACCTGTCGTGGTAGATGGTGTGGTCTGTGCTAGAACACCTGTTGTGCCAAGTGACATGGTTTATACAACAGCACCTATTGTGTCCGATGTGGCATATGTGACCACACATATGAGTGATGAACAGGAAACTCTGCCATTTGACTTGGCTGTACAAGAAATTGCCAACACTCTTGATCGGATAGGATGCAACAACGAAGAGATCACTGAAGAAATCACTGAAGACACTCATATCGGTTTCAATGGGGAAGCATTTCAGGCACGTATAAATGATGTTGTCATTGAAGAAGTTGTGGAGAACAGCGTGCTTGATGGGATTGTGCCCAGCAGTGATGTGCTGGATCATGCAGAACCGTGTATAGAAGATGGGACTGACAAGGTTGGTGTGTCTGGGGCCAGTGGTGGTGGCGCCGATGGTCAGGCTTATCTACCAAGCAGAACAAGTGACCATGCCAAGTGTGCGTCCACAGGCAATGACAGTTCTGACTGGGACGTCGCCGAAGATCACGCCCTGGATGAAAGAAGTTCTTACGACAATGTTTCGGCGACAAGCCAGCGTGACACGTTGGATAACAAATTAACCGGACCTGGCAGAGACACCCAAACAGATGATCCAGTGGTTTCCGAGGACGCAAGAAACAGCAACCTTCTCCGTGACATCCAAGCAGGTGCGTCACACAACACAGAAGGATTACAGTGTAATTCCGAAACAGAAATCGTCAAAGACGTCGAACATAATACACAGGAACAGACGGATGTGTGTGAAAAGGTTACAACTATGCCAACCGAAAATATATGCCGTGAGATGACAACAATTGGACTCGGTGGTGAGGTAAATAGTAATGGAAGTGTGTCACTGGTTACTGAGTCGGCGGGTGATGACGTCACAGACAATGATGAAGGTGACGTCCTTTGCCCTGCGGACAATCTAGCGAAAGTGCTGCCCTTTGCCGATGACGAGAGTAGTGTATCACATGTGAGGCAAACCTGTCCTGAAGGAGTCGTGAATGACAGCTGTCTGAATATGACAGCTGGATTGGAAGGACACACAACATGTATCGGGGAGGATTCTGTTGGGGTAGCAGATGTCGCAACACAAGTGAAACATGTTGGCAATGACACAGTGTCAGAATCGACAGCTTATGAACAAAGCGTATTAGATGTTGGTGAAGCTAAATCCACATTTCTAAAGGAAAACAAGTCCACGATCGACCAGGACGACTTGGCAGCTGCAGAAGGGAGCACGTTGGCTTCCGATGAGGATGAATCCATAGTTCCCGAACAAGTCACGTCCGCTGTTGATAAGGAAGAATATGTAGCTACAGGGCATAGGAAACCAACTGTTGGTGAGGAAGAACTCGTAGCTGTCACTGAAACCAAGACATTGTCTTCATTGGCAAACCCTGAAACAGAAAACACAGTTGTTATTTTACCAAAAGCATTGGACAGTGAACTAGAAGAAGCGGTATGTGTTGACAATATAACACCAACGGCGGTAGTTGACACTACTAACCAGGAGAGTGGATCAATAGCTGAAGACGTGTGTGAGGCAGTAGATGATGAAGTACTGTGTATTGACATGCCCGACATTCATATAGCTGAGGCAGAACTTTATGCTGGGCTGAAACAAGCAACTGAAAAGCTTAGCGCTTGCAGCGAGCCGCAACATGATCGTAACCAAGTGACAGAGATCAGTGTAAAGTGCGTATCAGCCGAGGTCAAAACTAATCGAGATGCAGCAACATCAAATAATGACGAAGAAACACCACATATCAATACTGTCAAACCCGAAGAGTCTGTTAAAACTGAGGATGCAACAATAGAATCGAGTCCGACGTGGCCAAGCAAGCTGGTCGGCAAAACGACAGAGGGGAGAACTGGTTCGAGGCAGCGCAAAGGTGTGCTCGCAACGCAGAGAAAGTACAGGTGCGAACACTGTACGCCGTGCTTGTCGTTCTCCCGTCGCTACAGTTTCCAGCTGCATCAGAAGATCGTGCACAACATCAGGTCTGACGGCGGCGAGGAGCGGATGCCGAAGGAGTGTCTCGTCTGTCCGATCTGTCACGGCGCGCCCGAGTTCAACGAGGTACTCGGTCTGCAGTGCCACATGAAGTGGCTGCACGGCGTCAACAACTTCAGTCTTGCGCGTCCTGTTCCGCAGACGGTCGTCGGTGATCACAGTGATGGTGTTTGCGACGATGACGGAGACAACGTACACGTGAACGAAGGCGTTGCCGATGAGTGCTGGATTGACGATGGTAAAACAGAAGAGGGTGTCAGTGATGACGGGATAACGGCAGGGGGAGACGTTATGCTCGAGGTAGAGCAAACGGTGGCTCGCGTGACGGACGTTACAGGAGAGAGTACTGTAGGTACTGATTGCCAAACTGTGCGGCTGCATCATAATGAGAGTGAAGACAAAACAGTCGTTGTCCTCAACAAAACTGATAACGATGACCAACGCGATGTGACTGACAGCAAAGACCGTGTCGACCACAGCGAAAGTTATGATTCTGCCACAGCACCAGCTGATGAGAGCGAGGGAGTGAGCAGTCATAATGATGTTGACGGTTCAACCGCAGTTACAAGTGATGATAGCAAAGGAGTGGTTGACGCCAAGGAGATTAACGATTCAGCCGCAGACACAAGTGACTGTCTCGGTAGCACGACGGACAGTGAAGTGCAACGGACACACGATAGGTCAACCAGAAAGCGAAGGGGCGGTAGATGTCCCAGAAAGAAAAGTTCATCTTCACTCCAGCGGACGCCAGGTAGAAGGCGCGGGAAGCAGAGAACAGTATCTTGCAGTCCGACGTACCGTCACTCTGAGTCAGACGCGAGCACCGACGACTCGCGGAAGTTGGTCCGCGCTGGTGGACTGCGAACCCGTAGCGGTGTTGTGCTGCCAGAAATACTTCCGCCCAGTAGATTGGTGAAAGTGAGCATGGAAGTGCCGACGGCCACGGACGGTGTTCGTTCTGAGTCTCTGTCGCCCGTCAGGCCCCGACGAGGAAGACCCCCGGGGGTTGGAAAACGCCGCAGTGCACCAACCGATGTTTCGTGCTGCGGCGGTTTGCGCACACGAAGTGGTGTCGTGCTCTCGGAGATCATTCCGCCGTCGCGACCCGATGTGGCGTCGCCGAAGAATGTAGTAAAGACCAAGGCGTCGGTTGGAGCTTCAGCAGGCGCCGATCACACGAAGCCAAGTGCCGGGAAGAGGTATGTGAACAAAGTGCCTCCTAAAGGTACGGGCGGAGGGCTGAGAACGCGGAGTGGGATTGTGTTACCGGAACGCATTCCCCCGCCTCGGTGTGTTATCGCGAAACCAGACGTACCCTCACCGACTGCAGACGTTGCATCCACTGACGGCGCGTTGACACTTGACAACGCAGTGCCATCTGTCGATACAGATGTGCGGCCAGAACCCAGTTCATTTGGCAATGGCGAAACCGAACATTTAGAAGCGAGAAAACCCGTTGAAGAATCCCATCCTCAGCATAGTATGCCTCCGACAGAGACAACTGTTGCCGTAGAGAACGTTGAAGCTGAACAGTTTCCGGCTATAGATGTCCCAAACGTTAGCGCTCTTTTGCCTAACTATGCACCGCAGATGGATGACGCAGTCCCGACGACTACCGATCCACCAGAGGACAAACAAGATCATCCAGAAAGCAGTGAGGTGCTGCCTGGCGACACAACCTCTGTGTGGGAACAAGACGAACACCCGACAGTCGTAGCCATGTCGCAGGACGAGGTCATCCTTGTGGAGCCGTACATTGTGACTCCATCTCCTCCAGCCCCCGATTCGACCACGGCCGCAGTCGTCGCCGTAGTGCCTGGAGATATGCACTCTAATGACGGAACTGGCACGTGTGCAACCAAACCAAAATGCCGACGAACAAACCGTCACAACGTACATTCCATTGATGATCTGGCAATACGCGGTGACGCGAAAAGAGACGTCCATTCAAAATCGAGTCTGGCTCATGGAAAAATGAAACCGCCACACTATACAAACAAGACTTCCAGTGGACACGCTGCGCTCAGTCGACCGCCCAGGGATATTGGGGAAATTAAATCGTCTGCTTCACCGGATGATTTGGTGACACAAACCGATACCAGCGATACGATAGCAGTTGGTGCGGTTGCCGCTGACGACACGCAACCGGCAGAGTGCGGGTCTTCAGTCTCTCGTAAACGAAGCAGCCCCGATCGGTTGGATGCCGCAGCGGCTGCCGTCGAGCCTCCACAGAAGATGCTGCACCCGGTGACCGGGTTCCTGTGCGAGTGCCAGCTGTGCGGGGAGCAGTACACGCGGCGCTACCACCTGGAGCGACACATGAGCCGCATACACAAGAAGAAGTCGACGGCCTGGCCCTGGCGACAGCTCAGCGACGAGACGCACACGATCATCGCGACGAAGCTGCTGTGGCGCTGCAGCGAGTGCGGCAGGATGTTCGTGATGGCGCGTGCGTGGCGCACGCACATGGCGACCAAGCACCACGTCGATGCCGAACCCGTCAAACTGGACTCCGACGTAGCGGTGGAGAACGCTAAATCTACCTATTTAAACACCGACGTGGACTCCGTGAAACCGGACTGTGACATAGCAAACCTGAAACCAACCAGCCCCGTATTTACCGACGTGCGCGATAGTTATACTGACGCGATATGTTCAGTGGACGATGTTGCGAACAGCAGCAGGGAAAAGTGCGACGACTCGTCTGAAGTCGGGAAACCTGCCGCCGATGCGACAAACGTGGACAGCCATGATACGGCAAAGAATGCACATACGGCCGAAGATGACAAACAGTTTGCGTTAACAACCCATCTGCCGCAGTCTAGCTTCGACAGCTGGTTGAAAGTGGACACGAGATCGGCGTGGCTTACAGGCGACCGTCGCCCTGTACCCAACAGCTCACTGCCGTGGCTATCGGAGAATCCACCGACGCCACAGCATATCGTGTACGTCAGTAAGCGGTCAAAACAAATGTCCGGCTCGGTCGTAAAATCCACTACTGACGAAGCAAGTTCGCAGGTCTCGCAGCCGCTAAATGACGGCATCTCGCAATCTCGCGAACATTCCAGTGAATGTTCAACTGCCGCAAGGAAGGACAAATCGTCGGTGAAGACATATTCGAAGGAAAGGCGCGCGGGCGTGTTGCTTTCCCATCAGAATATTCCACAAACTGAACGAACACGTCGCGCAAGACGGTCATCGGAAACGCTATCGTTGTCTTCAGATACTTGCCCAGCTGAAGTTGGGATTGGCAGAAGCTCTTCTGACTTCACAAGCCATGAATCAAAATCACCAGCCAGACTGTTATCCGAATTGCACGAGAAGAAAGCTAAATCTCCAGGCAGACCACTGTCTGAATCACATAAGGAAACAAAACCTCCAACCAGACGATGTACCCAAACACATGAAAAGAAAACAGAATCTCCAACCAGACAATTACCCGAAACACACGACAAGAAAAAGTCTCCAACCAGGCGATTGTCCGAACCGCAAGATTTCTCTTTGAGTACTGTCACTGCAAAATTAGCAACTCCGCGAAAGCATTCAACGGAGCAACGTTTAAGCCGTACCAAATCACCGCAAACATTCGCCAAGTGTAAAACTTCAAAAACATCTTCATTGTCATGCGATGCTGACCAACGGAAGGACCACACCAGTACGGAGAAAACAACAGTTCAGTCTGTAACGCCTCCTCACAGTTCTGCGTGCGAAATGAAACCTCGAAAGCGGCATCTCTCGGAGTCATGTGTTTCGACGTTGTCGTCTGTTGACGCAACGAAACTGCGACGTGACAGTCGTCCACCGAAGCAAAAATCTGTAAAATCTGATCATGCAGAAGCGAAGGTCCACCACAAACATGAAGCAGACGGACAGGATGTCTCTGCGGATGCCGGTGTTAAATGCCTCGCCCCGTCCTCTTCACATTCGCCAGGAACGAGCGTGCCAGCTGCGCCACAGATCGGTTCGTTAAATAAATCGGTGTGTCCGCGCAGGCGCGTGTCGGCGATCTTAGCCACGTCGCAGAAAGTGAAACGCGTGTCTTTTGGGGAAGCGCTGCAGAGTGCGTCTCCCCGCCGTACCAGATCTATCCACAAAATAAACGCGTCTCAGCAGAAACACATGTCGAAAGCACCCGAGCCGTTGAAAACAGTTCTGCCGAATACCTCGTCAGATGACAAGCACGCAAAACGTCGCACGACGTTGCCCGTCCAGAATAGGCATTCATCGGATGCTGGGTCTAACAAAAACGCTGCCGGGAACAAGCTATCACCACAGAAGCTGGTTCGCAAGTCAACGTCGCGACACGGTGTTTTGAGCGCTCACAGTTCGTCGGACAAAAGTTGCAGTTCGCCCGCCAAGTCAACGACACGAACGAAAAGCTCATCCAAGCCGCCGAAAGATCGTCTTACGACAGCACCGTTGATCAAATCGTCGGAATCACATGAACACTACACGACTAGTAACACAACTGATGAGAGTAGAAATCTCCTGACCTGTGGCGAAACTTCGGAGTTCCCAGGAAGTACATCGCACGGTGTTGTGCGCGAAAAGACACATTTGGTGGCGTCGACGGCGTCACATCTGGACAAAGTACTTCGTGGAAACTCGTCGAAACGTGACGGTCGCGGTAGCGGAGATTCGTTACATATGGTGAAAAGAAAAGAGACAAAACTAACGCATCTCAAGCGAACAGCATCCGAGCACACCGGCAGTTTAAATAGGTCGACGGAGCGAACTTCGGTTGTGCCACAGAGCGTGAAATCCGCTAAGCGTGACCTAACTACAACGAAAGCGTCTGCGCCGCCGATGGACCCTCGAACAGGCAATGCTGAAGCATGCAAAACTGTATCGCAGCACAGTAATGCCAAAAACAATGATGGCGATGCGAAAGGGAAGACGCGATCGAACAAGGCCGAGCCGGCTGTCGGAGGCAGAATGTCGAAGCGTCGTCGGACACTTCCGGACCTATTCGGTGTACCACTGAATTCTAGCTACATCACTTAGGCATATATATTAGTGTAAACTACAGCATGTGCGTGCGCGTTAATTTGAACGATATACGAACAATGATGTACGGGAAGGTCACCCGTTACAATGTCTCATTTTAGTGCTGATGTTTGCGCACGCGCAGCCGGCAATATTTCAGACCGGGTTATATTCCATGTGTTGATTATAAATAATTATATATCGATCTACAGTTATTAGTGTAAATACACGTGTTTATCCGTGAGAAATGTGTGTTTGTGACGTATGTGTAACCTTTTGAAGGTGTAATGTGTTTGTACTAAGTCATGAGAAGCGCCGCGGGAAACTGTTCATGCTATATTGATTTAGAAAATGTTCTGACAAGATCGTAATGGAGGCCAGTCATTGCTGATTTCAAGCAGGTGTGTGGATAGTTGATTTTCCGTTTACAGGAGGCGAACTTTCGTTGAAACTTGTTTTAGCGTTAGAGTAATGTTCGCAACTCAACGGTAATGCATAATTCGTACATTGAGTGTAATGTGGATTGTGCATGATGATAGCGATATGAATATGCCGTCCTGTGTAGAACTGCTGTCATTTAGTTAATTGTTCTTCACATGCCATTTTGGAGAAGGTGTTTTGTTTACCCATTATTAGTGCTATGCAATTGTACTGTACGTATGCATTTTATAGCATCGTGGAATCATTCTTCTGTTGTACCCCTCACCGTGTGATCTGCGTATTTCGGCTTATACTTAATTATGCTATGAATGTTTAAGCGGGTTATTTTAAAACATGAAAGTAATCTGGCGCTAGCAAAGGTTCGCACTTACTTCAGTTGAAATGTTGGCTCAAAGTCACAGATTGGTTGTTGCTTATTCTGCCTCTGTTAACTTTGTTGTTAGCGGTAGTACCGCTGCTAGTTGCAGTCGTTTTGTTTGGTGTCTTCATTCCGATATTGTGTCGTTTAGCGAGTGTCAGTTTTCGCAATAACAGCTGTCATTACGCTACGAAATGTGTTGTTCGTTTGCTGTGTAGAAAGTACTAGAAACAATTCAGTATTTCTAGCTGAAAATAATTGCCACAGACATGTGACAGGTGTATTAATTTTAGTTAGCAACAGAAAAAGCCCAAATGGAAAAGGGAAAGTAAAGACGCGTGCCTTGCTTATTATCCCCAGACATAACGTAACATGCACATTATAAACATGCATTAATATAATGTTTACCATTGGTAACTAAAGGTGATACAGCTATGTATCTGTAGTAAACGTGAAATCTACGAATGCAATCTTACCTAGAATTGTTTTAATTCGATAGCAAAAACATTTGAATTATATATTGTGGGCGACTCGAGAAAATAAATGGTAAGCTATTTTTTTTATTTCTGGTAGTATCCAACCATTTTTATTGTAAAACAATACGGCGCTCAGCTTTTGTTTACGTGTTTCAGTCTGTCGGTGAAGCCATACCTCACCCATAGTGTTGCATCTATGGGGCTGATTGTTTATTCGGTCTAGCGGGCTCATTAGGGTAGTTGTAGGTTTAGAAGTTCCTCAGAGACGATGAACAACGTGGTGGTATGGTAAGTTAGCACAAGGGCGCACCCCAACGTTACACATGTTTCGGTTGTTTCTATCTCTGTTAGTATCCGTGGTGTGGCGCCACAGTATGTTGCACACGCGACCCGCGCTCAGGCACAACTTCGCACTGCAACGAGATGACATTGACAGTCGAGATAGTAATATTTATTTCCCAACGGATAGGCACAGCATTGTTACAAGGTCATGTGCAGTTCATCGCGATCAATTATAGGTCCTAGTCGTGATAGTGTATAATTGTTAAATAATAGATGCATCGAGGATACTTTTTTGACACCGTAATATAACTGAAATACATACCAATGGTAGGCCTACTTGAAGCAGAACTAGTCGGCAGGCCCCGCGACCCCGCTACTAAGCGCTATAAACAGATGCGTGGGCTGAGTAGAATTGAAATGCTTATCTCCTAATGGTCGTCCACAATACTTGGTACAATAGGCTTTCAGTCTCTCACAAACCGAATTCTCGGTAAGGACATTCTGTATAATGCCAAACGTTTATTCCAGGTGTTCAAACACAGAACCTCGCAGCGAGATGGTAATTATTTGCCAGAAGTTCATCGAGGATTGCAGAGGGTATTTCCGTGATTCGTGAATAATTGTAAAATTATTTCCTCGTGAAATGTGAAAGTTCATTTTTCCCTTATGACTCGTGATCAAGTGGAACAGCATGACATGTACGTAATTTAAAATATACTATCCGTGTGAACTGTAATTCAGGTATCACTTTCTTCGTGACATTTACGACAGGTGACAACATATGTCGATATCTTCTTCGATTTCTGCTCACAAAATATATATATACCACCAAACCGCGAAGGATAATCATTTAAACAAGAACTCGAACATTTCTTGGTGAACTATGAAAACCCAAAATATTTTCGCTGTGAAATGTGAAACACCTTTTTTCATCTGTTAATTATGATACACACCCTCCTCATTGAATCAGTTGTACCCCGTCCCACTTGCGGTTGCGGTTAATAGTGTTGGAATCGCCCAACGTCAAAAGCGTATGCACGCGCCCCGTCTTCCGATGACGTAATCTGTGACGGCGGGTCACGAGAGACGTACAGAAGCGGTGAGTCAGACAGCGGAATGACGCTGAATATCCAGCGCCGCCCAGTCCACCCCCCCCCCCACCCCCACCGTTCTGACGCCTGTATTTTTAAAACGAAATTTTAATGAAGGTCTTGTATATACAATGTATTGTACATACATAATTAAACATTTAAAATACATATTTACCTGATAACTGGAATTCTACATCAAGTATAATGCTAATCTATGTTTACCAGTAGGCCCTATGTAAAGAAAAATAGTTATTAACCAAATGCGTACAAACGAGCCCAGCACAGCGAACCTGGTTGCAAGCTTGTCCAATATAATCGTGGTATTGTCAACACAGTTGGTCGAGTTAATTGACTTGTAAATCATATGGATTTATCCCATTTTATTGACACGAGACAATGCAGAATAATAACTGTCACTCCGAATACGTCCGTTCCGTGGACTTATTCTAGTCACTAATTATTCGTCGCCTGGACAATCTACCCAAAACATTATCAATAATTACTCGCGTCACTAATGGGCCCGTAGCTACACTGGTGTGGACGGCGTATATGTGAATGCACGTGGCGAGGGTGGCATTGTTACACATTTTTCGTGGTTTGAGGGGGCTGTGTTTAAAAACATATTTCTGAGGAGGGGTATAATATAATTTATATAATTTTCGCGGTTCAAAGGGATTGAGTTGGAGATTTTTCGCGGTTTATATGTAGGGAGGTAGGCCTAATGTAAACCCCGGATCCAATGCTTAGAGCTGTACGCAGGAACATCGACTTTCTGTGTATAACAAATGTACACCGGATGCTTCGGTGATGTCGTACGTTTGGCGTCAAATTATATTATTAAACCCTGTTTATTGTCAATTCAGTCGCCTAGTTCACTAACCTGCTGCTCGCAGGATTAAAGTAAATGCTTTTCACATTTCAAACAAAGGCAAGACTAAATGGAGGCCAGGCATCGAGCAAACCACGGACCTAATCAAAACGCAGATAAACGTTATAAATATAATCAATTACTTTTCATGGCAAGTCTCAACATGCTAAGTTTCGTTGAAATAATCGCCGCGAACTCTCTTTTCGTTTGAAGTTTGTTGGATGTTAATTGACTTCTTGTAAGACACGGGTCACCGTGACATATTTGCAGTATGGCCTGTGTCAGTTGGTTTAACACAGCCACTGCACCACCGCCGCCGCTGCCAATCAAAGGTTATATCTACTTCTACTACCGACCGCCATTTTAGAACACAAGCAATTTCGTCCACCCCACGTTGCATCAACTTACATCTGCCTTTTGGATAAGCAGTTCACCCCTGTAGTTCTAGGTTGTGTTAATGCCATGGAAACTATCATCTTACAAAGGTAGCCCAATAATATATAGCTTTAGTTGACTCACTAACAATATAACAGCAAAACTCTGAAGGAATAGTTACTGCAGGGGGCTTGGGGCTGTGTCCCCAAAGCTCAGCTCTCTAATATTTTTGTAGATGTTTTCGATTTCTAACATCCGAGTTAAGACTGGATCATCTCGTGGGTGATCGATTTTCTTGAAACTAATTCATTTTTAGAAATAGCACAGCAAAATGTGTTTAACAGCACCCTCTTCTCGCCTTCCGTTGTAGTGCCCGGCAACTACCATTGTCTAGCAAACGGTGTGTGGGTCTCCGGCAACAATCTGGATCGCCACCTATAACGGTCTCAAGTCGCTCGAAGTGATGTCCGCCACCAGCCATGTTCTCGGGTCTCGGCTCTATACCCCACATACGCACACACGCACGCACACACGCACGCACACACGCACGCACGCGCACACACACACACACACACACACACATACACACACACACACAGACACACACAGACACAGTCACACGCACGCACGCACGCTCGCTCGCACGCACGCACGCACGCACGCACACTCACACACACACACACACACACACACACACACACACACACACACACACACACTATTCACGACGTTCCGACGCCTGGATGTGTAGAGCAGACGATGTTCAAGGGGATTTGCTGCCGTTTCGAGTTCGTTCTTTCTACATTGCTCCAGTTTACGCAGCTATATGAACGAATCTACGCAGTTGTGTGTACGCCTAGTTGCGTACGAAAACTCTTTGTGTAGTAATTATAACGTGGCTGAAGTCTTCCCGGATCAGTCAAGATGGTGTTCGGAGTGAACAGGTGAAACCAAACATTGTCCAGAGAGTTCGCGTTTCCTCACAAGTGTCATCCTTCTGCATAGTGCAACAGCGTGCTCTGGTGACGAAAGCTTAATCACTAGCAGTAGTAGTAAGCCGTTTATCAGCTATAAAATCCGCGTGAACAAACATTCTTTCACGCGTTCACCGCAGCACTGGATTAGCAAGTGAATCAATTGTACCACGTTACCAGGCGTTTTACGATTTTATAATAACCACATATGCGATCCAGAAGGAATGTCAATAAAATAAAATGCATATAACCGCATAGGAAACACACTCTATTGCGGATATTCTTTACATGCGTTTTACATTTCACACATTCAAATGCGAATAGGCTCCACACTTCGGAGCGGAAGCCATCCTCAAAATTCGAACTAGATAGATCGATCGCAGGATAAGCAGCTCTACCCCCGCAACGTCGCGAGTGTGCGCCGATTAACCTCCTCCGGTAATACAATGGGTCTAAGCTGCGCTTAATGAGTGTATCTATTAAGCCAGACGATGTAAGCATGCTTACGAGACGTTTCACGCATTGATCATCCGTTTAATTTATGACCACCACAGGAATTAGGCCTACAGGGACGAGGCTGTATGTGGGTCCAAGTGGACATTCTATGGTCCTTTTGATGTTATTCGTCGTGTCTTGATTAAGGGGTACACAGGACTAGCAGAACACTAATTAGCATCTAGTTTATTTGTTCCGTGGCGCTTTCGTGCGGTGCGTGCGCACTTGCGGATTAGTATGTGGGTAATTATAAAATATAGACGTTCACACCCAACGCAGGTCCTATTCGTAGCCTTAGTCTTAGAGCTCGCACTAAAACCTTATAGTTATAGTCTGTAATGTTATGGTCAAGGCCATATCGTTACAGTCTATAATGTTAGATGCTAGATTTTATTGGGTTCGATTTGATGTTGAACTGTAAAGTATCCAAAGTTAGTCCTACTCTAACTTCTAAGACTAAATCTAAGTCTAGGAGTAAGAAGAGTCTAGGCCTAGCGCTAGCTATAGGGTATAGACTATAGTGTAGAGTGTAGCCGTAGGCTCTACGACTACGACGGGGTCTACGTCTACGTCTAGCTGTTTTGCCTTGTTTTTTGCCAACTTCACTCAGTGTAGTTGAAGTAGGCCTTAGTAAACCAGTAATCACGACGGTGGTTTGGACAAATTAACCGTTGTCTCAGTGTTAAGTCACGTAAACAGCGGTAAGCTCGACTGGTGTGTGGTCACTCATCTGCCTACTCGATTGCCGTCGCGACAACACGCCAACCAAAAGCCACGCAGAGCATGCGTCACGTCGCCATGGCGACGGGTCAGAGTTCGCGCAATATCAACAAAATTCATCCCACAATGCATCGCCACAGCACGGGGCGCGGTGGTCGGAAAAATTGAATCGGCTCTTTCGATAGAAACAGCGAGTGCCGCGCTATGCTAACATGACTAACCCCTGATACGACTGCGTTCTACTCGACACCAAAATGTCGTCTTACATGACGGAGGCTGAAAGAGCTCTGCGCATCAAAGTGTTCCGTAATGGCGATGATCGCTACACGGGAAAATATTTCGTTCTTAATAGACGGAGGATTCGAACGTGGGACTCGTTCCTGCAAGCTGTGACTCTTGATGTAAAATCAACGGAAGCCGTCCGGAGCATCAGGACACCTCACCACGGATCCAGGATCGAATCTCTGGAGCAGTTGACAGAGAAAGGACAAAACCAAGAATACGTGGCCGTCGGAAATGGCGGGTTCAAGCAGTTGAAGTGAGTTGGACGTGTTGACTTGTATGGGTGTTTTGTTGAAACTTTGTCCCCGAATAGCCATGTGACTCGGAAACCATAACAACCACGAAACTTTCCCAGCTTTTCAAGGGTCAGGCGCAGCGCTCTTTATAACACAATGCATGTTCCAAAGTCAAAAGAAGTTTGTCTGATAACCAAATATTGGCATTAATGATTATTCAATCAATCGTAATTTTTTCGTGGTAATTGTTTTTTTTGGGGGACTTACCCCTTTCAGTCAGGCTACCCATGGCTATACAGCACATTTAAAAACCTGTTCTACTTCTAGGTAAGATTCAAGCCTGTCACCAAATGAAGGCAAGGTAGTTTAATAATGATTAGACGGTATATTTTATTGGGAAACATTTAGATCTTTAGATTTAGTTTCTCCAACTATTTGCAGTGTACCAAATTACTAAATGTCCCATGCTTGCCCACTGCATATTGCGATATTGATTTATTATGAAGTTAATAACTTTTCCAGCCTAAACAATTGCTGTCAGGAAGTTTAAGTTTTGCAGTGATATAAACATCATTTTAACTATTATCAGCAAGCAACATTTTACATTTACCTTCTTCTTCTTCTTCTTCTATTGATCAGCCAACATCAATGTTGTGATGATTATGCTTTATTTATACGTGTGGTTTTATTGTCTGTTCCATGGCCTAGAATCAGGCTTGGGTCATGTAGTTATTATTAAACAATTTACAGAATTACTTATCTGAAAAGTGGGACCATCACAAACACATCCATTGAATGTTAAAGAGCGTTGTTGCCGTACACAGTGACATTCATTATTATTGGCATTATACAGCAAATAGTAAAAACTCACTATTAATGCCACTCTGGGAATAGGGGCAAAAGGTGAGGTTGCAGTACAGTTACTGGTTTTATTATGGTTGTCTATAATTGGAAACTGTGTTTTGTGTACATGCATAGCTTTATGTAGATGCCTGCCCACCTGTTTTCTTGATTGGTAAAACCCATTTTAGATGGGTAGATATATCACTGGATGGACGAGTGATGAGTGTGTACAAAATAACGAATGAAGTCTTCAGAAATCATAATTTTTTTTATTCCCTCTTATGGTAACAGGTGTCACACAGGTATTTGTAGTTTATGTCATGTCATAATAAACACCTAGACAGTTACTATGCACATGTTTACAACAATGTTTTGGACTGGCAAAATGTTATCCTCCATAAAAACCTGTATGCATGGTTTTTATGAGAGCTCTACAAATTCAAATAGTGAACTATATATGCTTCAGGTTTATTAAAAATGATTGTGTGGGATACCTTCAACATATTTAATATCCTAATCTGAAGAAAGTTATGTTAATGATGAATGCTAATAATGAATATGATAAACAATGAGAAACATATAATCGCAGTTTACTGTAGGATTTCTTCAAATTGATGTTTAATTTAAATATCAAGTCTGTGAAGAAACTAATTTAATGAAGAAACAGAATGACTTAATTTGTAGTGTAATATACCTGCTTTTTTGGACGAAAACTATTATAAAATAGTTATTTGATACATTTCTTTTAAATAAATCCACCAACATTTTCTTTCACTTGGTGGTTCAGATATTCTTTTAGCCAATTTGAAACATGTATTCATGTCTCTTCTTTCTTTTATACTGTTTTAACTTTTATGATTTATTCATTTTTGTATGCATCCCCATTGGGCATAACCTGCCTGGAGTGCATTTTGGGCATAACCTGCCTGGAGTGCATTTGACTTTAGGGTGGAATGTTGACTAATACCTTAAAATACTAATTTACAGGATAAAACAGCTGAATGGAAAATTACATTGTGTAAAAAAAATTACAAACGTCTCGGGTATGATTTCTAAACTGCGAACTTACTGACTGAAGTGCTATAAACATAAGTTTAGGTATGTTGCAAGATCAGAAAATCGTGCTGCTTAAATAGGGATTAAATGATTTATCCGTCCATTATGGTAGACTGTCATCATATGCGGTTATAAATCAGTACCTATGCACGCATGGAACTTTATTAACTCCTGACAAGCATAGAATAGTCAGGAAATATCCATTACCTAACCACTGAGATTGTGACACGTCTACATGCTCATTATTATACACACCCAGACAATTCAATACAACATATTCATACGCACCTGGTACAAACACATATGAATACAAGCCTAGATGAATACACGCACCACTGTGTTATAGGAAATACATGACAGCCTACGTAAATATTATGTCAAGAATGTAAATAGAACTTTGAATCATGGTACGTCACTGGGATTTGCAATTTATATAACTTGTTTAGTATTAATAATTATATGGAAAATAGGTTTACAATAGAGAGAGTACTAAACTTCCAAAGCGAGATGTGTTAACAGAAGGGGGTCAACATTTAATTTTTTTTATTTAAACATTAAAGTTGAAGAAACATTGTTCATTATATTTTGAATAAAAATATAAATGCATGGCAATTGACAATGAATTACAGTATTGTCTCATTTACTGTAATTTAAAGCAGTTTTAAAGTATGGCAAAGTGTGGAAATACGCATACCCCTGGCTGAGTGGCTGTTAGAGCTCTGTTAATTCAGACTTTGCTGGAGTACTCACAGTTAGACAGAGAGTACAAGAATTTATCAGATACGTGTAGCTTATTTGTTGGTCGTGGTTCATTGAACACTGTTGCCTAATCGAGCGTAGTGTTACTAGATCACTAAATCACTCCAAAGTCAATTGATTTAGTTGAATGAATGCATGAAGCACTACTCGCCCCGTAATGTCACTCAACGCTGTGTGTGTTGCAACTGTGGTGATCACGAAATGCATGTTTGAGAGAGCACATTTACGTGGGAATGTATTTATCAAGGCACATATCTACAGATGTGCATATGTTATCATCTTGCTGTGTGACATGCAAACACACAACGCACGCACGCAAAGAGCCACAGGCCCCCATCCGCACACACACAAACTGACCAAAGCATGATTTTGCAAACTGCCATCTGAAAATGCCTGAAAAAATTGAGATACATCACTCATTCTATACATAGGTTGTTGCTTAGGAACAGTTTCTGTGCAAAGGAAGTGAAAGTAGTTGGTTGCATGTGCACATGTTACATCAAGGGTGTTGGTGTCAGTTGCATGTCAGTGTCTTACGTAACTCCAAGGACATTAAAATGTTTAGGAATGTAGACAGAGAGTTTCTGATAGTCCCTTGTAGTTGACTATCATATCGATACATCTAATCAGTACATAGACTTAGAATAATTTCAATAATTGGTAGCTTTGTTGCTGTCTTATTGGCGAAATGCAGTTTTGACACCACTGTCTGTTGTATTTTACTGAGCACATGACAGTTTATGAAAACCCAAAACATCGAGTGACAATACACACCTGTATAATGAATGAAAGTTTATTTAACAACAGCAACACAGGAATATACAACATAGTATGAAAAATAATACAATACATAATGGTAACGACAATACAATATAATATTGGTGCTGTTGTTAAAAGGACATAGCAGAAGTCATATGACTTGTAAGGCGGTATGCCCTTCTCAACTAAAATGCGTAATAGTTATAGTAAAAGTTATAAGATTTAATACAAACCAACAATAATATTTTTTTTCGTTGTTCATAAATACGAAAAAAGTAACGTCGACTTTAAACTTGTCTTAAATTGTTTTAAACTTGGCAACTGTCTTATATTACTTTCAAGACCGTTCCATATGTGTATTCCTCTGACAGTAATTGACAGTAGTCTATGGGTGGTGTTCGCTTTTTTAACATAAAATCGTTTAGATTGTCTAATATCATGCTTGTGTACGGCTGCAGTTGGTTCAAAGAACGCTTGTACACGACCTTTTAAACAGTGGTTGTTTGCTTTATAAGCATAACCATAGTCCTATGTGTAATTAAATCTTGAAGTTTAAGAATTTTTGAACAGTGAAAAATACATATGTATGACCATGGTAATCAAGTCTATATATTATTCGTATAGCTTTTTTCTGTAGCAGAGAGAGTTTTCTTACTCTAGACGGATACGTATTTTTCCCATATTTCACAGCAATAAGACATATATGGTTCAACAAGTGATTGGTATAACGTGCGTAATAATTTAATGTCAAGAACATCCTTTGTTTTATACAAAACACCTATGCTTTTTGATACATTCGTTTCAACCGTTTTTATCTGTTCTCTCCACGTTAAATTTTCATCAATGATTACACCAAGGAATTTTGTATATGACACCTGCTCAATGTTCTTTCCATTCAAAACAATGTTTACTGTTGGTCTAAGTTGTGTTTTATTTGTAAACATGATAAAATTGGTTTTGTTCACATTAAGCGATAATTTATTAACTCTGAAGTTCTGAACCATATATCTAGTTTTTCTAGTTCGTTATTACCTGTACATGTTATATCCACATTATTCCTAGTTGAGTAAAAAATGGTAGTGTCATCTGCAAACAAAATAATATTAAGCAATTTTGACACTTCACACATGTCATTTATATATAAAATAAATAGTACTGGGCCCAGGATTGATCCTTGTGGGACTCCACACTTGATATTCTTTAGCTCTGAATTACTGTTGTTATAGCACACATACTGACCACGATTGGCTAAATAACTTTTAATCCAATCTAGTGCAAAACCCCTTATTCCATAACATTGTAACTTACTTAGCAGTATTTTATGATCAACGGTGTCAAATGCTTTCTTCAGATCAATAAAGACCCCGATAGTGATTTCTTGTTTATCTATTGCTGAAGTTACCTTTTCGACAAATTCGGTTAACGCTAATGAAGTTGAGTGATTACTTCTGAAGCCATATTGCCCGTCAGTCAATACGTGATGATTTTCAATGAATGACATTAACCTTTTATTAAATATTTTTTCTAGTATTTTGGAGAATTGGGGTAACAGTGATATAGGTCTATAGTTAGAAAATTGGAGACGATCTCCTGAATTAAAAACAGGAATAACTTTTAATGACATGTTCAATGCATTGAAAATGTTGAGTCTTAGCGACACCGTTTTGGGTGGGTGTCCCTTGTCAGATATTTACCCTGAGTAATAATAACCACTGCAGCAAGCCTTCCCTGGAGGTGACATTGATTGTGAGATGAAATATTACAAAGTATTGATTATTAAAGATCTGTACATGTAATCTCTCCTCATAAAACATTGCAAATATTTTACTCATTCCACCTGTGAATTGATTGACCCAGCTGACCCAATGTGTAGCATGGTAAATAGACTTTTTAATCCATTACCAACATGTTATTGTTTGTATCGTAATTGTAATACATTTTTGAACACAAATAAAAATTAAGTGTTACCTCTGAAAACCCATGTCTTCCGGTTCAGTCTGGGGTTTCAGCAGACCAGCTGTAAACAGCTTGGGACAAGGATAAACACAATTAGGATGAGTAACGACAATATGTCATGTTTGGGCTGCATTGTGTAATGAAATGGCTGATTGCTTCATCCTCATCAAATTAATTGTTCCCTTCGATGCAACTCACAAACAAGTTGAAGTGCTCGTGCCGCGCTAATAATGTAATCTTTGCTGTTCAGTAAACATCCTCTGCCCTTGTCCACCTCCTTAATGTGGGTGGGAACTTGTTCAAGGGTCCAAGATTATGTCACTGGTGGCAAGAGTGTGATTGCTTCTTACGACAATGCGTGCCGTTCTCTACTTGCTCTAGATTCTCCCACACACTCATGGCAGTTGTGCGTAGTAGGCCATTTGCGATGTGCATTAATGACTGTTGGCATTGCGTCTTCTAGAAATTAATTTGAAGGCATGTTGCGGCCATTCGAGCCCTTTGAAAGCAGGTGGTAATTTTGCGATACAGTTTTGATTACGCTGCACTTATGTGAGTCCGATTGAACTCCACTTGCTGTATGCATGCTTGCAGAAGTAGCAGTCGCCTTGTCATTGATTATCACAGGAAGTACAGAATTCATCCAACTCACACAAAATCCTTTTAAATATACACGATGTACATGTGATTGTAAACAAATTGCAAGCACCTGCTAAGACGAAAGCAAGCAGAAGTAACTAAGTTGCTGGAATTGCTATAATTATGTAGTATATATATATATATATATATATATATATATATATATATATATATATATATAGTATATAGTATATAACTGTAAAGCACAGTTTGAAGTCAAAATTGACAAGAAGTGTGTTACTTATAACGATTTCGCTGCAAGTTTGTCTGGGTTCACAAAATCATGGGAGCAAGTAGTACAAAGTACAACCGGTCAGTGAACTACCTGTAATACCAGGTAATAGTAAAAGCCTTTGATTGGGAGGATGATTCCAAGTAATAGAAAAGATGAGGTCATATATATATATATATATATACACACACACATATATATATCTATATATATATATATATATATATATATATATATATATATATATATATATATAATTGTGTAGACCTGTCTGTACACCATTATGTACACACAAGAACTGAGACCAAATGACCTTGTCTGTTCATCTTGCAGGCTGAATCTAAGATCAAACTAGCCACCTAATATATTACATGCTTCTCATTTCCTGCCTGATTTCTGCTCATGACGGTGACTTGAAAGTGCTATTAAATGTCATCCCCTTTCATCCATCGAGTTGTGAATCTGATATATCAACTGATAGTTTGATGCATGCTGATTATCCTAAACAGCACATATCACCGGATCCATTCACCAAGCATGTTGCTAATGGCTTCTGGCTTCTTGACTTCATAAACAGCAAGGCAGTAAGATCATTAACAGTGGTCCGGTTAGCTTGTTGACCTGGTGCCGTGCCAACTACGTCCGTGTTGCTATGTATTCTCTCGCTCGTCTGCTCAGTTTAATATGATGGTGGTGTGTCGTGCATGCGAACAAGATAATTATAGATTCCAGCCAGAGGGATTTGTGGTATTATCTTTCCGTCTGTGTGCTTTGTCTTCCTGCAGCAGCATTGGACCGGTGTCTATGTATGCTGTGCGTCAGTTAAGCTCACCAGCAGAACGGCTTCTAAAAAGTAGCGTGGGTCCACGTTCACAACCGTGGGTGTGGTTGTGGTTGCTACCACGCAGGCCGTGCAGCAGGCAGAGGTGTAGCGAGTATCTAGCGACCAACTCGCCAAATATTGACTCGGCACCGAACCAACTAAGATATAGACACTGCTGTTTACTCAGGACTTAGCACAGTTTGCTATTGATTGTTGGCGGTACGATACGCGGATCGTCCCGTCACTACGACATGTGTTCGGCCAGTGCGTGTTTTGCCAACAGCGCGTTTCTGTTTGTGTGCATTCACAGAGTCAAGTGTGTCGAGTCAATTTTATGTTGAATATTAATCACTGGTTCAACACCTTCGCAGTTAGGAGTGGGTGGCCACGTAATGTTACACTTACAGTGGTCTGTGTGATGTGAGGGTCGTGATAAGATTGCACAAACTGACAGTGACCTTATCTCAGTCTCAGTTGTAATGTTACAGTGGTCTGTGTGATGTGAGGGTCGTGATAAGATTGCACAAACTGACAGTGACCTTATCTCAGTCTCAGATGTAATGTTACAGTGGTCTGTGTGATGTGAGGGTCGTGATAAGATTGCACAAACTGACAGTGACCTTATCTCAGTCTCAGATGTAATGTTACAGTGGTCTGTGTGATGTGAGGGTCGTGATAAGATTGCACAAACTGACAGTGACCTTATCTCAGTCTCAGATGTAATGTTACAGTGGTCTGTGTGATGTGAGGGTCATGATAAGATTGCACAAACTGACAGTGACCTTATATCAGTATCAGATGTAATGTTACAGTGGTCTGTGTGATGTGAGGGTCGTGATAAGATTGCACAAACTGACGGTGACCTTATCTCAGTCTCAGATGTAATGTTACAGTGGTCTGTGTGATGTGAGGGTCGTGATAAGATTGCACAAACTGACAGTGACCTTATCTCAGTCTCAGATGTAATGTTACAGTGGTCTGTGTGATGTGAGGGTCTTGATAAGATTGCACAAACTGACAGTGACCTTATATCAGTCTCAGATGTAATGTTACAGTGGTCTGTGTGATGTGAGGGTCATGATAAGATTGCACAAACTGACAGTGACCTTATCTCAGTCATTACACCCTGTATCCAGTCATTACACCCTGTATCCAATCATTTCACCCTGTATCCAGTTATTACACTATTGGTGTCCAGTTATTACACTATTGGTGTCCAGTTATTACACTCTTGATGTCCAGTTATTACAGTCTTGGTGTCCAGTTATTACACTCTTGATGTCCAGTTATTACACTCTTGGTGTCCAGTTATTACACTATTGGTGTCCAGTTATTACACTCTTGATGTCCAGTTATTACACTCTTGGTGTCCAGTCTTTACAACCTGTGTCCAATCATTACACTCTTGGTGTCCAGTCATTACACTCTTGGTGTCCAGTTATTACACTCTTGGTGTCCAGTCTTTACAACCTGTGCCCAATCATTACACTATTGGTGTCCAGTCATTACATTCTTGGTGTCCAGTTATTACACTCTTGGTGTCCAGTTATTACACTCTTTACAACCTGTGTCCAATCATTACACTCTTGGTGTCCAGTTATTACACTTCTTGGTGTCCAGTTATTACTCTTTACAACCTGTGTCCAATCATTACACTCTTGGTGTCCAGTCATTACACTCTTGGTGTCCAGTCATTACACTCTTGGTGTCCAGTTATTACACTCTTGGTGTCCAGTCATTACACTCTTGGTGTCCAGTTATTACACTCTTGGTGTCCAGTTATTACACTCTTGGTGTCCAGTTATTACACTATTGGTGTCCAGTCTTTACAACCTTTCTCCGGTCATCCAGTCATAATACCTTTCCAGTCAGTACTACTCAGAAATTACCCATTACTACTGGTAAATCTGGTCACCAGCCCAGAAGTGGATTATATATTATCCGATATATATATATATAATATATATATTTATATATTATATATATATATATATATATATATATATATATATATATCCATCAAAATGATGCATGAAGTCTGAGATGTGACATACCAACACCAGAAGAATATGTTGATGTCTTAGGTCAACTCCAGCCCAAGGTATGATGTCAAATCAACAGAATATTTGACACTGGTCTAGCCAGTGAAGCGAATATACATATAAATTGATTTAGTATTAATATCGGGAGATATTCGAGCCAAAATGGGACATTAATCTGTGCACACTGTTAGTGTTGGCACAGTTCTTTCTGCTCCAGTGCAAAGTGAGGCATGGTCGAGGTTTTAATTAGTTAGTTAAGATTCATTGCATACAAGCAGTTCGTGCTAGAACACGTACACGCCACGCAACATGATCAGGACTCGTGATAAACGACTCTAATACACTGTGGAGCACTTGGCTTTTGACCCGCTCAGCTAAGCATTGAATTAACACTTTAGCATGCCTTGAATAGGCGGAAGTTCCGCTTGTCCATGGCTATATACATGAGGGCTTCATTTCGTCTCCCACTAACTGAACATACATATTCAGTCGTCAAGGTTGATTTTAGCCAAGTTGATGACAGTTTACATAACATGTGCTTAATTAAGTTGGTGTTAAAATACATGTTACAACACACCTAATCAACACATTAGTGTCGGTGTAGCTTACAGTCGTGTGCCAACGTGCTACTTTGTGGAGTGATTGACACTGGTGTACCCGGTAGTTCTTTTCATGCTGAAGATTTGGTGTAGTTTTGGCAATAACAGGGTAGTGGTAACATTAAATAGAGTTTCTTGACCAATATTGCTTCATCTAGAGACCCAAGAGACCGTAATTTGGATGGGTAAAGTCCATTTTAGATAGGTAAAAATGTCTTGTAAACCTTTGACAAACAAAATGCTTATTTTAATTATATTAATAAGGTTTGAAAATGGGTGTCATATTTGTGCATGTGTGGATACATTTTTGCATTTCTGGACTATATATACATGTCAAGTATGTGTATTCAGAAAAAAACTTCAGATTCAGATGTGTACCAAGAAATGATTGGACTTGCAAAAATGTGATTCCTGCATAAAGACCTGGTGACCAACCATTATGTTGTCTCTAGCTGATTGGACCATTGAAGGTTGCTAACTAACCTGGCTCAGGGGAGAGAGATGTCACACACAGAGCAAACATGTTATGTGTAGTGGACTCTTTAATTAGAGAAAGTAAATTAGATAGCAAAGTCAGAAATATCTTGACCATATATTCTTGTGGCACACAGTGAATCAGACAGAGGAGGAGAAGAAGAACAAAACAAAAAGGGGGGGGGGGAGAAAAGATAAATAGTAAGGATTAACTTAAGAAGCTGAGGGAGAAAATGTGAAGAAAAAGAAGGATTAGAAAAAGATCATTGGAACTGATGCTGTGTGGGTCTATAGGAGACGTTCAGCCTGAGATGTAAGGTCAGCCATGTCAGGTCAGCCGGAGATTCTGGACATATTGATCTCTGCCTCAGTCCTGCAGCCTCTGACGGTCTGTGTGTAATTGGCTGTGTGGTGTCTGTGTGCAACTTGTAGCAGGTCTATTTTCGACAGCGACCAAGTGTAGTTGACTTGTTGGAGATCTTTACATACAAATGCACCCAATTAAATGCACCTCTGTGTCCGTTGTAGACCTCACATACGACGTCATTGACACGCACGGTTATGACCTTAAATTAACGATCTCTGTCTCACACCTAGTGTCTGTAAATTTGTCAGTGAGGCCCCGATTTCACATTGGGATACTCCGATAGAAAGAATGATTAAAATGACAAGTATTCATTCTATTACTGGCAGTCGTCCAGTGGACTGCAGTGGCTGCACCATTGCAGACTCGGTCAAGAGATCCTAGGGTCGAAATCTATGCTGCTGCACGTTGAACTTTGGGCAAGTTTAGTTACTCTGTGTTGCTCCAGTTCACTCAGCTTTAATGAATTAGTACCTGGCTATAGGCAGTAGAGGATCAGTTGCAGTATCGCTGCATTCTTCCCAGAGAAGTCAGGATGGTGTTGAATTGAACAACAATTATGTCAGGACATCAGGTGAAAGTGCTTATATATATATACAGGGTGTATATATATATATATGTATATGTATATATATATATATATATATATATATATATATATATATATATATATATATTAAATACATCTATGTTACTAAACGTAATTTGATGGGCGGTGTTGACCTTCAACACTACTAATAAGAAAGTAATAATATAAAATTAATGTGTTAATAAATGACATACCAGGTATGCATCAAATTATTAAATGACACATGCATCAAAGACTTAATCATATAGTATCCTCTGATGACATGTACAGACAAACAAATCTGTACATACTATGTATGTGAAGGTACAAATGCATAAATACTCATGTGTGTGTGTATGCATAGTGCATACTTTTGGCAACGTGCTCTGATTTAATTTACCACACCTTGGCCCTGTTCCGCATATTGTATATTGCACGTAGTCCACATGCCATCCTTAATTGTTTCCCCATAAAATATGTATGTGGTGCCCGCTGTCGATCTGGTAATCCTGTCTCCATTAGAAACCACCAGCGTAGTTTAGGCCTGTTGTTACGCTCTAATTAGTAGTGGACATTCTGATGGATAATTAAAAGCATTGTGTGACGTGCATGATCTAACTGTTATGGTTGACTGATTCAGAAACTATTTCACCTGTAGTGTGTCCTGTGGTTCGCTTTGATTCACCGGGATAGTGCTTGGAGCCGTGATTGCCCATCAACTATATACACCAGATATGAGAGTAGTACAGGTGTATTTAATATCAGCTCTTTTTTATGTGTTGCTTCTGATGACGATAATGTTAAATTATAGGCTGGTAACTCTTATCCTAGGTTAATAAACTTTATTGTTCGGTTAAACATGTAATTGTATATTGTCAAATTAGGTTATAAGGGCACCACATAGAACTACCTGGTTGTATTTAAACATAAAAAGGTTTTCTGCAAATACCTGTTGAGTCTTATCATGACACAGCGTTGTGTATTATACTTTAAATAATGAATAAATAACAAATATTACAGTATAAGTATAAAAAACCATTTTAGTGACACATGTTTTGATTAATATTATTTTTACGAAGTCATTCCCTTTAAACATGTAATTGGAGAAATTTTGTAATTGGAGAATATTGTTGTGTGACAATGACAATATCCAGTTTCCATGACTGTAGTCATAATGTCTGCCACTCTTCGCCTTTTTTCTGTGATCTTTCAGACTCAAGCCACCCTAGTTATTTCAGCCACAACTGTGGAAGGCCTTCAACACTATCACAAATCATAACACAGAATATAGATGCCTGTTGTTTTTATAAGTAATGTGCCAGTGGCCTTCATGTAGAGACACATCTTGTTTATGATTGAGGTGCATGTTCAGTGGGCTTAAGTCTATACAACATGCTTCGGTGTTATGCTTTTTATGTGGTCCGTTTAAGTGAAGCAAATCCACCATTTCATATTGGGCAATGATAGTGTGATTGTCACTGTGTAGCGATGGGAAAATATATTGCAACAATGATACCACCTTTTGAGTGGAACATGTACTAATGCACACTGCTCGGTTATTATGATGTTATGCGTGGGCAGACAGGTGAGAAATAGAAGTGGTCTGTCTACATTGTGTTATCAAACACTGCGTGTGGTTTAATCTCATTCTGCGTAATTTATTTATCCAAAACTGTACGTAGTGTACCAACAACATGTTACTCCAAATGTGGTGGTGGTCGCAAATATTTTTTATATTAGTCGGACTTACTGCAAAATGTTCAAAGTATTAGATTTTTGTGTTCAGGGGTTGCAGCAAAACTCTTCTCCCTGGGTCCCCACAGTACATAAAGGCTAGACATCTGCTCTTTTATACTGCTTACATTTCCAGTAGCCATGATGCTGTTCCTCACTGTATCATTGTTACATGTGGCAATACAACTGATCTTATCACATTATCTGTTCCTCCTCTGCTTCACCGAAATAACACCATGTTTTGAGTCATCCCCAGACCCCTTAATTATGTTTTGTATCAGTATTTGAGACAACCCCCAAGGTAGGATGTGTAGTCACCTGTTTGATGTGTCTTCTGTGCGCCTGCAGGTACCTCCAATTGGAAGAACGCCTATGGCCGAGTAACAAGAACTCTACGCCAAGAATCACTGAAGTAAGTGGCACATTCCTCTTGGGTTTCTCCTCAGAAGAAGTCTAGGCTTCTGCAGCTTTGCTTGTTTCTTGAGGTGTCAGAAGTTTCTGTCTGCTGATGAAATGCGACCACTGGTGACTGTAGCCTCTCGCCAGGCAGTTCTGTTACGTGATATTGTTGTCATAGCATTGGATGTATGATAATCATAGCACAACATTTTCTTCAGTTTCAGATTACGATACACTGTAGGTCTGTTTAGATATTCAGAAGAGCAAATGGCATGTCCACGCCAACTCCACGGACCATGTGACTGGCATCCACATATAAAACACAAAGTTATTATGATCTTGTCTGTTGAAAGATTCTAGAAACATGTGCGTTACCCTAAATTCAGAACCAAAGATGTAGTGAAAGGGAAACTTGTGAACAGGTGTACAAGTAGATTCAGACTCAGATAATGGAGTACTGTACTTTCCCTAATCTAATGAGGAGTTATACAGTTTAAGCCAACCCAGCAAACAATGACCCGTGATTTCACGTGTTCTGTAAGTGAATTCACGAGTTCAGCTGGCTCAATTCACGTGAATTCACCGGATTCTGTGAAAAAAATTGGTCTGTTGACACGTGTATACCGTGAAATCACCAGTTTTTCACATGACGTACCAGTTTTGCACGTACCAGTGAAACCGTACCAGATCTGTCCCAGTACAACCCGTGTCAAAGTCATTCAAAACTCATGACAACAGGCAGAACACGTGTATTCACGTGAATACACATGAAAACACGTACTGGTGGAGCAGTACCAATTATGAACCAGGATTACACATGCCAACTGGTTCAGAAATGGTTCTTTGTTTGCTGGGAAGTGAGATGTCGTAGCAGTCACGAGAGAAAGTGAGAGAAGTAGTACAGTGCTGTACTACCACATGAGTTGACGGTCCATTTGAAATTCATGTTAAAATGATGTATTTTGGGCCATCATCATAAACATGTAGTCAATATTTCCACTGATAATGTATACCTCACAAAATCAGACACGATTACTTCTCATATTAATTCCAAACAGTAAAAACCAATTACAGTTACATTTGTGTTGTATGAAGTAATTACAAAACTGATAGTGAGATGAACAGTTTATTGCAAAAATGTGTCAGGCTGATTTTATTTCTGTGACAAGTGCATTAGAGAAATAGAATATATTTTGTGTAGGCTGTGTACATGATAAAAATTGTTAGTTCGGTGTAATGATCTCATTGATGTTTATGCATAGATTGACATAGTACGTCTTCAAATGAGACCAAGCATTAACTTATTGTAAACAAGATGTAATTGTTTGTACAGTGTAATTGCTGGTACTGTTACACATACAGCAACCATTTACAAGTCCAATTACAACATTTACATTGGAAATATACCACAACATTTTGTTCATAGTCATGTGAATTTACATAACCAGACCGATAGCCCTACTGAACCTCAGGTACCTGGTCCATTTAGCTGTGTTTGTTGTGAGAGAGAGTTACCTGGGAACAGGTGTGAGTGGGAGAGTTGGCAGGTGGGCATGAACTTAGATTAGGCCGGCCTGTTTATATGCATTGTTTGCCTTCGTGGTGTATTGACGCTCGGCATTTTCACAAATCCTGGCGCCTTTTCCATTACTTTTGTAACGCTTTGCTTGATCTTATGCATAGTCTGGCACTGTAGCATTTCAGCCGATGCCAAGATTGAAAGGGTCTTGATATCGCAACACCTGATGTCGATTAAAATGTGGGGACATAAATGATCAAGATAACTTAATCTGACACTTATAGCTTATCCGCCATAGTACCGGGTGCATTTATCATTCATGTAATTATTTCCATACATTTTATAAGATACGGGTGGTAAATAGTTTGTGAAAATATGTAAATTTAATATACATGTAATGGGATATTTAATGGATGGAAACAGTTGCAAAATGGTAGATTTATATTTATTTTACAAACTAGATGTTATTGTAAACCATTAGAACAAGAGGACAAACATTAATTACACAAATCAAGATGCAAATTCGACCTCTGCAGTTTGCTAAGCGAGTATTGGGGAAATCGATTATATTTAATAATTAGCGGCGTGCATTGTCATTTAAAATTGATAAAAGAGTCTGTAGTGGAACTGATTGCGATACACTTTGTTGATATTTGGTTGTGCTTTGCCATTGTGTGGAAGATTGCGATGGTAATTACCCATATCATGTGATATCGTGCCAGCATTGTGTGGAAAAATATTGAGTTTTCATTTCATATAATGAACATTGGCAGTCAATGCTGGTGGTTCTGCAGACACTGCTGTCTGACTGACTGAGGGCCGACAAAGTTGCTTCTAGGAAACGTTTTGTCCTTATTTTAGCCTCACATGTCATTGAGTACATAGGTGTGGTGGATTTTTCACTTGCAAACCATAAAGTTACCACAGCTTTCCAGTGTTTCCCCTGCTGTGTGTCGAGTGATGTGGTGAGCCCCTTGTTGTTTTTTAAAGCCACCTCACCCTATTTCTTGCTATAAACATGTTTACATGCTGCGATTGTTATGCATTTGTTTCCTGTCTCTAAGCCAGAGTACAGGTTAAGACACCCATGCGAATTCACCATTTTAAAAGTCGTTTTTAAGATAGTTCCCGGAGGACCACACCCCGGACCCACATAATGTCACATCGCGCCTTCAGTGCTCACTCACATCATTCTACCGCCTCGTCCAACATTTTACTTAGGTTTTGCTTTTTATACAATCATAAAAATCTTCTTAATTCTGTTATAAATACTGTATTCATTAAATTACGAGTGCATGACATAACAAACATACGCCACATTTTTAGCTATGTCTGACAACATGACAACTGCCAGTATCTGCACATCCAGCATTGGCTGGTGATTCTACAGTTGTCATTTAATTTCTACCAATGTCACACTATAGTCAAGCCTCAGTGATGATAGACGATAAAATGTTTAACCTAAACTATAAAATGTTAGTGTTCTGGAACCGGTTTGCTTATGTCTTGAACTTGATGCATATTAAGTCACTTGTCAATCACGTCTGCTGAGACAGATGTACTGTGCACAAACATGGCTCACCATATGTGTCATCAGAGTTGTAGATTGTACACTACACTACATCTGTTTGCCACCTTCAGTAGTGCTAACTACTGCAAATGTTTGACGGTCATGACTTGTTTCAAGCTCCTGGTAACCATACATATTTCATCACAATGAACATGCAACCCGGAACAGCACATTGAAAACAAGCATGGATGCCAGTGTGTAATGTCATGTGCAAATATCACTACCTAATATCATACATTAAAATCGTTTTGTGAACTACAGAAATACTGACTAAATAGATGTATGTTTAATTGTTTATTATAATTACTTTGTTTATTAGAATTTATTATTTTTACATAATTTTTCTTTAACATATTTTTCAAGTATACTGTGGTGTATTGATTAAAATTGAAAGTTAATTTAATACTGCTTATAAAGTTGTGTTTAATAATAAAGAAGTCTAACGTATTGTTCACAACTGGAAAGGGCACATTGCATGGTGAAATGATAAACTGTAAAATAAATTCATATTGAAGAAACCCATTATTGACCACTGTGGAAACTGTTAGAATGTGAAGTTAACCAAGATTTCCCTTTGAAGTTTATTTCACGTCACTGCCATAGAATTATGACATGATTTCAAAAATGTAGTGTTATTAATTACCACGCTTGGAATAGTTATCTTTACTTCTGAGATCAAAGTGGATTGTATTGTACCCGTAAGTGTTTTATATTACAATATTTGTAATATTAAATTACTAAGCTATCACTGATTACAGGTATATCTAATGCAATAGAGATATTGAGCAATGAAGCAAATTACCACCTACTACCACCTATTTATTTTATTCTAGTTTATCAGTTGTATGGGCAGTAGATAACATGATAACATATCAGGCTGTAAATGTTTACTGGGATGTTTATTGTGTTGTTGCAAGTTGTGCGTCTTGTCTTGCATGTTGATTGTATATAACTTGGCTATCAGTTCTGTGAACTGCGTACTTTCTTGGCAGTCAGGTCATGCTTACCCTAGGGGTACTTCCTTATTGTACTGATATATAGTTAAGAAAAAGGGATTCTACTTCTTTCAGTATGTATGTGTCGTCCAGCGTCCAGTTTTGCAACTAGGTCCCACCTTAAGTGTGTTTGTTTGAGGTCCCCTCTACATTTTGTCCAGGTTCATTGACTTTACTGGGGCGACTGACGTCGGCTGTAAACTAAATAATTTTTTCATCTTAAGACTATTGCACAGTTACCACTGTTGGACCAACATCGTCAGAGGTCGTCAAATAATTGCTGTTTTATCATTTTTGCAGGCGCATGCTAAATAGACTGGCAGTAGTTTCAGTTTCAGTTTAATTATATTCTCATATGGAGCATAGTTATCATGAAATAACATGCTTGAGTCTTGCAAGTCACCATATTGTGTTAGCTGTCTGCCCACCTGTTGTCTGACGTAATCATTCAGCTATGACTACTGATAAACCAATGGCGTTATGCTAAAACAAGCATGAAATTGGTTCGAGATTGGATTCATGAATAAAACATATAACAAGGTAATATCAATATAGTAGTTTTGTTGCTTTATAATAAGAGTTTACAATGAACTACGTAGTAACAGGAAGTGTCTCTGGTAAACACTACAAGTGATCATAATACACGTGGTGTTTACAACTGACGCCATGGCTACATGTGATTGAGTTGATAACGCATATCCCAAAAGACACCAGGTAAAGAACACGTTAGACTGTACGTGACTTGACTGCAAACACTGATAATAATATTAGTAACATTTTATCCATTTTGTATTCATAAATAAAAAAGACATCCCGCAAAAAGAATTAAAAACTCAGCAGGTTATATATAAAAAAATTACCTAAAGGTATGCAATAAGTCAGTTACCGGGTAGTCCCGAGTTTGCAATTAGGGCATGTATATGGTCAAATGTGGTAAGTTCAATAGTTAAGATCGTCCATAAATTTCATCCTCGGAGTGTATTGTGTGTATGTTATATAATGTTACAGTATTTTATGTAACGTATCTAAACAGAGTTAGTGTTGTACATAACCTCATCATGCTTAAGTTTTAACTATTATCAACAGATTACTGAATATTTACTTTGTTTTAATATTGATAAGCACAAGTACTGTTTTGCTCATTCATTTTATAAAAATTGTCAAACTACTAAAAGACTGTAAGTGTAAATAGATTTGTGTGGGCTTGTTCTTGTCTAAAGCGTAGATAACGGAAACATTTGGTTCAACAACCTATCACTGTGCTCTGGTGCACCCTAAAAGAAAGGATTACATATACATGTATGTGACTGACAGACCGACATCCTAAATAAATAAATATTAAATCAGTCGCCATACTTTGGTCTGGTTGGATCTGTCAATATTAAAGGTGCAATGAGTGCATACTATAGAATCTGAGCATAACTTAACAACAGATGTCAATAATGTCATTCTGTCGTTGGAGTAAGGTAGCCTACAATCTCTACAGACAGGTCCTGTTATTAGCTGCACTCTGTGTAGAGTACTGGGCAGGAAATTGTTCTAGCGATGTTGATTTAGTTACTCAGATGGACTGGCTTTCATAAGGCGTAAAACATATCTCATAGCTCTCTGGATTATTCATACTCTAATGAGTCCTTTTGTGACAGTTGTGTATCATTAATTGGTTTTTAATTGGGCCAAAGTTGCATATGATGAAGTTGCATGTACAGTGTACTATACTGTTTTCATTCCGTCGCAAAGTCATTTTAGTAGTTAGAAATAGTTATCTGCTACAAATGAGTATTTGTGGATCCCGTTGGAAATAAGTGTGCTTTTGTGTGCTTTAATGTGTTTATCCTCGGTAATATTATATATATGCTTATTCTTTATTTGCATCTAAGCTATGTTTTATTTGCATGTATAAATTTTTTTACTTAATAAACTCAAGCAGTCAATCAATCAATCAGGTCTGTAGACATGTTTACTGAATGTATCGGTAGTTAAATAAGGTTTCCCCAAGATATCCTAATTACATGTTTACCGTGTTCAGGATTCAATAAAAGTGAAATTTTGTTTGTTTGTATGACATGTCAGTGGTGGCCCCATATTATGATTAACAAAAGCCAATTATGTTAATAACTGATGCAAACATCCTGTTCTCTATTTAGATGACTAAGGACAAAACTGTTCTTTCAAAGGGTTGTAAACATGTATGGCACCAACTAGTTTAAGAAGTCTAGCGTGATCTTTTCATGATAAATATATATAATTAATATAATAGTACAGTTGGCATGAATTAGGTCAAGTAGATTAATTACAACATTTATACCATTAAACTGTATAACTTTGAGATACACAGCTGTCATTGGATCTGTGATTGTATTATTCTGCGCGCAATATTGACAAAATAGTCTGAGGCACCCATTCCAAACTCAAAGTAGCTGCTAAAACAAAGCAACATACCAACACTTCCTGGGTACCTGACCTTGAGCAGTAGTAATAGTGATATACACACAGCTATTACTGCTGCAGAATCAATTTGTGCACACAGACAAAATAATTACAATCTCAATTTTGGAAATGGTGTCAGTGTGCAGTCTGTTTACTGTAGCCGGTAAGTTCGGCGACTATTCCGGTTACCCCGGCCTGTAATCAGGTATTCTCTTATGCACGGTTGAGCGCATATTTTTGGAGCATGCGTTATTTAATCTGAATTAATCATGGGTATTCGCATACACCTGCACTGGAGAATATCTCGGAAATGAGCATGCATGGCTTTGTATAATTTATTTTATTTATCTGTGTCATTAACAATGTTTTTGCTGTTCAGATTTATAAAAGTGCTAGGTATGTCCCTTATTTCTTTAATAAATTAATTATTAAATAACAAGATTGAGGTTGCAGTACCAGAACTTGAAATTGGCAAAATTGAAAACTGTTGTTTTTTAACTATTTTTTGGGCACCGATTTGCATCTGGCAGGGTATTATTTTGTGCAGTTAAATAAACACCTAATTATGAAACACATTTCACGTGGAACAATATCTCTTTATTCTAAGCCAACATAATTAGCATTTCAAATATGTTAAATTATTCCAACAGTCTGAACAAAATGAATTGTGGATATATATATATATATATATATATATGTGACCTGATCATTCTGATTATGTGGAGCTAGGTGTCGCCACATTTGTGGTGTTAGCGTAATGTTTACTTTTTTCCTTGTCATTAATATAACAGGTGATTACCATTTATCTTGATATATTTCATCCTAAGATGATGACATGCGTTTTGTGTGGTTCATACCAAATAGTAGAAAATGTGTGAG
Organism: Oasisia sp. SBJ-2009; assembly: GCA_964017155.1. Taxonomy (NCBI): domain Eukaryota; kingdom Metazoa; phylum Annelida; class Polychaeta; order Sabellida; family Siboglinidae; genus Oasisia; species Oasisia sp. SBJ-2009. The sequence goes on along the minus strand of OZ024855.1, from coordinate 56,610,672 downwards.
GCGCGAGATTATAATCGTGACGTGGGAGAACCCCTGGGACGTGGACCGTCGGCCCCAAAGTGTTTTTTGTGAAGTGTGTGTTTTGTCAAGTGTGTTCTACTGTTTTCTCTGGGCCGTTCTCCGATTAACACTCATCCTCTATCTAGAGACAGGTCATGGCTTACCTGACAGATCAAGGCCATCTTACTGAGTACCGGTTGTTGTTTTAGGTTTTTTTATTTATTTGTTTGGTATCGGTTAATTAGGGATTAGCAAGTGTTTGGTAAAATACAGGAGTAGAGTCATTGTTTGTGACTATTGTGAATTTGTGCTTACCATTAAACATTGCTGTTCCTAAATCTTTTTGACCTGGTGCTTGCACTAAAACTTTGTTTATAGTATAACTATTCACTAATAATTATTGCTAAGGCCTGACTTGTATTTAGTAAGCAGGGCTTATATATATATATATATATATATATATATATATATACCACTAATAGGAGTGGCCACCTTGCACATAGTAATCTTTTGATCGTGTTTGTAAGCTGTTGGCTGTATGCCAGCAGAGAAGGTGCTTGTAAAGTAATAGTCGATACTCTATTGTGGTCCCGCTGTGTGTCCACTGACTGTGTTTGTTGTTGCAATAGTTTTGTCCTCCAGCAATAGTATGTGTTGATGACAAACACAATCACTGAATACTTGTTTATTGTGATTCACATGTGCGTAGTCAAGACACTAGGATCACACCTGTAATCTACGGCCGCCGGCGCTGTTTGAAGTACAAAGTAGTTATCATTACATGAGATCATTGGGTATAAAGTCACCTCGGAAAATGTCTCTGCTAGCTAGAGTTCATTAATTGGAGTCACGCTCTCGGCTTGCTGCGCTAATTGCAGTGGTTTTGACGTTATCTTGATTGCAACGAAACAGTGTATTCTGGGGATGCACATTCTCTTTAAGTGTATGAATGCTCAATAAGATTGAACGTGTTATATACATATTTAACACATGCTATACATATTTAACACCGAATGTGTCAGCCAGTCATAAAGTTACCTTCCACAGGCCCCTAGAATGTTGTTTATTATGTACCAGGTACATGTACCAGGTAGTTCTGTCATTCCGAGTTCTTCTGTCTTCCTCTATCTGCTTGGCAAGGTTCCATTTCAAATTCAATATCATTGCTCTCAGTCGATTTACATAAATGTACAAATAGTAGTTAAAATTGGATGATAAATTATTACTAATATATATATATATATATATATATATATATATATATATATATATATATATATATATATATACATACATATACTCACATACATTCTAAATGTAGGCCTGTATATGAAATAGTAAAATAAAATAAGACATTCGTTACATTACTCAGTGTGCTAACAATAAAAGTATATGATTAATAAAATAACATAGCTAAAATGTCATAACAATTATTTTAAAATCCTAATAATGATAATAATTGCATAATAATTATATGACACAAATTGTATGACATGTGGGCAAATGCATTTGATTCAAGTGCATATGATCACATCACAGAAATGCTAATCTAAAAAGGTGTGTCTTTAGAAGTGTTTTGAACTGTGGCTGTGTCTTTGCCGTCCCGACACTGTATGGCAGTCTGTTCCACAGAGTGGCTGCTGCTATGTGTTAGGTACAGCAACCGACATGCATATACTGGAAATATTTATCCTGAGTCTTCAATAAAAAATAACGGTACACGGAGAAAGTCCTAAGATGATTAAATAATATGTAATTATACCCAATAAATTACACTTTAGACATTGGATTTGCAATTGCAAGGAATGCAAATGGTGAAGAGCATGGAGACACAGCACAAGTATTACTGGAGCACAGTGAATGTTACTTGAAACTGGTTTATTCATGAACATGACGTTATTTCAAACCATGGTCCATAAAAAAATGAAAGGCAGCAATAACAAAATTAAACTTGTTGCTAAGAAAAAAACTAGCGTGTCTGTTCCCAGGTTTATTTTACTACAGCATACATGTAGAAGGTTCACTGCCTGCAAAGTGCCAAATTGTTTTTAATAGTTACTATTAAGGTCGGAACAATGTTTGCAATTTTGAAAGATTCCACCCACAACAGATTCAGATGGTAAACAAAACATCCAGCATCAAAACAAAATTGATCTGCAATAATGCTGAGGCTCGTCCCTTTAAAGTTTAATATCTGATGGCATCATGAGTTATGGCATTGCATGCAGCACAGTAATTTCCCGATGTGTCATCCATAATGCCTTCCCAAGAAGAATGGCTGAAGTATTGTTACTTTTGCAACTCGGCTGTCTTGCAGATCTTTAGTAGTTTATGTGGTTTTGCTGATTAACTGCAGTCTGCAAGTAGCGTGATGCGTTGACTTGCTGTAGTGTATTGTGTCATGTCAATGGTTGCAGGCTCACAGGGCCAGATTAAATCATACAGCACACATACGTCATCCCAGCGGTGATTTTAATTGGTGTCATGTGATTCGTGGTGGCACTGGAGTGCGCTAACGATGCTGAACGTTGTCAATAATCGATCAGTGCATATGTCTTGGGTTGCCATCTTGGTTACCATGGCAACCAATATATGACCTCACAATGTTTTCTGATAAGCTTGTATGGTCTTAACAACCAGTCGACTTCTGTTGTAATGTCATGTGGTTAGACGGACAGCCTCGATCCTCCTGTTCGGCCCTGAACTGATCCCACAGCGGTAAAGAGCTTAAGATAATAAATAAAAATGGGAAATCAGGAACATTGAAACATCTTTAACATTGAAACTTAAAAGATGGTTCATGGTGACGGTGTCACCAAAATGCCGAGATGTTGGGATTGGCCATTGTGACAGGGTAAAGTGGAACATACTCATTGGTCATGTGACTCATGTCGTGGTCTTGCTGCAGGTGAAGCCGGTGACCCACAGTAAACTCAAGGTGCCTGGTCGGATAGCGTCAATCGCAACAGAGGTCATCTGTATCAAGTGAGTTACCATTGATTCCTGTCACTTCTCAGTCCACTGTGAACCCAGTTCTTTGCTGTGTAACCGTGGCAAGTGGAAATGTTTTAAATGCAGCTGTTATTTAAAAAAGTTAAATGCATGTGATAGTGTTTGGCAAAGGTTCGCCATTAAACATATTATGATCTACAGCTCTTGTTCTTGTTTTGTACAGAAAAACCATTTAGGGTAGGTGATATGTGAAATGGACAGAACAAAGGTTCAATGCTAGGTGCACACGGTTTATTTTGGACTGGACGTGTAAATAGTAGTAATAATAATACACTATTATATAGTCATACATTTCAATGAAAGGTCTGTTCTGTTTATATAAAAAGCTAAGACCTATAGTTATAATACACAATACTTATTATAGCTAGTAAGATGATGGGTAATAAAATTAAAATGACTTCATTAAAGCAAAACTCAACTAAGTAAATGTAAGCTGAAACTAAAAAAGTTCACTATTCATGAATACACATTTAAGTAATATGCAGGTATAGTAGACATTAAAGATAGTAATACTAACTAAAATAATTTAGAGACTTATTCAGAGGTGTACAAGTATTAAATTACTCTATATATACTGTGACAGTTGTGGCAGTATTGAAGTACTCTATATGTACTGTGACAGTTGTGGCAGTATTGAAGTACTCTACATGTAAGTACTGTGACAGTTGTGGCAGTATTGAAGTACTCTACGTGTAAGTACTGTGACAGTTGTGGCAGTATTGACGTACTCTACATGTAAGTACTGTGACAGTTGTGGCAGTATTGAAGTACTCTACATGTAAGTACTGTGACAGTTGTGGCAGTATTGAAGTACTCTACGTGTAAGTACTATGACAGTTGTGGCAGTATTGAAGTACCCTACGTGTAAGTACTGTGACAGTTGTGGCAGTATTGAAGTACTCTGTGTGTAAGTACTGTGACAGTTGTGGCAGTATTGAAGTACCCTACGTGTAAGTACTGTGACAGTTGTGGCAGTATTGAAGTACTCTGTGTGTAAGTACTGTGACAGTTGTGGCAGTATTGAAGTACCCTACATGTAAGTACTGTGACAGTTGTGGCAGTGTTGAAGTACCCTACGTGTAAGTACTGTGACAGTTGTGGCAGTTGTGCTGGTGTGTTGCAGTGTGTTTGCCAATGGCCTGGAGTTGATACCGGCTCATCGTGTCAAACTGAAGGTCGGCATGCTTCGCAACTTTGACATTGTCCTTGCTGAGATCAGTGAAAAGGTGGAGCATCTGACAGGCCCCGTCATGAAGTAAGTTGTCACCCTGTCAGGGTCATATGACGTCACCTGTACTCAGTGTTGTGTGACATCTATGTTTGCGTAATGTTCTATTTCAAAATATTCTATGGACTGTTAGAGCTGCTGTTAGTTTTCTCAAAAAGTGTTAACTGATTTATTTAAGTCATGTGGATTATGGATATTTCTTAATGAAATATACACTCACTCGCTCGCTCGCTCGCTCACAGGCATGCATGCACACACACTCACATACACAAACACACACAAACACACACACAGACACACACACACACACACACACACACACACACACACACACACACACATGTACACATTTTGTAGAGCGCAGTGGCTCAGGGGTAGACCTCCAGACTCTCGACTAAGAGAACCCGGGTTCGAATCCTGTGCTGCGGTGTTAAAACCTTGGGCAAGTTTTTTCACTCTACATTGCTCTAGTTCACTCAGCTGTATAAATGAGTACCTGGCAATAGACAGTGGTGGATATGTGTACGCGCAGCCTTCCGCACATTAATTGTAGCATGTGGCTGGATGCTTCCCAGAGAAGTTGAGATGGTATTTGATTGAACAGGTCTGCCGGGGAAGTAATGTGTAAAAGCGCTTTGAGCAGTCCTATGGACTGGATACTGCGTTATATAAAACTTACCTTTACTTTACCTTTACACACACACGCACGCACGCACGCACGCACGCACGCACGCACGCACACACACACACACACACAAACATTTTAGGCAATCTTTAGTGCTCAACATAGTATTTTTTTTTTTTTTTATAGAACACATGACTAGAACAGAATGTGACCCACACCCTATGATTAAATACCAGTGTGTAGGACTCCCTGGATATAGACCTGGCTTCACCTAGAAGTACTTCCTGGCAGCCCTTTCCCATGTGCAAAACCATTTAACCCAACCAGTAGTCGATAACTGAAATAGTAATGTTAACAGACAATATACCATCAACACATTTAGTGTAGTATGTAGTAAGAACAATGTATAAATAAAAAAACAAAAACAAGATGGGATAAATATGTTGACTGTCGACTAATCATGCCTGTTGCAGACTACACACATTAGAAGGACTTCAGCTGAGTTCCGCTGACGAAATGAAAACAGGAGATTCATACGTCGCAGTTGGGCGCGAAATCAGATTTTTCCGCAAGATGAAGTACGGACTTGACAGACCAATGTTTAACAACTCTCCGAAGCGCCAATCAAGGTACGCAAGGCGGGAACTAGGACTTACCCGACCGGGGACAGTGTGATTTGCCCGGCATCCATCCGTGTGTGCCTTTGACACGGATGTTTGCATCACTCTCGGTCTCTCTCGGTCTTGTTTGTGACAGCTGAAGTTCAGATCAGTCAATGATGCCATTTGTCAGAATGTTCAGCTCGTTTTTTGTTTCAGCCAACCAGTGTTCTCCATGCTATGGGGAATGTTCGAGAGTTAGATGTAATTATTAGAATATGCAGAACTGCTCAGCCGCTCAGAAGAATGTTGGGATTATCTGTTGTTGTCACTGTCTGAGAACTGGGATATGGGTCGGCAAGGTCTGCCCTGTACCCGTGGCTGGTCGATTCAGTTGCTAATTGCTAGTACTCATATATATAATATTTGTATATGAGTACTACAGTAATAATAATACTGGTTCTTTTACCATGCGATCATGAATTATTAGTTAATCAATATGCACATAACGTAGAAACATTATAAAGCATTTATATATTATCTTAATTATAAAACATTTTAAATATATATTATTTATATATATTATATATATATATATGTATATTGTTATTATTATTATTTATAGTACTCATATATATATATATATATATATATATATATATATATATATGAGTACTATAATAATAATAACAATAATATATATATATTGTTATATATATATATATATATATGAGTACTATAATAAAAATAACAATAATATATATATATTGTTATTATTATTATTTATAGTACTCATATATATATATATATATATATATATATATATATATATATACATACAGTATGTATGTCAGTGACTAGAGAAGAGTTCACTGTGCTGCCACCTGTCACAGCTCCAGGAACCGTCTGCCCCCCCTGCACCGGCGCAAGATGTACCGGTCCCGCGTCAGCAGCAACCAGACAAACACGACGGCGTCACGCAGCCACGCCACTGGCCTCGACTCCGTCACGTCGCCCGGGTCGTCAGAGAAGAGCCACAATCGCTCCTCCGTCGCACGCAACGAGAGAGTTCCTAGGCCGCCACATCGGTGAGTGACAGTGAGATTTATGTGTATTTTTCCCCATAAAATATTGTGACAATGTTTGTGATGAGAAAAATCTTTTTTTTTTAATTGTCACAATGTAATATTTAGATTGTGTTATGAATATTTTATGACATGATGGAAGTGACGTATTCGTTCTTTTAAGCATACGATATGCGTAACAATTCTTAACCATGTTTATTTTACAACAAAATGGTGGCGCCACCTAGTGGCACTGGTGTAGTTTTATTGTTTCCACCTGTCATCCACCAGGTGGAGACACCAAATGTTTTGTTTCCTTTGAGTAATAACATGGTGCCACTGCATGTTGTCGCGTAAAGTTCAAGCTTGGATGGCTCATAGCAATGCAAATTGTCTAGAAATGTGTCCAAATGTAGTTGTTTTTATTTATCTATTTTCTGTAGTTGTCAGTTGTTCCTCAACTGGTGCCATAGTTAGTACATACTGGTTCTTTAATCTCTCAAACGGGTGAACTCACAGAGCTTGCCCCAGCTGCCACATGTGCGAGTGTTGAGCTCACGTGTTCCTTCCGTTCCCTCCCAGGGCCAGTCCCAAGAAGGAGGAAGACACAGTCTTCCCTGCAAAGCCAATCAAGCACCGGCGATCCGACAAGAAACCCGAGCCTGTCGACTACGACAAAGGTAGCATTGTTTGTGTGGAACACTTGGCATGTCTCAAAAATCTACATAGAAGAATAGTTGCTTCATGTTATATAGCACCTTGTTTCCACATATAGACCTCTGTACAAAGCTAGCGTAATTCATTTATATATCTGTGGCACGATCGTTATGCTACTCCTCCTACAGGCTTCCTATATCAGGCACCAGAGTTTTGTTGGTTCAATCCAATAGTGGGTTTTTTCTTCAATTAATTCCCCATATTACTCATTCTATGATCATGAAAATCGTGATTTTTTAAATATGCAACATTTTCCCAACTGATCAATCGACATCTTAAATAATTTGAAACATGCATAAAAAGATGTACAGAAATAGTCCAGTTCTGTATACAAAAGTACAAACTATTGATAATAAACTGTTTGCATGTACCACCCTGTGGAACTTAGTGTGTATATAACTGCATATTTGAAATCAAGGAATCCACAGTGTATAATAATAATAATAATAATAATGACAATAACAAAAGCATTCTTTAGTCGTTGTGTGCCTCAGAATATGTGTATTCAATGGTTGTGAATTTAAAAGCTAACTTAAATGTACCAGTGAAGAAATATAGAAAATAAATAAGTGCATAAGAGTATATTGTGTTATACAGTGAAGATGATAATATTAAAACATATGTGTCTGCATTGTTAACTTAAAATTGTGCAAATAATATTCACAAAATGCAAAATATCTACTATAAAAACATATTAGAACAGTCGCTCACGCAATCAATCAATTGAAGTGGGACTTAACAAATGAAATATTAATCACGTAATGGTAGACAAACCTGATTAGTTGTGCACAATAAACATAAGAAACAACAAATGCAGATGAGTATAAAAAACCCGGACAAAAGTGACTGACTGGAAACCACACCCCAATGTCCCTGTCCCGCTCCCTTGTAGATGACGGGGGAGTATTTAGGGCCAAGAGCCACCAGGAGGAAGCGATGGAGGTAGAGGAGACGAAGGACACAAAGGTCGACCGTCCAATCGATCAAGTGGAGGCTGAAGAGGTCAAGGTCAGTGACATTTGACCTTGGTTATGCTGTGATGATGATGGGGTGACGTTATGGATGATATGTTTTCTGCAATGTGTATTTGATTTAGCTAATTATTATGGTAGATTTTTCATTGAAATAATTTAATTAGTTATCTGCAGACTTGTCATAAAGCTAGCGTGTGCACTGAATTGGCAACAGATAAATATTTTAAAATGACGGCTAATTTATCATAAGTCAAGAAATAGTTGTTCTGTACAAAATGTTCTAATTGGCTTGGCCTGCCTTGGCCTGGCCTGGCCTGGCCTGGCCTGGCCTGGCCTGGCCTGGCCTGGCCTGGCCTGGCCTGGCCTGGCCTGCCTTGGCCTGGCCTGGCCTGGCCTGGCCTGGCCTGGCCTGGCCTGGCCTGGTTTGGTCTCATGTTTCAAATGGTTACATAATATATTATTGTCCACTATTGTGACAATAAAAGTTGTCTAGGAATGTCTGCCACCTCTTTATACATCTGTTGTAATTATATCTGCCAATCTTAGAAATAATGGCAATACACTGTACATGCCGATTCTAAGACTGCAGCTATTTAACAAATACTGGTTATGTATATCAATTATTACTGGCTGCCTTCTCCAGTTCTATGAATGTAGGCTTAATATAAAATCGTGACATTTCTCTGCCGTTGCTCCCAGGATGAGGAAATTGAAACGGAGCATCCAAACAAGTTGGAGCGGAAACAGAACGAACCGCGCAAGGCAGCGTCAGAACCTCAGATGGAGAAGAAAGAGAGCGAGAAGGACGCACAGGAAGTGGCTGCCCACAACAAGGTACGTCACCTCAACAGTTGTACGACTTCACCTCCAAGGGCAGCACTTGCTGGGGCAGAACCTGGCCTTCTGAAAAAGAAGGGTTTTTGTTTTGCAATTACCCCCCCCCCCCGATACCCATTGGAATTGGAAAAAAACGGAAAATTGTGCACTTTGGTGATACTTTGCATGTGTTAACATTTGAAACTTTTGTAAGTAAATAACTTTTATTTTCACAAACACGCAACTTTTAGCTATAATCCTGTTAATTATATCATGTAATTCTGTGCCTTCATTTTAGCATATATTTGTTTTATTAATCATTTATAACCCTGGCAATAAGTTCACTGCGTTTAACGTCAATGCGCATGTATACATATTCATTATAATAAGGCTGCATAAAAAACCATCCATGTGGCAGCACTCTCAAAATGATTAGCGTAAACACAATTATTCATCCGCTGCTTGTGCAAGTCAACACCCAAATTATGCAAGACATAAATAACATCGGAAATTATCACGGTTTGATACGGTACATCTTGAATGTACATATGCATAAAACGAATCCCTTTAATATATTTCATTTGTAAAGGTGATCCATGCAAAATGACCAAACCACAATTTCATGACAAAGACCAATTTGGTGGCTAGCAAAACCCCGGGTGCAGGGCGGGGCGGGATTTTTTTTTTGGTAACAATCTGGTGTAGCAGTTGGTTGCCCTAATTAGACTAACCATTCACATAGTTGTTGCTGTTTGTATGCTTACGTACACATGCCTCGTAGGGCATCATACCAGACTAACGTGTCATCTGCAGATGTTGTTCAGATGTTGTTGTGCACTATGACATCTTGCATGTTTCACCTTTGCACATTGCCGTGGTTCACGTGTGGTGTTGAGTGCGGTTTGCATGAAAAGTTACGATCGGTGTGAAAATGTATGATTAGTATGAACATATGTGATTGATGTGGAGATAGCTGATTAGTAGGAGGACACATGACAGATGGTAGGCCCAGCCCGTGCACTTATGCTTATGACTACATAGTTTATATATAATACGAAGTTTTGCTAGATCAGTCACTCATGGGATGAGAAAAAATATGTGGGTGGATGCTATCCTTGATTTTGAAACTGAAGGTCATTTTAAAGGTCACATTTCCAACGGTATATTGTTTCCAAAGAGCACGTCTCCACCAATGATCAGATCTGTCTTACAAATCACAATGACTGAGGTATTGAAATTACTTTGAATGTACACATATTGGGTATATTGCTTAATAACTCATAACTCATATTGCCTAATAACACATAAAATAATTGGTTCAAAATGTGTTATCAAAATGTATTTGAATACCCAAGCTTTCAATGTGTGTGGTTGCTTTCAGAATCCTGCAGAAGTAATACAGATACTAATGTATTAAATTATGTATACACCTGTACTCATTATCAACAAGACACAAATGTCAAATCAAGTTACACATTCTAGCAAGAAACTAACATAATCTCTACCCAGAAGCTTTGATCACTTATCAAGGCATCTAAATAACAAAGCATTCAACACCATCCACACCAGTAAAAACCTTTATAAATTTTCCAATTTCCAAGTGTACCAAGCTCACTGTTCTATTGCTAATATGTGCTGGAACCTCAAAGCAATGGATTCAGTGCTCAATATGAATACATCTATGTTTCAAGAAGAACATACTTTTGCATTTCATTTTGTCAGTCTTTCATGCATAATATCAATTCCTCCCAGGTAATTACCAGAAAAATAAATCTTTTCTGGATATGAGATCTATCATATTACATGGTATTTGGTGGCCAAGGCTACCATAGGTTTATTGTCACTCGGAATGTGTCTTATGTTCTTCACCAAAGGCAGTATCATCTATGGACACATAAACTTGATAAGCCTTGTGGCAAGCTTCACTCTTCTTGATCCTACTTGACCTTGTGACCTTGAGAGAATGACCTTCACATTCAAGGGATACATCCCATCAACATAACCTAACTTAACCTACGAATGTCAGAACAGGATGGATGCCCACAATAAAACAACATTTAAAATTCTAGGGGACTTTTCTATGTTTAGTTTGGTGTCTTTTCATGGGAGATACACAATTTGTGTAAGAACACATAGTTGGTTTGGAAATGCAAAATATGTGCAATGATGTAACACTAGCTGGGCAATGCACAAACTGCACGAAAATACACAGTTGTGAAAATATATAAATTGGCTTGAAAGTACACATTTTTGTGTGACAATGCACAGTTTGTGTGAATGCATGAAGTTGTTTTAGCTTGAGAATACATGATTTGTATGAAATTGGCATGAAAATACATGATTTGTGTGAAAATGCATTGTTGTTTTGAAAACACATATTGATATGAACATGCACAATTGGTGTGAAAATATATGGCTGCTGTGGAACTATGTGTGTGATTGGCTTGAAAATTTACAAATTGTTGTGAGAATACCCGATTGGTGTGCGAAATACACGATTGGTGTGGAAAACCATGATTGGTGTGGAAATGCACGATTGGTGTGGAAATACACGATTGGTGTGGAGATACACATGTTTTGGTCATCAATTGGCATGATGAGTTTCAAGCCTCTTTTAACATTGTCAGTTGCATGGCTGCAGGGCATGCATGAAATATTTGTCAGCGCGATAGAGGAGGTAGCAGCCACACATATCCAGGCAGCGTATCGTGGCTACAAGGCTCGTTACAGCGCTAGACAGGAGCAAGAACCCCAGTCAGGGGTTGCCGATGACGACCGCGATGCGTACCAGGTCAGGGTTTTACGTCAGTCCAAAAGCTCTCGTGCAATAGTGTCAAGTCTCCAACTTTGACCTCTCTTTAGCAGCTTTGCGCCGTCTGCTTGTCAGTGTGATCCCGCACGCTTAGTTTTCTCGGTTAAGTTGGTAGGCTACAATGCATCTCCTGTCGCCAGGGGTCGCTGCGGCTGATTGTATCAGTAGCAGCCCTCAAATTACCCCACCCCACCGGCACATCCCTTTGAAAAACTCCTTTTTAACGTCAGCCAATGAGATCACCCATGGGGAGTGTTGCCGGCCTGAGGCATGGTCATGAGACGTGTGGTTGAAAGTGACATAGTTTTGGGTGATTTCAGCCACATGATGCTCGTGCTACATGCAATCTTTAGGACATGAATGGGTCGTTATGTTGGGATTCCGACCATTCATTCAAATTGGGTCAGGTATCTTCACTGTTCCAATGGCGGACGCGGTGGCGACTGGTGAAGACAATTGCTGTAATTTTATAGGTCAGTCGCAAGGTTTTCCGAGATCATCAGCCAGGGGTACAGTAGCCCAGTGCAACGACCCCTAGCTTGCGAGGATGCTATTGCGGAACAAATGGTAGGGCCGACTCGCGAAGTATATATTGTCAACAACTGTTTACCTGTGAAAAGGAAACAGTTATTCACCTTGTAGTTTTAATCAGTTGTTCAACTGGACAACTCATCTGCCATGTTTATGTCTTGTTAGACAACGGTTTGCACTGTGATTGTTAATGTCGGTATGTGCATCGCCAGGAGTTACTTAAACACCCCACTCCACTCTGCTGTAGCTGTCTCTACTGCCCTTTAGGGCTGTATGCAGGATCAAATTATTGCCAGTCACACATGTTTTGGTGGATACAAGAATGTTTACTGGTAAGCCAGTTTACAAATTTAAAAATGTGTCTGATGACCTGAGATGGACTACAAACACACATGTGACCACTAATTTACAATTTCTATGGTTTTGGAACACCTTTTTGTTTTGCTCCTTCGTGTGTTACCCTTCCATCACCCATCCACCCATATTTCTACTTGTCCACAACAGACTTTACCCATCCAGATGACGGGTGGACGGGTCTCTGCATAAAGCTATGCTGCTCTTGTGGCATACATAGGCAGTTGGTTGTGACATTGGCAGATTGCTTGTTTCCACAGCCTCTATCCTCATTCAGTCTTTTGTCTTCTCCTCATGCCAGGTTTTAGACAAATCACACAGATGTGTAATTAAGGTAAAGTGTACCAAAATCTCAGAGTAACGGATAAAGTGCACCGTGTAATTAAAATTGAATGGCCACATTTTGTGAACAATTTACTGTTTCATGTTAACTTTATCCATTTGTGCTGAATACATATAACTGAATAACTGTTACTCACAAATGCTGGATACATCTGTGTGATAAGTGAAATAGTTTGTCTGGATGTATTGTCTTCAACTGTTATGTTTCTGAGATCTGAACTGATGACATCATCATGCACAGTCGGGGCGTGGGTTGGGGTGCTGGACATTTTCCTGAAGGTATCTTCTCACAGGTGAACAGTTACAGCAGGTCACTGGACACTGCTGCTCGTGCTTGAACCATTGCAGCTCTTGTGTCTGAGACTTGCTCAGCCGTTTCTACTTGCACTGCTCAAGATCTGCAGGTTTAGACAGACCTGAGGCGAATCAGCCTAACTGGAAGAGAATGTAATTAATTGTCCCTAAACCATGAAGTCCATGATCATGGTTACTGCAGCAGCTACAAGTTGGAGAAGATTTGAAGTGAATCTGTGTACAGTGTATCTGCATGTGCGTTAACCACATTCATGGTTATACCAGCAGTTGCAAAGGCTTAAAGCGAATCTGCCTAACTTTGCATTATTCAAGCAGTTAAAGACTTGAAATGAAACTGCATAGCTTTGCAATAACCATGTTCATTGTTATTCCAACATTCCATAGACAGTTACTGCACCAACATGTGGATTCAAATCAAAACATTTTGCAGCTTGTGCAAAATTTGGAACCACCGACTCGTGACTGATCCGAATCCTATAGGCTCGCAGTGGTTGCGTCCTGCTGGAAACATATCCTTGGCAGAGCGTGGGACGTGGGACACGTCATTGTATGCACTAGTGTCCTATGTTGTCGGTACTGATGCGACTGTGGTATGTTAGGATGATCACTCAGTTTGTACGTAAGAATCAGCTGCCGTTGCCCGCAGCTGAGCCATCACCAGTTTCTGTGTACAGTGAGAAGCAGCTGTAGATTGTCTCTAATGGACGTTATATTACCAGCAGTGGATGAGTGAGCCGAGTATGCCCGGAGAGCCCCACTGGCGGGCACAACGCTCAACGGTTCATAACCCGGATGCCCTCGCGGTTTACCTAATGGCTCTACAGGATAGGAAGCAGAACCGCTAAGTGCGTGCATACATACACACGTGTGTGCACGCATGTGTGCGTATGTCTGTGTGTTTGTTTGTGCAAATGCGTATGCCTGTGCGTGTATGTGTTTGCATGTGCGTACGTGCGTGCGTTATCATGTCGTCAAGTTTGTCTCGCTTTGTCACTGTTTGCACCTAACATTTCCAATAACAAAGCGCTCTAATCTATAATGATGTATTGTCGTGACGTTCACTAATTCTGCAATTCTCGAACATGACGTAATATTTCCTAATGTAACATTTCACTAACATTTCTACTGAATAATTTCTTCTGACTAATACTTAACCATGGTGGTATGCAGTAGCTGTGCATACAAGAAACAACTGGAAACATCCCACTGAACCTGGTAATCTTGTTGACGACCTGTTGTTGACTGACATTCAGGCTGCAACAACGATCCAGGCAAATTATCGTGGATACCGTACCCGGAAGGATATTGAGAAGACGAAGGCTAGTGTGGATGGAGGGACGGAGGAGGATGGCAAGGACACAGTGGTGGGTGTCGGGAAGCTTTGATGTTGTGTCTAGCTACTCGCCGACAGGGTTCCGTCCATCCGTCTGTCTGCCCCCAGTCATGACTGTGTCTTGGAGAATGCATGTATCAACCATGCCTTCCAGAGACTGGCAAGGAGTAGCAATGGTTTCTCAAAGAATTCGTATCTGACACAGTAACTTGTGTGGACGTTTGGGGTGATTACATAACAAGGAACAGTCGTACAATAGCAACAGTTATGTGTAGCTACGAACTACATGTAGCGTGAAAGATTGTGGTAAAAATGTTTCGAGAAACCGGCCCCATGTCGTGCTTGACCTCACCTCAGAAAGGGGTTGACGAAGGAATCGATACATCATTGCAGACACTACCCACAACAAATATGAGCAGTTCATAATGTGGAACTCTGAAGTTCAGTCCTGTTCAGTTGCCCTGATTTGGTTGTTGTTGTGTTTTAATACACCACAGCTAATTCTACAAATCTAATGAAGCCTTGTCTAACTGACTGTTCTAAACAAAATTGCCAGTTTGGTCCAGTGATTTGAAATTCACTTCTAGGTTATATCATAGATAAAAGTGAACGTAACATGGAAGTACGACTCCTTTTAAAATCCTTTTGGTTGTGGTGGTGGGTGGTTTGACTCTGCATTAACTCTGGGCACGTCTGTCTGACAGTTTGTCTCTCTGTATATCTGTCTGTCTGACTATTTGTCTGTCTGTCCGCCTGTCAGCTTTCAGTCACTGCAAGCAGAACCTTTGCACTGACTCCACTGAGACATGGGGGGTGTTTTACCAAGCTCTCTTTATTTAATATTAAATAACATGAACTAAAATAATATCAAAACAATTCCCCCAAAACAATAGCAATTTAGCAGAGACTAATTCATCATGCACCAACTATGAAACTATAAAGTTTATTGTCAAAAAATTTGGGTTTGAAGTATTAAGTAATTGTTATAGGGAGTTTGTGTAAAAACATGGCAGAATTATATTAATAATGAAATAAATTGGCCCTGGCTACAGCCAGTGCAATTTCTTCACAGTTTCTGCTTTCAGAAAGAAACTGGATTACTATATTCAGTGAACCTTTTATTTCTGTCTCTTCAGCTGTACCAAGCCACTTACATAAATATTACAAAGATCCATTTCCATCATGACTCGATTGCAGTTTGGTCTTGCTGTGTACGTGTGATGACACAGGTGTGATGACTTTTTATAAATTGATTTTGATGTGACCACTAGTGGTAGGATCATTATGAATTATTCTGATCATTACATAACAATACCCAGTTGTTGCTACAGACATACAGTGAGTGAGCAGTGACAACTAATAGGAAGTCAAGATTTCTTTTTTCACATCTAATCAATTTTGATTACGTTTCAAAGACCATGAAATCTATTAGTTGTGAAATAAGAAATCTTGTTTTAGTGTATATTCTTGCGACTTGATGAACATTTTCACGAATAGTAGAAAGTCATTTGGGACTATCAGAAGTAGTCATATTCATGTTATCAATATGGACAACGGGTTACAGATAAGACAAGTTGATCTGTAACAGCAGGATGTCTAGGTATGATGGTTCACTTTTAAATCAGCGTATTTTGCAGGGATCAATTATTTGTAGCAGAATTGCATTAATTTACACGACACTGCCAGAAGAGGCAGTGCAGTGAGCTTATTTGACGTATGAATTCTTTTTAGGAGAGAGAAACGGCTGCCGTGAAGATTCAGGCAAACTATCGTGGCTTCAAAACAAGAAAAAGCGTAAAACAGCTTCAGGAAGACGCAGAGAAGGTAAAGGGAAATTAGTCACACGTACACGCCTGTTGTTGTAATAACAACATCATGTTTCAGTTTCCTTTCAAGTGCTTCTGTTGCTGTCTTGAATTCTGACGCTATTTAAAACCAGAAGTATGGCTGATTTAGAACATTAGTTGGCAATTTGGAACATGAGTCTAGATACTGAGTAATGTTTTCATTTTGTTATTCATAAATAGATGATTGGTTTGAGGAGCTGTATGCTTTGCCTTGTAGATATGACATTTGTCGTCACACTTTTGTATGAGTTCTCCCATTTCATGTCGCTTCAGTAGCAACTATCCACAATAGATCCACTGATACACTGTGTTGTCAGTTGAGAAACCAATCTTTTGAACACAATTGAACTAATATCTCCTCTTTCAAGCCTGGAAAACTACTACAATACATACATTTATGTGATATATATATATATTACATTTTTAATTAAACATGTGTATCATATATGATGAAAATAAGTTTGCTGAATCCATTGAACATCATCCCATATGCTGTTCTGACCTTACTCTTGAGCATCAAACACCTCCAGTATTTACACTCGCTGCAGTCACGGAACCACGACAGTACAGTTGCAACAATACGCGTAATCCATGCTGTTTCTTCCTTCTTTGCAGGAGAAAAACGAGGCCGCCGTAAAGATCCAGGCACGTTACCGTGGTTACAAGACACGTAAAGAAGTACAGCAGGACGCGAAGAAGGTAAACTGATGACTTTGATATAGAGCGAAGCATGCGCTTGCGTCAGCTTAGCAGTCTTGCGAGAAATGCCTGCTTTAGTAAATGTTGTATTTCTCAAGAGCCTCTGTGCTTCTGCAGCCGAGTGTGGCTTAGATGTGTTACCTAGGCTCCTGGATGTTGGCTGCTTGGGAAGCTCATCCTTGCATTTCTGATGTCATCCTGTGTGTGCTTGATCTATGCAGTCATTTCGCAGTTACCCCGCACCTTTTGTATTGCATCTAATCTGTGCAGTTATCAATTTGACAGATATTTAAATGTCAGTGGAACCATCTACAATGCTATGTACATATGAGAGTGTTTGAGAAAAGTGCACCATTAAGCATGTGATCAAGTTTTTCTTAAGTCATTTTGAATATGTGCTTGTTGCTGAGCATTGCAAAATTGAAGAACTAAATAATTACTGGATGGTTCCATGTCCAACTTGGATCTTTTAAGTAGATCTCTGTAAGTTAGAACAGTCATAGATGACACCCAGAACATTGCAGACTGATGTCACAATGTTAATTCTGACCAATGAGCAACATATCTATCAGAACTTAGTTATCTAATTCTGTTTCACAATCACAAGTTTCATCAGTTTTTATTTTAAAAAAACCGATACGAATCACCTAAGAGCAACTGTTTTCATCTTGAGTAATGTGCTCTGAGTTGAGTCCCACTTCTGACAACATTTGCGAATCCCACTTCTGACACCATTTGCGAATCCCACATGTGAACCCAATGTCAATGTGTAGCTGGCTGTTGCTTCCTGCTTTACTGTTGCTTTGCTTTCATTTTCTTTGGCCACTTCACCACAGCCTGCCTTCACTGATGACACAGAGGTTACAGATGAACAAAAAGAACCAGCTGGTGTGCAAGAGGATGACAAAACCAAAGAGAGCAATGTCAACGAGGAAACTGTTGACACAGTTGAAGAAACAGAGAGTGCAGACATTTCAGCTGATGGTAGCAATGAAAATGCAACCAAAACTGATGCAGATGAGGAAGTGCCAAATGATGTTGGTGATGGGGACATCGTTGACAATAGCAATGAGGACAATATTGAAAAAACTTATGTGGCTGAGGAGATTCTAAGTGATGTTGTCAATGACAATGGCATCGTTAATGGCGGCGGAGAAACTGCAGCGGAGAAAACAGATGTGGTTGAGGACATTCCAAGTGATCTGGATAATGGCGATGGTGTTGCTGATGGCAAGGAAAGTGCTGAAAAAAGTGATGCAGGTGATGAACTTCCAAATGGTGATGGTAACGCTAATAACAACAACGAAAACACAGACAAAACCGATTCAGCAGAGGTAATTCCAAGTGATGTTGCAACCGCTGATGGTGTTGCTAATAGCAACGAGGAAAATGCAGAAAAACATGAGGCAGCAGACGATATCCCAAGTGATGTCGCTATTGATGATAGTGTTGTAAACAGCAATGAGGAAAAAGCAGAGAAATCTGATGCAGCTGAAGAAATAATTGCAAGTGATGTTGCTGATGCTGATAATGTTGCCACCAGCATTGAGAGAACATCAGAGAAACCTGATGCAGCTGAAGAAATTCCAAGTGATGTTGTTGATGCTGATAATGTTTCCAACAGCATTGAGGGAACATCAGAGAAACCTGATGCAGCTGAAGAAATTCAAAGTGATGATGCTGATAATGTTGCAACCAGCATTGAGGGAACAGCAGAGAAACCTGAAGCAGCCGATGAAGGTCCAAGTGATGTTGCTAATGGTGATGGCATTGCCAACAGCAGCAAAGAAGACGCAGAAGAAACTAATGCAGCTGAACAGATACCAGCTGATGCCAGCGATAGAGCAGACACTGCTAATGATGACGGGGGCACTGCGGAAACATCAGATGCCGCAGAAACTGGAAAAACAACCGAAGCCAATAATGATGGGGAAACGACAGAGAAAACTGATGCAGTTTAATGATTCTTGGGGAACTGCAAAGAGTAAGATGTACTTGCAATATATGCACGAGTTAGTTTTCTAATTGCCCACAGACTAGCAAGCTTAACCTAGTTGACACTTTATGTTGATACCCATGTTTGGTGCTGCATGTTTGGTCCACTAATTGGTCTTACAAAGTTACATGGTCACAATGAATAAATTAAATAGTAATGTAAAGTATATTTTGATCAAATGCAAGTGAATAATTGTATGTTATTTTAGTAGAAGTATTTGTGTCGCAGCTGATGCTTCAGACACCATGAAGGCGGCATCTGTCATTGTTTGTTTATTGGTATTTTGTGAAGGAACATCCTGTGCCACAAGCAGTATCTTCTGGTGTAATCCATCTTAAGCATGCTATCCTTCACACAGTTTAAAAAAATCAAAAACCACTTCTGAGGAATCATGCTCTACACGCATGCAAATTCATGTGTTCATTTAAAAGTGCTCTCCTTCAAAACACATTTCGAGCACTCATATGCAGATCTCAGTGGCATTTATTTACAGAAAATGTACTTTCTATAACAATTTGTTAGCAGTAGTTACATTACATTCATAGGGGGTTATTCACAAACACACAGATTCCTTTTGGAATGGCACATTACATGTTAAACAGAAGAAGAAAGAACTTTGACTAAGTTGATCTGAGAATGTGTCTGACCACTACACTAACTGCCTGAACTGCAGTTGTCAGTTGTTCCGTTCTCGAAACATTTGGTTTCATTCATGCTCACCCTTTTTCATGGTACACCTGTACATAGTTTGCATGCTTGTCCCAAATGCACGTGTGTTGCTTTGAGTTTCCTGCACATTATAGATTATGGGTAATTTGCATCCTGTATCTCATTTGAACAAGCCATGTGTAGTGCTGTTGCTGTTGCAGTTTGCTTGCAGTTTTCTTACACATCTCTGCCCTGAAAACTGATTCATGTATAACGTCTGGTATTAGGCACAAACAAAACCTGTCACAGTGAATTCCATCGCTCAGTTTTGCAAAGTACATCATCATTTTATGAACACTGAAATCATGTCAAACCCCTCATAAAATGAAACTGTCATTCAGATGTCAGTCATCAATGTAATAAGAATATTCCTTGTCAACATGTTTTTGTGTCAAAGCATTAAACAAGCATAGAGAAATGTATAGACAAATCATGGCGAGTTGGTACTTCACCTGTGTCATAGTTAGTTTATTCTGAATTTAGTGGGTACTGTTGTGTGTACTTACTACTTATGATGTTCACTAATTCTTGTGAAATAGTAAAACAAGACTGTATTGTGATTTTCAACCTGGGGCCAGTTTAACAAAGCATTCGTGCAATGTAAAGATTCATATCACGACATTTGACATAAATTACGTAACTTCAAACAATGGTGGAAGACATACAGAGCATTGCAAGCAACTGCTACTTGTAAATACTCAAAATTCCTTTATATGAAAGTTCTTATGCATGCATATATTCTGTGACACGAGCCTCAGAACCATTTACTTACACACCTCAGGTGACGATTTACAGGTTAATTATAGCAAAAACGTAAGCTAAGATAACAGGTATACATACAAGGTGTTATGATTCTTAACAAAAAGTTATAATATTAAGTAGATTTATAAGGTGCCACAATTCCTGGCGAAACATTAATTGAAAGATGCACATTTGAATTATGCTTACCTAACATTAAAGGAATTGATTTCTAGAAAAAGGCATACCAGATGGAACTGGTTGACAGTGCAATGTCATAACATTTGTTCGTATAGTAACGTGTTCTTTGTCCCTTCTGTTTCCAGCCAGAGGAAGTTCTCACAAAGCAGGGATGATTGACCCACAACGTCCGTGCCCCTAGCTCCACCCCTCGTGGCGAGAATGACCTAGCCTGAACCCCGTGACCTCGTCCATACCGTGTGACTTTGTCTGGCCAATGTGACACATAGATTTCCTCATCCCCGCATGGACTGTCCTGTTCCTTGCCATGAATTAGGGACCTGCCCAGCACCAGTTTTGTATATGTGCAATTACAATTACGGATCGGCATTTCCCCCCAACCAGCAGAAGTTGCTGAAGAAACATTAACATTATGCAATAGCGAAACTGCAGATGTCTGTTGCCAAAGTCGATGTGCGGTCACACTTGCAGACGATCATTGACGAAACAAGTGGATCCACATTTGCGATATAAAAATACGGACAACGTTGCGCAGTGAGAACCAAAGAACATTTGAACAAATGGAATCATTTGAAGTAATTTCAAGAAAGTTGGATAATCATATGTACTATAGATAGATATCTTCGGAATGTTGGGATTATCATTTTTACTCCAACATTTCACAGCAGAGAGTCGTTTATATCAGCCTTCGGTATAAAATGGATATTGAGTATCTGTTAGTTAGATTATTAAATAACTATTAACAGTTTTAGCAGATGTAAAAGAGGTTACTGTACTGGATAACTATCACATAAACTGTATGCTTCTGTGAGGTGTGATTGGTTTGTTGATTATACATAGGAGGCTCAACCAATGAGAGTATCTATGTCTCCACTGGAGAATTATGCCAAAAATGAGTAAGTGGAATGTTGGACCAGCAACATTATTCATTTTGAATTGAAGACATGTATATAATCAAGATTGATCACCAACACACAGTTGTGAAACTGGTCCAGCAATCTTAAATATATGGCACAGTAGAGATATGGCGGTGTTCTGGTCAAGTTGCATGAGACAAGAAACCAGAGGCTTTCTGCATGTCTCAGCTGAAATTACTCCATGGTATGGGCTCGGAATATACCATACAATCATTTGTTTAAGTACAACTTGTAAAACAGTAACATTCTCAGGAACACAAGTATTGCTTTATTTGATTATGCTTGAAGAAAATAAATAGCACATTTTTGAATATGTTGTCCATATCTCCAAGGTTCAAATTGAAAGCACGAATTCTTTGAAGCAGTTTTTTAAACTTGATGTTTTGACCATTCTACAGCAGATCTTGTTCACATGTCCATGTGACACTGTCTAAGCCATGTCTACGATAGATGGGTTGCAATGTTGCATGTTTAAAACATCTTGATGTAAAAACTAGGATGGGTTTTGAATTGGGAAACTTTGAGGCAACTTGCGCTATACAGATAGTGAAATGCTGCATAAACATCTTCTGCCTTTCAGTGTGATTCAGTGTGATTGATGAATGGCATGCAGAGTAAAGTATTACTTGAATCAAAACATTTTCATAACAAACTGTATTGAGTTTGTGACCGAAACATGTTTTGTACCACGCCTGTATTTGCATATCTCTGACCAGTATTCGCAGAAGATAACATACATACCAGGAAAAACTTTAAGGACATTTTAGCAAGTGTCCATCTAAACATTGTTATCTGTTTATCTGTCATTTCCAACAGAGACCAGTATATTGATTGTGTTTTCCTCTTCTGCAACGCATATGCAGTCGGTATTTGTCTACTATGGTTCCATATGGAATTTATCTACTATGGTTCCATATGGCAACACACTTCTGGTATATAACACCCACAAACTGTGGATAAACTTGTAATTGATAACAGATCTGTAGCAGACCTTTATACTATATTTTTTATACAAAAGTGTGACCGCTGGAATCCTTGAACATTATTTCCTGTGGGGTTACTGGATGGTTATTATAACTGTTTGTTTTTGTTGAATTTACTGATGATGCCAACATTATTAAACCACGTGTTATAGCCAGTTAACTATCTGATGAACTGTGACGATTTCAGCTATGCATGTACACCTGTATACCATCTTATTACCGTCACATTTCTTTAATTCCAAGTCATTACTCTACTAGTTTGACTGTTGTTGTTAAAGCACTAACTGTGAGTCTGCATAGGTGGAAATATATTCGGAGTTCAGTCAGAGTGTATTTAGTAGCCTTGTTTTACACCTACACACGGGAAAACATGTACAGTGCATCTCTATGAGGTAGCTATCTGTGATTGCATACGACACTATCTGCAGATATAATATATATAATTAAACTGTGTCTGTATGTGTGTGTTATGTTTGGTCTAATATTGTTTGTTGACTACTGCACAGTTGGTATTATTGGATAAGTTACTAAAGTTTTTGAGTGCCCATATTTTATTATACTTTTCCAAAACTGTTAAACAAGGTTATAAAATAATATTTTACCCAGTAAAAAACACATTTATGGGTTGACAATGTGATTGCTTTAGTTGAAAAGTAATGGTTTTACCACACTGAATTAAACGATATATATATATATATATATATATATATATATATATACATATATATATATATATATATATATATATATGTATATATATATATGCCAGTATTTATCCTTAGTTATAGTATCTGGCTTTATCTGTTTTTGTCTGGATTATGTTGGAGGGTATGATGTTATTTGTGTGTCATAAAATATATTTGTTGATGTTTGTTTGTAGTGAGTTCTGATGAATATCCAGATGGTTTTAATGAAGCTATATTATTATGTGTGCAAGTAAAAGAAAGCAGAAAACGTCCAAAGAATAATGAAGTGTGTATCAGTGAATACACCTTTGTGACAGCATTATGTCACATTTTACAGACTGTGATTATGAGATTTTAATGTAATAAAAAGAAGGAGAAATGTTGATTTTTCAGTGTTGCTATTTTGCTATTAATTTAATATAAATTTAATGATACTCATACCATGTAGGCCTGTAGGTTTTGTCATCGAGTTACAACAGTCATTTCAGTGCTTTAAACGTTTTAAATATTATAGTTTTAAATTTGAGTATTTTGATCTTTTGTAATTTATGTTTTTATTATAAAAGACGAAACTTAGAAAACGCTTTTGAGCAGTTCAGGATGAAAGGGTGGACAATAACATAAACAATCATTGCTGTAGCATTTTAATTTTGAGGTGAGAACCAAACTCACGGGACCTGTGATGTTTATCATCATCTTATTATTGACACACAGATGCACACATACACACACGCGCGCGCGCACACACATGCACATATAATAGATCATACATTATTATCAAGTAAACAAGAGAGTGCTACTAAGACCTAAGAATGCACTGTTAATTCCGGCCAACTTCTACAACCAATCTAGCGTATGCTTGGCCACAATAGTCTTAACATAAAATTATAGTATTATTACCACGGACATGCAAGCACTTAAAAACACGTGCGCACACATATAGAAGTTACAGTTACTTCAAGACTTGCGCATAGTTTCGAGGTAGGTTGAAATAAATAGGGCCTCCTTTTTCATCATCCAAACGGCTATTTTGATGGTTCTCAATACGAAGATCACGACGTGCTACCGCTCCTACCGAATATCAAAATCTCAAGGCCTTTTAGTAAAGTTGTTTTCCTCTCGGATTGGTGCACTGGGCAGTCTTGCAGGAGGTGTAGCACGAACTGTCACCGGAGACGAACTGTGCGGCCACATGCATATTTCTCCAATTGATGTGTAGTTCAGCATTTCTCGTGGTAAGTATATTATGGTGCCTGAGTCGGCACTGTCTAGTCCTTAACTTACGTGTACCCTTTTTGCATGGTATATGGGTTATATCTCGTAAGCTGGTTAGTCGGGGCGCACGGGTCCAAATTTTGGAGGTAGTTGAAACCTCGTGTTATTTTTGGTTGTCGTGTATTTTATTAAACGTCAAACCCTCCCGAACAATATTCCAGAGGGCAACCTTCTCAAATCAGTGTACCTCACTCCGAAAATTGCGCTTATAGCCATGCCCTTAATGGCCCAGTTGTATATATTTCTCTTTCCACATTTTTACAGTAAATGTATAACAACAAACTTAATTGTTGTATCATATAATCAGGAATGACGAGAACTAATATTTATGGCAATATCTTGTTGATACGTTTATTTTTCAAGATGCCAGATACAAAACATTGGACAAAATAACGATAAATCAGTTCGATTTCCCAGTTGACATCACACATAAGGAGTCATAGTTACCTTAATATGTAATCAATATACTTATGTAATATATCAAAATGATGTACATTCAAATACCTACTGAAAACTGCAAAGCAATAGTGAAATAGTGCTACGTTATACGCAATCACGAGCCAAATATATACCACACCCCCTAAGTGTTGCGCAATCGTGACGTGACGCAAAATGTCATTGATTGTATAATGTTCGCGTTCCTAAGGGTAATATACACTTTTAAAGACAGAGTACTGATGCATAATCTACTTCTGGGTATTAATACGATGTTTGTTAAGACAACATAAAATTATGATCACATTATTCGAAAATAAAAACATATCAAGGTGTTACTCTTCGACCCCCACTTCGACCCCCGTGCGTCCCGACTAGGAAGAGCACGGGTGAGACGTGTCACCGGCCGGTAGAGGATGATCGTGCTGTAGCTCCCGGGGAAAAGACAACTCGTTCGGGGCGGGTGTCCCGAGCTCCCGTTAAGCTAAAGGACTATGTGTACTAAAGACACTTGGACCCAAAGAAAAAA
The DNA here is from genome assembly GCA_964017155.1 of Oasisia sp. SBJ-2009. Lineage (NCBI taxonomy): Eukaryota > Metazoa > Annelida > Polychaeta > Sabellida > Siboglinidae > Oasisia > Oasisia sp. SBJ-2009. The sequence goes on along the minus strand of OZ024855.1, from coordinate 56,584,936 downwards.
AGAGGGGGGAAGTGTTCCGTACCGTGCGGCACTTGCCGGTATTTTAAAGGTCGTGGCTATTTGTCCGGATACGGTCGAATAGCCTATGTTTGCATATAGGCGTATTCTGACGTATAGTCCCCCAGGCTATTTGTTCTGTTATATATACAGTGTATATATATGTATATATATATATATATATATATATATATATATATATATATATATACATAAATACATATATATATACATATATATATATACATATATATATATATATACATATATACACATACATATATATATATATATATATATATATATACATATAATATATATATATATATGTATATATATATATTTATATGTATATATATATATATATATATATATATATGTATGTGTATATATGTATATATATATATATATATATATAAACCGTCACTATCCACCTAAGGCATCAACATACAGACTTACAAACAAAGAACATATATATATATATATATACACTATATATATATGTTCTTTGTTATATATAGTATATATATATATATATATGTTTGTGTTTCTTTTTTGTATGTCTGTATATTTGGGAGATGTAGCGTGATGCTTTAGGTGGATAGTGACGGTTTCTATGAATATTTTTCATAGATGTAATGTGACTTTGAAAATTATTTCATTTTCGTTGCCCTGTCACCACTTGGGCTGCAGCAAGCTTGGTGCTTATCGCCTACGACAGAAGTGGAGGATGCCTCCATATTGGGTAACTTAGGGCCTAATCCTATTTGAATGATGACACATTTTGGCAGTTTTGTAGAATTTGGACCCATCTCAATATGTCAGAACAATCCTAACAAAAAGAAGATAATTCATAATTCCCAGGAATATTTATGGTTTACAAATATTGCGTTTTAAACACATTTTGAGACCCAAAATAGTGCTCCGAGTTATACCAGTCGCAGCGGCCAGAGCAGTATATATTTTTGCATGTAATTAACAGATGTATGAAATATTATTGTTCAAATTTGCAACTACGTTTAAATCAGTTCTGAATGTTCCAGTTCAAAGACATGCTAGATAAATCATGCAACGGTCAAAACCAAGACCGTAATAATGTCTGATAATGATTGATCTGAACAAGTGCCAAGAACTCATCACACGAACAATAGACAAGACAGTCATGCATGTATTTAACTGTTTTCGTTTTGTTGTTGAAGTACACCACAAGCGCGCGGTTTGGAGATGGGCAGAGTGTTTCTTGATGGGGCTGGCTATAATGTTTCCAATGACGAAAGAAGGACGAGATTGCTCATCAATGGACAGTTTCTTTAGTAACTTCTGGAGGGTATCCAGTGCATATTCGTTTGCAATCTCTTTGGAGATTTTGTTTGGGTGTGTCCGACGCTTGTATTTCTTTACAGAACACTCCTTCTGGGTGTGTGTTTCCACTACACCCAGCGCAGCCTCCAGATCGTCACCCTCATCGTCATCCTTGAGTATTGTCAGGGTGGCACTAGTACTGTCACTGAAGACTACCGATTAGTTGCCACGTTCTGATAGCACAACCAGACCCTCCGCATACTCGCATACCAAGTTGATCAATGTGGATCGCGTCATCTGCTGCCCACCGAGCTCCACATACCGCTCCGTCAGCCTGACAGGGTCTCACCTTTGATATCGCTGACGTTGCATCTCTTTCATAAGCAATTGTAGAGGACTACGGACGATGGTATTTGATGTTTCTTTCTTGGTTTCACCTGGGAGAGATCGTCCGCTGAAGGACCGTGAATTACGTACAATCTTTGTGATAACACGCGTCGTTGGCATGAAGATCAGCTACGCTGACTGTGAGACAAGCTAACAGCTCAGCTACACCAGCAGCCACTGTATTGCCATTTCGTCGCATTTATCCTTCATTCTCTTCTCTATAGCATCTGTATTCTTGGTTCCATCTTCACCGTTATGCTTCTCGTCTGTTTCCCTCAGGAGATAGACTGTAATCCATTGATTATGGTTCTTTGGATCTTTGTCAGAATGGCCTACGACAATAGAAGCACTGGCGAAGACAGTCAAAAGGAAGCTCGGTCGCATTCTCATCTTCGCACGTAAATAGGATGGACTTGATGCATAATATTGTGCAGTTTATAACAGCTCTGGTTCACCTGGAGTTTTTCGTAGCAGAATTTGAAAATATTTGACTGGTGGTTTTACTTATGTTTCTGCTTTTAAGATTATAGACTATATTTTATGTAAACCAGAGATTTATATAAGTGAAGACAGGAGATAGGTTCGTAATAAAATGCCCATGTTACCTTCAGAAGAGGCTCTGTTGTTGACTGCTAGGATCTTGTGAGGAGATGTGACAGAGCAACTTGAAAGACAGCCAGGAGACCAGTATAGCCTGATGCCAGCTTAGAGCCTGACTAAAGAACAAAGGGGATATTGACCTATGATCTGCCAGGTGCTAATCAACCTTATAGCTCTGAGCAAACAAACATTGTGGTCACTGCCAGATTCTAGGGCCACGGGGGACACCTGCTGTGAAGTACATTCTTCAATAGTTAGCACTGTTGGGTGAAAGACACTTTAAAGTTGCAATCAATGGGTATTTGAAGGTTGAAAAGAATGTTTTGTTGAAAGGTGATGTGTAGTAAAGGTAATCAGTTTGGCTGGCGTTACTTGTGATCGTGAAACAGAAATGTTGATACTGACAATGTATTTGAAAAGGTGTTTAAATGTATTTGAAAAGGTGTTTAAATGTATTTGAAAATATAAAATACTTTAAGAATGTATTTAAATACAAATACTTTTAATTCATAAATGCCAAATACAATTACTTTAAAAAAGTATCTAAATACTACTATTAAATTCGAATGTATTTGACCCCATTCCTGATACCAAGGATTAATATACAAAATTGTAATACTCGTGTAAAAGATAATTTACATACTTTTAGAACTAAGCATGGATTTGTAAAGACATGTTACATACATTAGATACAGCCTTCAACATACTATAAATGACACCCCTGATATAACCCAAAAGAAAATATACACTCGGTTTCCCCTGGCTTTAATTATGTTATATCAAAATATGTTTGCTAAATAACTACAGTGATATATGTACTTTATCAAATTGTTGTACATGTCAATAAATACAATATATGTTTGTGTTCATTACGATTAGCACACCTCCACACCACCACACACTTTCTCACTTCAAGCAAACAACTTAAAAATAAACACATGAGATAGACACCTTGAATAAAGGACCGTATTACGTTTCACCATAAACTTATTGTCTTAACAGGGGTTAGCGATCCTAGTTTGTAAATCTTATACAATTGTTTTTTTTTTGTACAACAATAATGACTATACGTGCACACGTTTATATCTAATGTCGATTTATCGTATAGTTTGAGAACATAAAATAATGTATGAACACTTGTGTAAATGTAATGAGGTGTTAGTGCCCGTGTCTGACTGATGGGTGAGGTGTTATTGTCTGTGTCTTACTGATGGGTGAGGTGTTAGTGTCCGTGTCTTACTGGTGGGTGATTTGTTAGTGTCCGTGTCTTACTGATGGGTGAGGTGTTAGCATCCGTGTCTTACTGGTGGGTGAGGTGTTAGTGTCCGTGTCTTGCTGATGGGTGAGGTGTTAGTGTCCGTGTCTTACTGGTGGGTGAGGTGTTAGTGTCCGTGTCTTACTGATGGGTGAGATGTTAGTGTCCGTGTCTTACTGGTGGGTGAGGTGTTAGTGTCCGTGTCTTACTGATGAGTGAGGTGTTAGTGTCCGTGTCTTACTGATGGGTGAGGTGTTAGTGTCCGTGTCTTACTGATGGATGAGGTGTTAGTGTCCGTGTCTTACTGAATGGTGATGTGTTAGTGTCCGTGTTTTACTGGTGGGTGATGTGTTAGTGTCCGTGTCTTACTGATGGGTGAGCTGTTAGTGTCCGTGTCTTACTGAATGGTGATGTGTTAGTGTCCGTATATTACTGATGGGTGAGGTGTTAGTGTCCGTGTCTTACTGAATGGTGAGGTGTTAGTGTCCGTATATTCCTGATGGGTGAGGTGTTAGTGTCCGTGTCTTACTGAATGGTGCGGTGTTAGTGTCCGTATATTACTGATGGGTGAGGTGTTAGTGCCCGTGTCTTACGGATGGGTGAGGTGTTAGTGTCCGTATATTACTGATGGGTGAGGTGTTAGTGTCCGTGTCTTATTTATTGGTGAAGTGTTAGTGTCCGTGTCTTACAGATGGGTGAGGTGTTAGTGTCCGTGTCTTACGGATGGGTGAGGTGTTAGTGTTGTTGTCTTACTGATGGGTGAGGTGTTAGTGTCCGTGTCTTACTGATGGGTGAGATGTTAGTGTCCGTGTCTTACGGATAGATAAGAAAAGTCCTGGCGCGGAGCAGAGGGAAGGTCGACCGCACACAGCGTCACATACCTACAATCACAGACACCGCCACAGACAGCCCAAGATACAGACATGCAGACACGCAAAATCACACACATATAGCGCCACAGACTCACAGAAACATACATACATGCGCGCGCAGATACACCGTTCACAGACACACAACGCCTCAGACACACAACGCCTCAGACACACAACACCTCGGACACACAACGCCTCAGACACATAATGCCTCAGACACACAACGCCTCAGACACACAACGCATCAGACACATAACGCCTCAGACACACAACGCCTCAGACACACAACGCCTCAGACACACAATGCCTCAGACAAACAACGCCTCAGACACACAACGTCTCAGACACACAACACCTCGGACACACAACGCCTCAGACACATAATGCCTCAGACACACAACGCCTCAGACACACAACGCATCAGACACATAACGCCTCAGACACACAACGCCTCAGACACACAACACCTTAGACACACAATGCCTCAGACAAACAACGCCTCAGACACACAACGCCTCAGACACACAACGCCTCAGACACACAACGCCTCAGACACACAACGCCTCAGACACACAACGCCTCAGACACACATCGCCTCAGACACACAACGCCTCAGACACACAACGCCTCAGACACACAACGCCTCAGACACACAACGCCTCAGACACACATCGCCTCAGACACACAACGCCTCAGACACATAACGCCTCAGACACACAACGCCTCAGACACACAACGCCTCAGACACACAACGCCTCAGACACACATACACAGAGTCGCATACTCACTGGGTCACTCTCGGAGTCACAGACACGGTGCAATTTTAAGATTGTTAAATTTGTTCTTGCTTCTGCCGCGGAGCAGAGAGGAAGATCCACCGGAACTATGTTTACTTTCCTTTTGAGAATCAAAGACGTAACCCATCGTAATTCCAGCCCCACTGACATATGAACCCAATGTCCATATATCTCTACTTCCGTCTGATCCGTCATGAAAACTGCCTGCCTGACAGTTAAAGAGAAGGTACTGGGTGCTGATCCTGGAATTTCACATCACCTGCCTGCAAAACTACAAGCTTCATCTGGCTGAATATGATAGTAACGTATCTACACTGATGATGCAGTCTCTGTGAGCATGCCGCATACATTGATGTATTTAGAGATGTCATGTTGAACACATCATTGTGCTGATAAAGCAATGTGACACTGCAATACAAAACTGTGTGACAGTGACTGTTAATTGTGAAGGTATTCAAATGACACAGGGAAAAGGTTAGTAATCTTTATTTTATGCACATGGCCTGGCAGCATTTAATCTCGCTGAATATGACACAAAGTGAATATACACGATCAATCCTGATATAATGTTTTGTGAACATGCCATACATATTCGTGGACATCATGGTGAAGAAATAATAAATAAATGCTGCGTTGCACGTGCATTGGTTGATGGGATAATCAACTGTGACGTTTACAGAAAAGACAGTACTGTGAGCGGCTTCATCGTCGTGCCTTGCCTCCTCTAGAGAGTAACGCAGAACCGTGACTTGCGTTTGGCACAAACGATGTTGGATATTCAGTGACGGTACTCAGTTCATGCTGAAATGCAGAATGTTATATGATGAAGCAGTGACAATGTATTACTGGACTATTGATCCAGCAGCTTTCGTTCAACCTGTCATAATACAGTCATATATAGATGCATGAAGCATGACTATTGCATTTCATTGTCACACATCGGTCCGTTGGGTGTGCGTGCTATTTAGCCAATATTTACTTATTAATACCTTATTGATAACATAATATGACTGGATGAAGCGTCTTCTATAGACATCTGGATTAGGAAGACGGAACCAACTATGAACAGAGACGAGAGGGGCTACAGACTAAGTCACGTGTGGGACAGTCTGCTAGCCATGCCATCTAGCGAGCAGTGACCACTGAAAATTCAGTTCCTGAAGAAGGCCGCCGATGGTGGTCGAAACGTAGAAGTAAGTCGAACATTGCTAGTTGTGTAATTATAAAATTTGTTTCGAATAATATACTGCCAACTTGATGAACATTTTGACGAATAGATATATATATATATATATATATATATATATATATATATATATATATATATATATATATATATATATATGTTTGAACTCACATTCCCACCCTAAGGTTTCGGCAGTCCTATGACGAATTTTGACTATCCTCAATTGTTCATGTTTACTTAATTATACGCCTAATTATTTTGTATGTTGCGCCTACGCCTAATTGTTTTGTATGTTGCGCTTCTGACCTCAAATTATCGAGGATGTAGGTGCTACAGAAGTAGTATTAATATTTTCCAACATAAATCAATTATATGTGTTGTTAATGTCTTGCCGATGAAATCTAGGTGGCGTACACAGTTTTGATAATAATGCACTCTGAGCAATCCAAAGGTGTGGGTACTACACTCACCCTAACCCTAACCCTCACCTGCACTATGCCTATTGTTCCTTTACGTTTAAAAAATGAACAGGGTGCATATAACAAATGGAAAGCACTTTCGTGCATGAACGACATCAAGGAAATCGTATTTCTGATATGGTTAGAGTTAGCAATTGGACTATATTTATACTAAATTACACATACATAGCTAGTAGGGCTACCTTGTTTAAATATATCGAGTTGCAGCTATTTCAATAACCAGTTGTTGTATAGAACATACTAACACAAATGGGAGGCATAGAAGTAGTTTCTCGTCTGATTTGTTCAGGTCCACATACATTCGCTTTCTTGAAGATTTTGCCAATTTCCGATGCATTAAAACACAGTGATTATGAATTATAATTACTGACATGAACATTTAATTTACAAATTATGTGTGATATTTCTTTCATTTTGTTTCCAGGACTCTCGTGATGCCTACCTGACTTTTAAGTTGAATAAAGTATAATATCGAAAGTTACAACAATTTATTCAACTTACTAGACAGTCAACATGGACACTCTCCTGAAACCAGCTCGACTCGACCTGCATCCAAACTCTCCCTCAGCTGCCAAAGAATGGAAGCACTGGCACAGGACCTTCGGGAATTTCATCGCCGAATGTGGTGAAAATGCTCCAAACAAGTTTAGAACTCTCGTCAAATGTGTATCACATAACGTGTATGTCTAAATCGAGGATTGTGCAGACTACGATGCTGCAATAGACACTCTAACACAGCTGTAAATCAAGGCTCCGAATGAGATATTTGCTCGTCACCTGCTTGCAACCAGAAGACAAAAACCAAGCGATACTCTCACTGAATTCCTTCAAGAACTTCGGAAACTCAGCAAGGACTGCAATCTCAAAAATGTTACTGCTGAACAATACCGAGAGGTACTGGTCCGTGATTCCTTCATCAATGGAATAGCGTCTCCACTAATCCAGCAACGTCTCCTGGAGAACACTAGACTTGACCTCAAGACGGGCTTTGATCAAGCAAACTCCTTGGATTTGGCACAGAAGAACTCTGAAGCATACGTCACGCCAAGCATTCCTGTAACTGCAGCGGTATCAAGTTCTCCGACAGATCAGCATACTGATATTCCAATGTCGAAGATCACTCTCTTGCTGCAACATATGCGCCTAAGAAGAAATGCTACTTCTGCGGTGATTCCATTCACAATATAAGAAGTTGCCCGGCACGTGATGCTACATGTAGAAACTGTGTAAAAAGGGACATTTTGGCTTGTGTTAATGTATCCGTCTATGGAAATACTCTGTCAGCTCTCATCGACTCGGGAAGCTCTGATAGCTTCATAAGTCAAACCGTAGCCGAACAACTGAGTCTGAAGATTCATCCGGTGAAACAAGATATTTCCATGGCTCTCACCTCTCTGAAGACATACGTCATTGGCCACTGTTTTGCAGACATCGACCTCAATCAACATGTCTACACATGCACACGCCTTGGTGTTCTCAAAGCCCTTTGTAGAGACCTCAAAAGTGCGTATCACCAGGTGCCAATACAAGAAGCATATCGGAAGTACACAGGTTTTGAAGCCATTGGGAGACTCTACCAGTTCTGTCGTATACCTTTTGGTGTGACTAACGGAGTTGCCGTGTTCCACAGAGCGATGGACAAGGTGGTCGACGAGGAAGGACTCAAGGACACCTTCCCATATGTGGACAACATTAAAATAGCAGGGCGAAACCAACAGGAACATGATGAAAAAGGGAAGAAGTTCCATGAAGCAATTCAGCTGAGAAATCTTACACTCAACGAGACCAAGTCTGAGGTATCTAAGGCATCTATCAACGTACTTGGTTACTGTGTGGGTGATGGTGTCATCAAACCAGATCAGGAGCGACTTCGCCCACTCCAGGACTATCCTCCTCCAACAAACGTCGACTCTCTCCGTAGGGTATGTTTGCTTACTATGCGAAGTGGTTACCAAACTTCTCTGACAAGATACAGCCTCTTGTGAATGCTACATCCTTCCCACTGGATGAACCTGCCCTATCTGCCTTTGACCTACTGAAGAAGGAACTTGAGAGAGCTACACTCCAATCCATCCATTGATGAAAGCCAACCGTTTGGGGTTGAATGTGATGCATCAGAAGTTTTTGTCGCTGCAACACTAAACCAATGTGGACGACCTGTTGCATTCAGGTCAAGAAGACTCCAGGGTAGAGCACTCCATTACCCACCCGTTGAAAAGGAAGCAATAACAATCATAGAAGCTGATCACAATTAGCCCCATTTCCTTGCTGGTCGCCATTTCACTCTAGTGACAGATCTACGCTCATTGGCCTTCGTGATTGACAAAAGAAAGCGTTCAAAGATTAAGAACAACAATATCCAATCCTGGCGACTGGAACTGGCTTCATTCAGCTACACTGTGAAGTATCGACCAGGCCAGGACAACGTGGTACCGGATTCATTCACACGTGCATTCATTGTTTCTATGTCAACATCAAGCCTCTCAGAGATCCATAATGGGTTGGGTCACCCAGGTGTAACTCGAACGTAGACTTTATCAAAGGACCGCTGCCTACAACATCACGGAATTCATACATACTCACAGTGGTGGATGAGTATTCACGTTTACCTTTTGCATTTCGTTGCCCGAACATGCACTCTCCTCAACGGTGATCAAATGCCTAGACCAAATATTTACTCTGTGCGGCATGCCTAGCTACATTCACTCTGACCGTGGTATATCATTTCCTTCACAAGAACTCAAGGAATACCTGTCTCATCGAGACATAGCAACAAGCAAATCCACACCCTACCACCCTATTGGTAACGGGCAGGTGGAAAGATACAATGGTATCATCTGGATAATTGTCCGTCTTTCTCTTAAGTCCAAGAATCTGCCTGACTCCCAATGGGAGGTTGTCCTTCCATATGCTGTGCATTCCATTCGATCGCTCCTCTCGACATCGACAAACACAACCCCGCATGAGAGATTCTTCAGCTTCCAGCGTCGCTCATCCTGTGGCACATCGATGCCCTCATGGCTGCATTCCCCACGACCCGTCCTGCTCCGGAGATTCGTCCGAACAAGCAAAAATGATCCTCTTGTGGACCAAGTAGAGCTACGAGATCTCAATCCGATGTATACAAATGTGCGGTACATGGACGGTCGGGAATCCACAGTTTCTCTTCATTACCTGGCTCCTTGCCCATCTGTCCCAATGGATGCTACAAAGTATTCGCAAACAGATCCCAGTGAAACTGTAGAAGCGAATGCGCCAATCCTTACACCTGATGCTCATCCAGATCCTGGACCGTGCTCACACACTCCAATGCGCGAAACTCGACGTTCTACTCGTGAAGTCAAACCACCATTTCGCTATGGTTGGTGACTTGTATCTTCGTGGATAGAAGACAATGACATACACTTTGAATTAAAGGTTTCCAGTGACAATACTTCTAGGAAGGAAGAATGACGTAAAACGTTAAGTTACAACTGTTCAGTGACATTTCTTCTAGGAAGGAAGAATGACATGAACATATAATTTACAAATTACGTGTTACATTGCTTTCATTTTGTTTCCAGGACTCTCGTGATGTCTACCTGACTTTTAAGTTGAATAAAGCATAATATCGAAGGTTATAACAATTACTTACCTATATCGACTATATTTGTCTGTAGACATATCAGAGAAATATGGTAATAGCTGACAAATGCTGTGGTGAGTCATGCACCAAAGAAGACAGTTGCAACACTTTTGTTTTACTGGGAAATATAATTTTACTATGCCATGATTGATCTGGTGAGAATAGTGGTCGACGGCAACACGTGGTGTGTGGGTTTATTATTTAAAATAGTTGTCAATTAATTCATATACATATTTAAAAACAAAACACTCGTGTTATTTTATAAATGTTCTAAACTCTCCGCCTGCAGTATGTTTATTTACATTGTGCCTAGTGTCCTACTGATGTCTTCGGGGTGGTTTATTGGATGCCATTGCATTAAAGCAACTGTGAAGCCACTGATCGATCTTTTCCAAGACCTTTGAACGGCACTCAAGATTGGGCTTTCATTTATCCATATTCTGCAGTAGACCAAAGGACTAATACTATTTTCAAGAGGGAAAGCCATAAAAAGGGTACACAGCACAACCAGCGAGGGCAGGACACAGTTCCCTCTGGAATGACTTACATGGTTTTTGGAAATCTTCTTTGCAATATCTCCACTTGCCGTCTTTGTCATAGTTGTCGGTCGTTGCGCACCAATAGCCTTCCTGGGAGTATAGGCACCAATAACGTTTGCGGCTCTTGTAGATATACGGAAAGTGGCAGTAACCTGGAAAACAATTTTTTTTTTAATTAGATGGGCCTAGCAAAGTTATAAAGGAAAACAAAAGGAACGTTGTAATGTTATGCAATATGATATGAAATTGTTTGATACATATAGAAAACATCCAGTCAAAAAATTGATGATTCTATCAAAATATCCAACAACATAAAAACTACCACGTTACGCAGGCTTGGAAAAAAAATCAACACACCCAACCTTTGGTTTTTCGCAGCACAACAGCAAGATAATTGTTTTTGCAAACAATACATTATCAGTGCGATTATATACGAAATGAAGAAAGGGCTTAACGAATTATGTGGAAATAAAAATGACATCACGCCGAGATGCTTCTTCGGGTTTCGAAAATCAAAAGCTAAACCAACCTTCTCTAAGTCACACCCTTCTCTGTGTAGATGTACTAAATGATCATTGACTACATCAGAGCTACCCCACATATGGACAACTTCAGAAGTAACCCCACAAAGAACTCAACAACAAACCAAATCAGTGCAGAATTAACCAACCTAATTTAATAGACTGACCAGCAATAAACAAGGTCTCACTCAAAGCACACAAAACGAAGATGAAGATTTTTCATAGTAAACAAAGAATACCAAAAACAGCGACGTTCCTAATATTATGGCAAATGGTATTACAACTTAAATGTCACATTTTTGGTCAATATTGATTGTAATATGACATGGTCATCTCATATCAACTACATAGTAACCAAATGAACTATGGTATGTTGAATTATATAAAGATTAAAACATGTGCCAGTGCATATTTTGCGAATAATCTTCAACTCGTTATTCCTATCACATATTATACATTATTGAATAACAGTTTTGGGTATAAATATAGAACCTCGAAAAAGTAAATTGCAAAAGAAAGTAATTCAAATTTTATCAAACATGAAGTATAAGTAATTCACATGCCAAATCCTCAACTGTTAAAGGCCGAAGGTATTTGTAAACTAGTTCATTTTTAATGTGTCTACAAATACAAAATATTATCCCAGATTATTTCAAGAACGTGTTTATATCGCAGGAAAATACAACGAGACCCAGAATGACAAAAAGGCACCTTAACCTTTCAATAACACGGACAAAAACCTTCCAATGTACAATAGTTATGACGAGTAAATTGTAAATTGGGGAAAATTCCATTGTGAGTGATCGCTACATTTCTGAGGCTCCGTTCAAATGGTAAATTTATCGAACGACGAACTTTTTTACAACCACATTTTAGTCAGTACGTTTTATAAACGTCCAATGCAGTAGTGTGTCACCAATCTACTACAGATTACAAGCAACGATTGTTGTGCGAACGAAACTTTTACTTGCTCGTCTACGCAGTTCGGCAAGTCCCCAACTATCGCTCAGGAAAACATTGTTCGTCACGCACAATGGCGACGCAGTCGGACGAACCGACACAACCTACTCCGTCTGCTAACTGTGAGAACTTTTACATAACAGAAGCCGATCAAATTGTTGTCAACGAACTACTTGTTACGTGACTATGTGAGTATGTCCAAGACATGCTGCCATCTAACGAATGGCAGCGCAACTATAACAGATAGTTGCGGGTTCGAGTTTACGCGTAAGAGCATATGTATGTCTGCTGGAGACACTTTGTCATAGATTAAAACTGTTGAACATCTATTTGTCACATTAATTGATGACCTACTAATTATCGCTCACACACTGGCATTGTCGCCGAAGTCTACTCGATCGTATGGCGACGGCATCCAACGAAACGGCAATGGCTGCCGGCGACGCACAAGCTACCGTTGAAGCGCGAATAGTGGTGCACCGGCCAGACCCCCTCAGCCACTCGTGTTTGGGCCAAACAAGGCAGAATCGTGGAAAATATTCCGTCGGCGCTGGTCAAATTATTGCACACTATCGGATATTGCTACCAAGCCACAAAATTATCAGGTTGCGATGCTAGAAAACTCACTAGGAGATGAAGCCATGCGGCTGTATGACGGTTTCCAGTTCGCAACACCACAAGAACACCGCACCGTGGCGGAAATCTTGTCAGCGTTTGACGAATTCGCCATAGGGGAGGCAAACGAAACATTTGAACGTTATAAGTTCAATAGCCGGAAGCAGGAGGACGGAGAAAGTTTCGAAGATTTCCATGCCGATCTACGCGTGTTGGCAAAAACTTGCACTTTCTGTCATCAATGCGCAAACTCGATGACAAGAGATAGGATCATCTTAGGCATAAGACAGTCGGAGACGCGACAAGAGCTGCTTAAGATCCGCAAACTCTCCCTAGACGTGGGTGTAGATGTCTGCAGAGCTGCAGAGTCGGCCATATCACACAGGTCAGTACTGGATGATGTATGTGAACCCGTACACGTCGTAAATCATGGTCGTTTACTCAAGCGTGAGTGTCGATACTGTGGCAGGCGTCACGCTCCCAAGAAAGAAATGTGCCCCGCATACGGAAAGACCTGCAATAATTGTGGGGCCAAAGATCATTTTGAACGGAAATGCATGAAAGGGCGCAACACAAATCAGCTGTCTGGAAACCAGCACCAACGACGTGTGTACAACATACGTGACAACAATGGGCCTGATGAAGACGACGACAGTGGCGACGCCTGGGTGCATTCACTGACACCACGAAAACGGGGCGCATATGCGAAGTGTCGAATGCTCGTAAACGGGAAGCAGCTCGTATTCCAAATCGACACAGGTGCCACTGTCAATATGCTGCCAGCCAGATACGCCAGAGATGTCCCATACAATGGCGTTCTCACAATGTGGAACAAAACGATGATAAAACCGCTTGGGAAGTGTCGAATGTTGCTGAGCAATCCCAAAACAGAGACATCACATGATGTTGAGTTCATCGTCTTCAAGGACAATGACGACTGTCAGCCGATTCTAGGTTTGCAGACCAGCGAGCAAATGCATCTTGTGAAAATACAGGACAACAATTTCCATCGTGTGGCAGCAGTCCAAGAAGATAGTTGTTTCAATTCACCCTTTGATGACAAGCTGGGAGAATTTCCAGGTGTGCAACACCTCACAGTCAACCCAGAAGTGTGCCCCAGGATCATGGCTAGCCGAAGGATACCCATAGCCATTCGACCGCAACTGAAGAGCGAACTCGAGCGACTGACAGCCATGGGTGTCATTGCTCCTGTGGATGAACCGACACCATGGGTCAGTCAAGTGGTAGTTGTGAAGAAGAGATCAGGCGCCTTAAGGGTGTGCATAGACCCTCACGAACTCAACAAGGCGTTGCAGCGTGAGCATTACACATTGCCAATTCTCGAAGATGTGCTACATGAGCTGCAAGGAGCAACTGTTTTCTCGAAGGCAGACCTCTCGTCCGGTTACTGGCACGTCAAGTTAGATGACGAATCCAGCCTGTTGACGACGTTCCAGACATGTTTTGGAAGATACAGGTGGTGTCGCCTGCCTTTTGGCACAACGGTGTCAAGTGAAGTGTTCCAAAAACACCTTCTAGAGGCCTTGCGTGGCCTACCAGGCATCATCTGCATAGCGGACGACATAGTGATCTATGGCAAGACATCGGAAGAGCACGATGAGAACCTGCGAAAGTTTTTCGAGCGGTGTCTGGAGACAGGCATCAAACTCAACAAAGACAAGCTGGACATCGGACTGAAAGAGGCCACATTCATGGGTCACCGAATCACGAAGGAAGGGTTACGCGTGGACCCAGCTAAAGTATCGGCAATCAGTGAGATGCAGCCACCGACCAACATCAATGAATTGCGCCGATTCATGGGCATGGCGAACTACCTGGCGCGGTTCATGCCTCACCTGACGGACACTATGCAAGCGCTACACAACCTGCTCAAGAATGACGTGCCCTACGTGTGGTCCACGACACAACAAACGTCCTTCGACGCAGTCAAGGTGATGCTGGCAGAGGCCCCTGTTCTTGCGTTCTACAACTCGGACAAAGAACTAGTGCTGGAGAACGATGCGAGTGAGTACGGACTGGGATCGGTTTTGCTACAAGATGGCAAGCCAGTAGCATACGCAAGCCGATCTCTGTCTTCAGCTGAACGCCATTACGCTCAGATCGAGAAAGAAATGCTGAGCGTGTAGTTTGGTTTGAGCAAGTTTCACCACTACACGTACGGTCGAGATGTCACTGTGGTGACTGACCATAAACCGCTAGTTGCGATCCGCGCGAAGCCACTAGGGAAAGCTCCCAAGCGGCTACAACACATGCTGCTGAAATCACAAGAGTACTCATACCAGCTGACGTACAAACCTGGAAAAGCCATACCGGTCGCCGACGCATTGTCCCGAGCACCCACAGACGACCCGGTCACGGATGAGGTAGCCATCAACAACATCACGCTCACAGCGTTCATTCCGGAACGCCTAGACCGGATCCGTGGAGCTACATTGTTGGACCCTGTCCTGCAAGAACTGGGTACAGTCATCATGGAAGGATGGCCAAATGACAGAAGACGCGTGCCAGATCGTTTGCTACCCTACTTCAGCTACCGCGACGAGCTGACGATCCAGGATGGGATCATATTTCGTGGAGAACGCATCGTGATACCGTTTTCACTGCGAAAGAGCATGAAAGAGAAAGTACATGCCGGCCATATAGGCATCAACTCGTCTTTGAGGAGAGCACGAGACCTGATTTACTGGCCTCAGATGTCCACAGACATCCGTCACTACGTAGAAACATGTGGTGTGTGTGCAACATACGCTGATAAGCAACCTGCAGAGTCGATGGTCATGACTGAGACACCAGACCTACCATGGCAGAAAGTAGGGACGGATTTGTTCTCGTGGTCTGGAAGGGACGATATGTTAACAACAGATTACCACAGCGGTTTCTTCGAGTTAGACTACCTACCAGACACAACCTCCGAAACAGTGGTAGGAAAGCTGAAGAACAATTTCAGTCGACACGGCATACCGCACACACTTGTCAGTGACAATGGACCACAGTATGCATCGGCTGTGTTCAGAAAATTCGCACAGAACTGGCAGTTTGTGCACGAGACTAGCAGCCCAGGCAACAGCCAAGCCAATGGTGCAGCCGAAGCGGCGGTCAAGATCGCTAAGAGGATGCTGAGAAAATGCAAGGCATCTAAGGAAGATCCATACCTCGGTCTTCTGAACATTCGTAACACACCGACTGAAGGAATGGCAACAAGCCCTGCACAGCGCCTGTTTGGTAGACGTACCAAAACGAAAACGTTGCTGCCAACAACACACAACCAGTTGAAACCGGGTGGTCCTGCCGATGTCAGAGAGCAATCCGGATGTCAGCGAACTAAGTTCAAATCAGTACTGAACTCAGACCACCCCAGACGTGACTTACGACGTTTGAATGTCGGCGAAACGATCAGAATGCAACCATTAGAACACGGCAGGAGATAATGGACTGAGGCAACGGTTCACAAAGCTCTGTCCAGTCGATCGTACGATGTCATAACAGCGACTGGACGCCATTACCGTCGAAACCGCCGACACCTCAGACCATCGCGTCCATCCGGGCACGACACGACACATGATCGCGCTGACAGACCTGAACGAATGATACCACCTAGTGGCGTACCGAGAGATCGAGCACACGATCCGGAAACGGTCACTGTTGAGACAAACGCAGCCTCAACTCAACAACAGGAAACTACAACAGTCACACAGAATACACGACTAAGTAAGGTAGTTGTGCCAGAAGACACGCGAGAACATGATCCCATGACTACACGATCCGGGAGAGTAGTCAGGCCCGTGGATAGACTGAACTTGTAATAGATCAAGTCTATGGACAAACTCACGTTGTTGTGTATCAAGTCTGTAGATGGACTGAAGTTAATTGTAGTTGATCAAGTCAGTAGACAAACTGCAATTGAACTTAATTAAATGTAATAATGGTAGCCTAATCATGCTAACTTTAATACTCGTTTAAGTTACTGTAAACTTTCACTCAATAGTGTTTAGTCGAACAATTTTGTTAGTTTATGTTTTTTTTTAGAATAATTAGGAGGGAGATGTTACGTGACTATGTCCAAGACATGCTGCCATCTAACGAATGGCAGCGCAACTATAACAGATAGTTGCGGGTTCGAGATTACGCGTAAGAGCACATGTATGTCTGCTGGAGACACTTTGTCATAGATTAAAACTGTTGGAGCCTAGTCATGTATTCGTGTCATTATCATTGATAGACGTGATCACAGAACACGAAACACTACTCACGTTTGTGTCAGACAAAATCAACACCCTTCCGTATGACATGATCGTTAAGCTGCTAGTCGATTTTTATTCAGACGATGACATTGCATCCGCAAAGAACATTCTGTACCAGACGGCGTTTAAAGATCGTGACGCCCCGCGGCTTATCAAGCGAAAGGGCAAAGATAGGTGTCTCAACAACATACAAGATATTTTGAACATTTTCCTTGAGATGCCTCCCCAGTCCGTGCCTTGCTACGTAGCCAAGGAATTGTCTCGCCTTCCGCCGTTGTCAATTAACTGTTTCGATGTGTCATCGCTGGTGAAAGACATGGAGTCAGTCAAACTCCACTTGTTAATTTTACAAGAGTCCCACGAAACGTTGCTGAAGGCACAGCTCGATAAGTGCCAAGTGCGCAGTTCACCTGAATCCGTTTCTGCTGAGCACCATTTTCCACGCTCTGCTTGCGCTGTCTCTATTGACATGGATGATCAACATGTCATCGATGTAGTTGACAAATCCGAGTGCACCGATGACGACCTGGTCCTCCTTGCCAGCATTCAACAGACGACTCCACCTCCTACGCATCGTCAACGCAAGGGCGTCAACAACAACCGGCAAACGTCTGTTTCTACTCAGGCCAGCCGTAACACCTACGCTGAATCGGTGACCAGAGGCCGCAGACAACCGAACAATCATGGACGTCCTGCATCGCTGACCACCACCCAGACCGACTCGGCCATGATTCGCGGAATGGCACGTCGTCCAATATTCGCTCCGCTAACCCAAAGAGACGTGCGAGCGCATCAAAAGCCAGAAAACAAGTGGGTGTTTTCATCACGCGACTCGCAAGATCGACCAACCCCAAAGACCTGGCCACACACGTCAAGCGAGAGACTGGCTTGTCTGTGTCATGTGAACCTTTGAGAACGAAATTTGACACCTACTCGTCTTTCTGTGTTAGACTGCCACCTCGTGATCAACACCTACTGCTAGACTCTAGGGTGTGGCCGTCTGACGTTATGGTCCGTGCTTTCCTTGAATAAGTGCATGTTTGAAACCCAGATTGCATTGTTTCTAGCTAACATTCAATCACACAATACTTACTGGATTGAAAATTGTAACGTTTAACTGTCATGGTTTTAAGTCATCTGTTTATGATATTTTACTTCTTTGTGAACAGTTTGATGTCATAATTTTGCAAGAGCTATGGCTCTCCAATGAAGATATCTCTCTATTGCGTTCTATTCATAAAGCATTTGAAGCATATGCGGTCAGCGCTATGAATGACCAACTCGGTATACAAGTTGGACGCCCATTTGGTGGTATAGGTGTTTTATGGAGAAAATCGATTTCACATGCTTGTACTATTTGTGATTTACAAGATAACAGATTACTTGGAATTGACATTGATACAAATGATGGCAAGTTGTTTATTTTAAATGTATACCTGCCTTACCAGTCATCTGACAACTTTGAGGAATTTTGTAACTACTTGGGTAAAATTGCATGTATAATTGAAGAAAAGGACACGACCAATGTTGTCATCACTGGTGATTTAAATGCTGCTGTTAACACTCCTTTTGAATCTGAATTAATTGCTATGTGTGAGAATACTGGTTTGGTTATCTCAGATTATGAGATTTTGGGTCGAGCTAGCAATACGCATACGTATGTAAGCGATGCTCACAACTCTACCTCGTGGTTAGATCACTTTATCTGCTCTCACAGTGTAAACTCGATGATCACGGATTTATATATATTAGATAAATGTCCTAGTTTGGATCACCTCCCTGTAGGACTAGAGATCTCTACTGTTCTAATTGCAGACAGATGTGTTAATAATGAGAAACACGCCGACAAAATGCCTCCTATCTTCAGATGGTCTAATGCAAAAGATTGTAATATCAAAGAATATGGAAAGTGTAGTGCTGTTCATCTAGACAGAATACACACTTCAGACTCGTGTACGTGCACTAATCCTAACTGTTCAAACAGACAGCATATAACTGATATTGACGATTTATTTGATGATATATGTAATGCGCTTAGGGTATATAGTCTTGAAACGATTACTACATGCAAAAAAACATTGTGCCAAGACTACATTGTACCTGGATGGAATGATTATGTTAATGAAGCGCACACTGAAGCTAGATACTACTATATTTTATGGCGTGATATGGGAAAACCTAAGCATGGCCCAGTCTGTGAACTAATGCGGAAAACTAGGTTACATTTTAAATATCTGCTTAAACAGTGCCAACAACGCGAAGATATGGCGCGAGCAGATGCCATGGCGAAGTCCATGCAAGCTAAAGATGCAGTCAGTTTTTGGAAAAACGTATCCAAAACATACAAAAAAGGTATACCAAATGCTACAAATGTCAATGGCGCTATTATGAATCCTTATTAAACAATGTAACCACAGATGTAAATATGCAAAATATGAAAGAGCATGTACATAACCATGAATATTTGTGTTATGCAAATAACTTAGCCATAACTCCTTGCACGGTAAAAAATGCTATCGATAAGTTGAAATGTGGAAAAGCATGTGGTAACGATGGGCTATCTGCCGAACACTTTATTCATTCAGATAGGCGCATAACTATACTGTTGTCCATTTTTTATAATAGAGTGATTTCTCATAGTTATCTACCTGATGACTTTATGAAAACTATTATAATTCCACTGATAAAAAATAAGTCTGGAGATACGAGCAACGTAAATAACTACAGACCAATAGCGCTTGTCACTATCGCCTCTAAGATATTTGAAATTATATTGCTAGAAATGTTGACACCATATCTTAATACAACTGACAATCAGTTTGGGTTTAAGAAGGGACACTCTACTGACCACTGTATATTTGCTTTAAAAAATGTTATTCAATACTATAAAAGTAACAATAGTCCGGTGTATTTATACTTTTTAGACGCGTCAAAAGCATTTGACAGGGTCAACCATTGGACGCTTTTTAGAAAATTGCTTAATCGAGGTGTGCCTGTTGTACTTATACGTATTCTGTTGTACTGGTACAGAACCCAAACATTCTGTGTCAAATGGGGTTCAACAACATCAGAGTTTTAATGTTTCGAATGGTGTTCGACAAGGTGGGATTTTGTCCCCATATTTATTTATCGTATACATTGATGATCTGAGCAATATGCTAAATAGTGCTGGTATAGGTTGTCACATACACAACTGCTGCACAAACCATGTGTTCTATGCCGATGACATATGTGTTATTGCTCCCAGTCCTAGTGGGCTTCAGGGTTTGCTGAACATATGTGCAAAGTTTGGCTTTGAAAATGATGTTGAATATAACCCTATCAAGTCGTTGTGTATGGTCTTCAAACCACGTGGTTTTAACCTGAAATGTCCAGATATGTATATGAACCTAAACAAGCTTGCATATGTCAAAGAAGCAAAATATTTAGGTGTGATAATATGCAATGACCTGAAAGATGACGGAGATATTCTAAGACATCGACGTAATTTTTATGCTAGGTCAAATAGCATTATCAGAAAATTTCACCACTGTTCCGTCGGTGTTAAACTACGTCTGTTTCATGCGTATTGTTGTACAACTTATTGTTGCCAGTTATGGGTTAACTTTAATAAGGGCTCATATTTAAAAGCTAAAGTTGCCTACAACAATATGCATAGACGGATTTTGGGATATAGCCGACGGGACAGTGCGAATGGCATGTTTGCTGATAATGCTATTGATACATTTGACGCCCTATTACGTAAGAACATTTATGGTTTTAAAAGACGCATTTGTAACATAAATAATGACTTGATTAGGGCTATGTGCAATTGTTTTGAAATAGTAAATGGCCCAATGTGGATTAGCTGGGCCAATTCATTGTATACAGTAAACATGTAAGATAGTCACCATCTCTCGCATATAACTTTATTATTATTTATTATATATAATATATAATATATATATATATATATATATATATATATATATATATATATATATATATATATATATATATATATATATATATATTAAAGTCAGTAAGTTGTTTATATAACTTACTTTTCAAAAGGTGTTTATTTGTATGAATTAATTGCTTATTTATTTTACAATCACATCCTGTATATTGCTCATTATTTTATCTGTTTTTCTACAATTTTACATTTATCTAACTCATAACCTTATTGTTTTTTTTATCTATTCATGTTTTTTTTTCTTCACATATTGGCTCTTTAATTAGGCTACTTAGATGTTCTAATGTATGTACCGATTGTATATGGGTTTTTACCTGAAATAAATGTATTCGTATTCGTACAAACAATGTCGGCTTTGTATCACACATGAAATTCAATGTAATTGTTTAACGTACTGGTATCACGTGGCTTCCGGGCTCAGATTGTAGCCAAAAGGGTCAGAGGAGAATGACGATCAGCTTTTGGCACCCATCTCCCGTTATTCCCGCCTTTTTGTAAATAAATACTTCCGTGATTCTCGTGATAATCGAAACGTTTCGAATTGCCAATTTATTTCGGTAACTATTTGTTTTATTCCATGTTTATTTTTCCGATACGGAAGTGAGCAACAGGCATATTAATATTAATTGGATGGAATCTGTCACGTGATCACGAAACAACGAATAGGATTCGTTTCTATTCAATTTGCCCTATATCTGACATGCCACATTTTGGGGATGGCAATCCGTATTTTTGACCTAACATTTTGTAAGAATCCGTATCAATCCGTATCATTAATTAGATCTTCCAGTTAACTGTCCCCAATAATCGAACAAAACCGTGGAAAAATCGTTTTGAAAAGGCCTTAATAACTTAGGCCAGTTAACTGACCTTAGACTTAGACCAGTTACCGAAGTTTTACTTCTTCAGCACGTTTAAACTGCGTAGCGCAAACAGACAGTGTCATCAACTAATGACAATTTATTTCAGCAGTTCGCGCGTATATCGAAGTTTCACTGGCAAGCGCCAACATTTTGAAATAAGAAATGCAGACGATTTTGCATCGGAAAAATAAACATGGAACAACACAAATAGTTACCGAAATACATTTGCAATTCGAAACGTTTCGATATATATATATATATATATATATATATATATATATATATATATATATATATATATATATATGGCTTTTACTATTATAAGTAGCAAACAATTTGTAAAGCAAGTGGCCTAGTTAGCTAGATAAATGTTACATATTTCTAAATTAGGTCTGACATATTAGATAAATTACTGTCACAGCTAGATATTGTTTATACAGTTATTGCATGAAATTAGAGTGAATGCCGGCATTACTCCCCAAATATTGTTAATGTGTTAACACATCTACCTTCACGACAATAATGTCGTGGCGCAGTAGTACAGCACACAAAACATTTGACCCCAAAGAAAATCAGACTCGCAACTTGTGCTGCTGTTTCGAATCTGGGCATACCAAAAATCTGGAATCGACTTTTGTTTGAAATTGCTTTCCCACCATAAAGTGTAGGCGGCTCCAGGCTCCAGGGACGACTGTTGCCTTCCCCCCTTTATGATTACGCCAACTGATTTTGCTCTTTAATAATTGCAAAAACTGCTGCAAAACTTAATGCTTCCCAGAGAAATTAACATATTCATCTGAACAGACCATCCATGTAGCAGACCATACTGCTAAACATATAACATGTCTGGCAACTATTATTTGTGATTATGTTTACGGTGGCTAAGATGCAACCATACCAATAAAAGTAAAAGTCACGGATTCCAATATGACTCATTTCGACCGGAAGCTGAGTGACCTGGAGCAATGTAGAGTGAAACAACTCGCCCAAGGTTTGACGCGGCAGCGCAGGACTCAAACCAGGAGTCTCTTAATCGAGCCACTGCGCCACTGCGCCGCTGCGCCGCTGCGCCGCTGCGCCGCTGCGCCGCTGCGCCGCTGCGCCGCTGCGCCGCTGCGCCGCTGCGCCACTGCGCCACTGCCACCAATGAACACAATGACATATATAAACTGCATAAATGTTTCATTACCCCAGATTACACACATAGTTAATAACTCGGAAACAATGTTAAAGCTAGTTATGTCTCTATAAAAGCATGTTGTTGATGTACATGTCAAGACGATGTATGCCTATACATAAGGTAGCTCTAATGTCGTCATTGATCATTTAGTACATCTACACAGAGGAAAACGTAACGTTGACAAACTCGGTTTAGCTTTTGCTTTTCGCGTCCAAGCCAAGGAGAAACATACATATATTATGTAAACTAACTATCTGGATCATTCCCTTTCGCTGGGATGTTACATCCGTCGCTTAGCTCCATAAGAGAAACGACCACCAGGCCACACACGAAGACAGCGGTACAAGTTGATGCCATTGTAGCGTGTGATTAGCTGCAACACAAGACGCACTATTAATTTATTAATAACAGTAATGTAATAATAACAAGTCCATCACATTGTTTGCATATGGGAGGTGGTCGATCATAACATTGCAAGTTTCGCAAGTACATTAACATTTTAATGTGTCATAGTTTCATAATTTGGTGTCAACACCACAGGGTGTGTAGAAAAGCTTTCATATCAGGTAAGTGAGTGTTGTGGTATACATTACTCTGTCAACAAACTGTTTCTTTTAATTATACATACACTGTACAATCAATAAACCCTACATATGCATGTCAGTTGTGAATCCACCTGCGGATGTGTGTCCCTGACCATAGGAATTTAGAATGTTTGCAGATCTTTTATAATAGGTCCATGCTAACGTGACCCCAGACTGTTCGAAATGTGCCCCAGTTTAGGTGATATTAATACGTTGTGGCATTTTCCGATATCACCACTCCAAAGTACAATGATAAAAGGTATAAAAATAAAAATACGGAAGTAGCTATATAGCAAACATGTAACTCGCGCTGCACCTCATAGACAAAGTGTTCATTATCCTGAAAGAATTGTTATTCAATAAATTCTGGAAATCAACTTTTTCTATAGCTCACCCATAACGCACACATGTAAATAGCAAATTGTTACACCAGTAGAACAGAAGTGAATGTTTTATTAAACAAATTTATCTTGGCAAAAACAGGCATCATGGTAGTAGAGTTGGGAGTAAATTATTATGGAGTGTTCATTGTCATAATCCATACATCATTATATAAAATAATGTTACATGTATGACAAGACAAGGCAGCAAGATATGTTCTACTACAGCAACATCTACAGGGACACTGCTGGCCGGGGTTGACCCTGGTGAGGGAGGGGTGGGTTGATACATGTGGATATTAGAGGAACAATGTTCATTCTGCATTATACAAATGCAACGGTTAACCTGGTTTTCCGTATCAAGATATTACCTTGTAAATGTGAATGAAAAGAAGTTTGCATTTAAATGGACGTATTTAAATGTTTTGATAAGTATACACATTGTTAAATTTGTTTAATTATCTGGATTGATCAATTGTCCACAGACTGTATCCTCCCTGCATCTGCCTGACCCAGGTGACTGCCTTAGGCTTAGCCCCTCCTCTGCGTTGTCTCATTCCCACTATTGCATTGTACTGTGGCCCATAGCAATATCATAATTCCAGTTATAATATGCATTCATGTACAAATTAAAATCTACCCACTCGGAATTTCTTTTACAAGTCTATTAAATAAAAATTTCATTTACCTGAAGGCTGAATGCTTCGTGGAACCGACGTATTCGTTCTTACTTAGACCCTGTTTTATGTACAATTGTCAATTATAAATAAAGGTTATGGTGTACACTATTGAACAATGGGCTTCCACAAATCCACGTTAGTCGCTAGAGCCAGAGGCGCTAATACGCAACTAGACCTTAGTTGCGTATCAGCGCCTCTAGCGACTAACGTGGATTTATTTGCATGTTTTGCTGAACGCTTGTTTAAATCATCCTCAATTAGCTATTGTTTTTATGTGGGCATGCCGTATGTGTGGTCAATAGACAGAACAGCATGCCGTAGTGTGGTCAATAGACAGAAGAGCCAAAACAACGCCATCTTGGCCTTGGGCTTGGCATTGAATTCAATCAAACGTCCCGCGACGTTTCATCGACTGTAAATGTACATTAATATAGACATTATGCTTTCACATTGATTGAGATTTTATACGATATAAATATTTAACTATGTGTGACGACGTAACAGTCTCGTGTGACGCATACGGTGAGCTGTAGATGATTTTAAACATCCGTTCCTACATCGAGCCAGCACACGGGCTGTGGCACACCTGTCTTCGGGCCACCAGTCGATATTCCATCGGCTGTAAATGTACATTAATTACATATTATGCCTTCACATTGACGGACATGTCATACTGTATCCATATTTACCTATGTGTGAGGCTTCGGAGTCATGCGAGTTCAACAGCTGATTGTAGGATGATTTAAACAAGCGTTCCTCAAAATGTCCCGCAAAACGCTGCCGCATTTTACACACGTCAAGAATACGTAAAAGACGGCACAAAGACCCTAGTTGTGTCAGATCGCCCTCAGTCTGATTAATTATTGTGGTACCTCATTACGCAGTGAAATAAGATTGGCTTACTGCACGCTGTGATGAAGAATGCTCGAGTCCAATATAACTGTAGAATAAAACGAAACTGTTGTATGCACGAATAACAGTTGGAGCCTAGGCTAAGGAATTCAAAGATAAAGTGAAAAAGTAAACAAACAGCGCGTGCACGTAATTAGCGCGATTACGTCACATGCCTGTGACGTACACATTTCTGATTGGTCGATGGATGTGTGGACGTCATTATCGGTCTCATTTGGCGCGTTTTCAAGCATGATAGCATAATAATGCCTTGCTGTTCTGCTTGGGGATGCTCCAATAACAGCAACAAATTTCAGTTATATGGATTCCCTTTTAATAAGAAAAGATTGGCAGCATGGGAAAGTAATGTGAATCGTGAAGGGTGGAAGGCGAAGCCAGGAATATCGAAATTGTGCGAGGTAGGTGTCGACATAATTTTACGTAGCCGTAGCCCCGTAGGCGTAGCCGTAGGATCTACTACACTGTCATTCGAAATTTCTCATGTAAACAAACAAGGCACATGTTTCCATACGATGCCTAAAGTCTGTAATGATATAAACAAGTTATACTTTGAAACTGGTTAGACTTAGAATGCAGTACCTATAATTTTACAACACTAACAAAACCAAATACTCAAAATTGTATTATTAAGAAAAGACACTAGCCCCGTCACGGTTGTGTATATCACCATCAGGCATCACGGATTATGGCGCAGTGAAGTATTTATACTTCTCAAAAACCGGTTTGCCTCGTTTTTAACTTTGTTACATGTTTATAGACGTTCATTGATTTGCTCGCTGTGACTGTAAAATAGACATATTGATTGATTTATTTGTTGGTTGACTATGAATTAATAGGCGTCGTGAATATGAATGGGGTTGGTAGAATAATCTTATTTTTCTACTTCGCTCTTTGACTTTGGTTTTGAGTATGTGGAAAAGGCATAGAGGAGGTACAGGAATGTATGTATAATGCTATGTTGCGAGTTTTATTAAAGTTTTATCATACAGTCTGTTAAAGGAGAATTGGGTAATTTAACTACATATCTATACTAAATCAACAGTTCCTTTTATATATTCAGCAGTTATTCAAGCGTCTACCAAATGTAAGGGGTCATTCCATGTCAAATCAATCACTCAAAACATCACCCGACTCCAATTGTGATGAAATTTAGTACAGTTGTTGGCTCATGCGAGAATATCAAAATAAAACATAAAATAAAAATCTAGATCAAGCATCATGGAAGATATAGGTCACTGAACTTTGACCCGATTTGCATACTGACCGCTACAGTAATGCCTGTAACTCTGCTATTAATAAAGCTAGAGAAACAAACAATATATCATTGGAAAGCCAATAAACATGCGCATATAACTAATAAAATTAAAACAATAGTGTAAATAAGAATGTTGTAATTTTCTAAATTTGACCTTTAACCTCAGGCACCCAAAAAATGTGTCCTCTGATTTTGCAAATATTTTGTAGACAGTATCCTATACTATTGCAGAAGAGTTCCTGAAAATATTAGAGTGGGCAAATAATAATGTTCAGAGATACATTAAATTAAGTACACCCGACGTCACCCGTGGATGGAAAATTGCACCAGGGTAGCACTGTTTAACCCAATACAAACTTACAGTACAATCTATGATTTTGCTAATAATGTGTACACAGGATCAAATATTATTGCAGAAGAGTCCCTGAAAATATTAGAGTGGGCAAATAATAAGTTTCAGAGATACATCAAATTAAGTACACCCGTGGATGTAAAATTGCACCGGCATAGCCCAAGACAAACATTCGGCATAATCTCTGATTTTGCTAATATTTTGTATAGAACATTCTATGCTATTGCAGAAAAGTCCCTGAAAATATTGGAGAGAGCAAATAATAATGTTCAGAGATACATTAAATTAAGCACAGCCGTGGATGAAAAACTGCACTATATAACCCAATACGAACATACAGCAGTCTGTGATGTGTAAAACATATATGTATGTGTGCTCACTAATGATAAATTTCATTACTTCACCTTTTTCAGATCACTTCACATATTATCTCTCAGTCTAATGAAGCTGCAATCATCACACATGAAGCTGATCAACTATCAATACAGTTCAATCTGCAATACTTACCATTTCTCTGCATGCCACAAATCACATAACAGTACAGACAAAATTGACATGTGCATAATTTCAAATGGTCGCGTATATTTATTTTATTTCAGGCACTCTTCGAAACCAACCAATTCGAATTACACCGCCTTGCCCTGATGGGAAACATAAAACATTAAAACCGAATACAGTCCCAAACGACCGGGACAGACCGAGACTAAACCGGGGAGAACCGTGGCCACACCGGGGAGAACCGTGATAAACCGCCACCAAACCGGGGCGACACCGTGGCATATCCTTGACACTCCGGGGTAATACCGTGTGACACCGTGGCTACATCGGGATGATCCGGGGTTGAAAACGTGGTGGCACCATGGCGACACCGGCAATACCACTGTATATATGAGACTGAAATAATTATACAAATGAGCCAAATCTTCACGGATCACTACGGAGCACCGGGAATTTTTGCCGAGGTACACCGTGGCCAGAACCGGGAGAGTGGGACTTAGGCTTTAGGCTCACCTCATATCCCATTGCATTTGATTTTTATTACTCGCTGTAGTTTTCAGTTGTGCGTAGTTTGTTTGACAAGGTATGGGTACGCTATAAATGGTACTTGCTCCAGTTACAAAGAACAAAACCGTAAAAACTTCCTCCAACAACCACTATCATTCAATTAACTTAGGTAGTGTGTTTAGCAAATTAATCAAAATCATTATGTTAGACATAACATAATGAAATAACACAAATACTTAATTTGCAGCAATTTAAGAAAAGACTCACGCCGTTGTTCCTTTCTTTGTACTTGTGAATAGTTATTGCAATGATAACAAATAATTACTGTTACTTTGTACTCTGTCTTATAAAGCTTGTTACGGTTACTAGATAGCCTATGTGTTTCCCTTTGAATAGTAACATGACGTCTGCTATGTCCATTCAACAAAAGAACAACTCACAAACCATGAAATTGTATTATCCTAAAGCAATACTATATATATATATATATATATATATATATATATATATATATATATTACTATGATCTTGTTGATAAAACTGTAATTCAATCATTCAAACACTACCATTCATTCCATACTAGACATATTAAATTTTGGAATACACAGATATTCACCCAAGTCAGTTATATTATAAGAAGACAACTTGTATTGATGAATGTGTGTGTCCTAAACGAAATGATATACTTATAAATGTCTAGTAATTGTAGCATATTTTTACATATGCTTGGGAGTTACGTGTTTGAGAGGGAACATTATTTATGAAACTTGGAGATAGATTTGTTCCACGGATTTATTGATTGACTAGTACACCAGATCATCACAAAGGGGAGTATATACATAATGTGTACAAACGTACATGATTATATGTACGATCGTTATTTAAAATGCTGTTTAACAATAATATATGAACCCCATTTTCATTATATGTGTGTATGTATCAGTACGTGCAAGTTCTGTTTAGTCTACAATAAATGTATTTATTTGAAGTGAACTGAATGTTATTATTTTCTCATGTAGATATGTTAATGGTTCTCAAAATTGTAAATAAAAGAGAAGCTATTTCTATTTTATTTTCATTTTTTATCCAGGTTTACCTATAAAATACCACATTAATGTAAAATTCTTGAAATATAACGCTAGAAAAGAGGTGAACATTGCAAGTTTTTCTTGTCAAACAGACGCTTTGCAAATGTCTTATATGTTTAAATTAATGTCAGTGAGTGGACTGTATCAAAGCTAAGAAGGACAAGTCTCTGTACAATAGCTTGTAGTGAGGTTCCTGAGGTAGCTGCTAATTACAGCAAAAATACATCCCGTTAACAAACTGTCAGTGCAAACCTTATAATGATATGCTGACTCTCCACCATTTTAAGGCTACACACGAAGTATCCTTAAAACAGACATCGGTGATGTGAGCAACGTTAATCCATTTGGGGACATGCTGGCTACAACAGTCATTGTGAAGTAGCAAGTATGGTTATTTTTTGTGTAGCGTACAACTGTACCAACCGACAGAAAACAGGATCCGGAGTCTCTTTCCACTGGTTATACAATATATAGCTTAGGTTATAGTCTTTGCGAACATATTCATGTTCCACTGCCATTAATTTAGGAAATTAATAGTTTTAAAACATTACAGTCATATGCAAATTGACCAACATTAATACATGAAATTACCAAACTAATTATGTTTAGGGGGACATGAAAGGGAAACTGTGGTCATTTTAAGGAAACCTGTTAAATTACTATGACACCTCTGCTATTTTGTTGTAGTTTGCCAAATTTTATTTCTTTATTGTTATTACTATTGACACCATATCATTAGTTAGTTGACTATCTTAACATTACTACTTTTCTACCTTTCTACCTTTTCTACTACTGTTGTTGTTAGTAATGTTGGCAGCTCTGTTTTGTTGTTGTTTTCCATATTCTCTCACCCACTTTGCATGGTCTGTTTTTTAATCTGTGAAATTGGAGGATGGACTTCAGTTGGTTGATTTTTAAATGACCTTTTTTGTAAAACACCACAACAATTGTGGATCTGATAGAATAACAAATTAAATAGTTCTAAGCTGTACTCTGTAAGCTTGTTGATTTGTTTCAGACAGATATATTAGTGAGGCAACTATTTGAACACATTGTACCCAATTAAACAACACTGGCTAACTGATGTCAGTATGTAGAAAACTTGGTGCAGTCCTATGTATAAACAGGGACTGCAGCGGCTTTCTGCTTCTGCCTGGCAATAGCATGGCTGTCACCAGCCCATGTTGACTTCAAAGTATCATGTTTCAACTGATAGCAGCCAAGCAATCTTGTTCTACTGGGGTGTTCTATTTATATCTATGGTTAAATATATTCACGCCGGCTATTCGCTAATATTCGTATGGTAAGTGGTGTGAAAAGCTGCTTGCAATTTCGTTCGCCGAATGGAAATGTCACGGATGTTTGCAACACCATCACGGTTTATGGCGCACTGAAATCCTGTGTACTGCATTGGGATTTCGAAAATGTCTGGTTGCTTTGTTTATTTTAGTTTGTTAAAAAAAATCCTGCGAATTTGTAGACGTCCTTTTCCCAACAGTGTCCGATATATATATATATATATATATATATATATATATATATATATATATATATATATATATATATATCGCGAACGAGGCTTATATATATATATATATAATAAGAGATATATTTAATCATAATGACGCTCAAACTAATATGAGGCACGAAAATGGACATAGCAGCATCCAGCAAAACACACAGCCTCCTCACTCCATGACCATGACAGTACGTACACTAATCGGCAATTTGACGGCATCATATCAAAGATCCGCTACATCTACATTACATTTCGTTATGGTTGGAATGGTAAAGTGCTAAAACAACAATAGAAGATAAGCTGATATAGACAGGTTTAGTCATATCATTCTCGATCTATATCATGTTCACGTTAAACACGCCACGGTCGGAGAACGAACGTACCACCGTCCTAGCCTGGACGCTGCACTGACGTTAACTAAGCATTGCTAATCCAACTGACGTTAACTAAGCATTGCTAACTGACGTTAACTAAGCATTGCTAATCCATCCTTTCCGTTATAATTAAACTTCCCTAAACTTCCTACGAATGTTTCTCAACATGAGGCCGAACCGTCCAATATCACACCATATCCATGTGTGCACTTATTACACATAAAGCATCTCCAATCCAAGCAGAACAACAAGGTGAAGGTCAAGGCATAACATTTTTAATACGTCATGTGGTTATCAGGTGCCGAGACCGAAAATGGCGTCCAGGTTTTCTCCCCATTTTACTAGTTATTCCCATTTTGTGTCAAAACATTACGTCAATCCAAAATGAGGGGTCACGTATATGTTAGTTCAAAAACATGTGATGTGCTGATACATTTTACAATGTCTGATATATAGCAACAGAGGAATAAATGGGGATCATTTTGATATGTTAACCATATATTTTGAATATATATTAAGAGAACTACGGTAAACGTTATATGATGTCGATGACGAAACGGAAGTGTTTATTTTAACATATTGCTGAATCTGTTGCCTTAAAATGTACATTCCAATAAGATATTTATAGTGTTTATGCTCCTCTGCAATACGAATAGTTTGCCATAAAAACTAGCTTTGTAGCCCTAAACAAACTATGAGAAAAACAAATTGCAAGTGTGACTAAACGGCCATTCCGACACCCTATGCGCCTCAATTTAAAGATACTCAATCCACTAATTTCCGTAAAAATCGCTTGCTCCTAGCGATTATTAGTCATTTCACAAAAAGCGGATGTATCAAATACTCCTTAATGATTGCTTAGTTAGTTTATGCATGCATATTACTTCTCGTTTCTGAAATAAATAAAATAAATAGGAACTCTTTCGATTTTCATTTCGATAGGATCCTATCGAAACTCTATACGAAACATAAATATGGAAATGGAGCTTTGAGCGGAATAAGCTTTATATTAGTCTTCTCGCGAACGAGGCTTGGGGCGAGATTGACGGCTTCACCCTGTCGAGTTGTTTACGTTTAGAAACGTCGATCGAGTGTAGGCACGAATTATTTTTATATGCCATCAACACGGCAAATTAAGCAGACAAAGACAGCATCGACGCATGATTGGGAAAGAATATGCAACTAAGCAGTGAACAGAATGACTTCGCCTTCAGAACAGTGAAAGTGCCCTTTGCAAGCTACGGGCACCGTTGGCCGGCGGCGAGGGACAGCGAACTGTCACTGACTACAATCCAGACACAGTCCACATGCAGCGTTCGCACAGATGTTCTTCCAGATAGGTTAGTAATTACGAATTGCTCAGCTATAATCACGTATATATTTAGGCGTATGAGTATATACGTCATTGATATTTCTGTTGTTTTTATAAAATTTATGTTATTGTTTACCTTCAACCTTGGCGCTTATTCAGCCAATGGCAATGCCAGGCCCATGGTACGACAAAATAGCAAGGTTGAAGGTATATGGCTATGCTATGCCTATGAGTATGACTACACCAGGCATAGACTATGGCCTATATGACTATGACATGTCAGTGATTTATTATAATACTGTAACTATGTAATGTTTATGTCACTTATGGTAGTCCTAAGGCTAAGATTAATTAACTAGGCTTAATTAGCCTAATAGTAGCTAGGCATAATGTAAATGCATTATAAGTGATCCGTAACAGTTATACTTAGCCCTGCGTTATACATATTCATAATGACAATATTTAATACATTTATAATAATAATTTAATACACTAAGCAAAATTGTATGATCATTTAATACATAAAAATAGGTATATACATATTATTTTAATTTATTAGTAACATTAATGTAATAAAATAACAAGACACAGGGTGTATTACTTGTATTTCCCGGGGAATAAGTTAAAACATCCTTCAAAATGCATC
>OZ024855.1:56501434-56546434 GCA_964017155.1 Oasisia sp. SBJ-2009 | reverse complement strand
TTTGTTCTGTATCCAGGGGCGTCAATCCGGTTTAAAAATGGGGAGACGGCAGACGAAGACACGCACGCACGCACACACGCACGCACGCACGCACGCACGCACGCACGCACGCACACACACACACACACATATAATACATATATAATACAATTATATACATCGATATACACTGTATAATTATATATATATATATATATATATATATATATATATATATATATATATATATATATATATATATATATATATATATATATATATTATAATAGGACGCCGTGGCCGAGTAGTTAATGCGCCGTCTAGAGGAACCGGGGGTTCGAATCCCGGTGCCGGAATGTCTGTGGCTCGATACTGCTATTGCCACCGTGTCGAAACTTGGGGCAGTTTCGTTCACCCTATATTGCCTCCCCTTCCAGCCACACTGGTCAGCGTGTGTTTCTTTCATACCAGCGGCACCGAAAGAAAGTCTATGACCAACGAGGCGCGGCTCCGGTCAACTACGACTACGTGCAGAGTGAACAGTTCACATAAATCATCTAGTGACAAAATACACGCAGGCGCTAACATTGCCATGTGCGACAGTAAACATTACATTTTCATTATAACGGATTCTACAAAAACCATTCAGTTGATAAGTGGAGATTGAACATGCACATTCCATTTCACGTGCGTCAGGAGGATCCCGAAGGTTATAAATGGACAATGGCCAATTGTATGTTTATGTGGCAGCTTTCCAACGTATCCAGATAATCAGCCAAGGATAAATTATGTCATGCATGAAACAAACATGACAATTAACGGATTGGGTACCCCTATATTGTTAGTGGTGATACAACTCGAACACGTCCACAGTGTTGGTCTGTTATCCAGCTGGTTCTATGTGAGGTAATGGATCTAGATGCCGCGAAGCACCAAACAAATCCATGCTCTCATAGTACACCTGGTAGACACCCCTATGCAAAACCCTTTTTATCATCAATCAATACGTGCAACGTTTGTTTTATTATATTGGGATTCCTAGTGTCAGTCGCGTATGTACGTCTCCCAAATTATTAGGGCGGCTATTTGCGGTGTTCCCACGGCTGGCGCAGTTGTGACTGCCGAAGTCAACTGCTATTAGTTTATAGTTCTACTCCGCTCGGATGGACAAAACCCGTCATGATCAGGGATCTATCTCCATTCGATCAAGGCAACAGTTACATATGTAATAACACAATAAGGTGTTCATCCGCCATACCCGTGCGACCAAAGAGATCCCTATAAAAACAGCACTATACATGCAGGTTGGATTTCTGTGAGCACATATGTAGTGTGGAGTGAGTAGTAGAACTGATGTTTTTGTGCCGTGTGGCATCACAGCTGTCCAATTATGACATCTGTTAGTCGGTGCATTTCTGCGTATTAATACAGTTGTCATTTTGCTTGGTGATGTAATCAGGGACAATCCGTGGGTGGTTCAAGCAGAAACGGAGGGGTGTATAAGGTTTGAAATATGTTTGTGGGAGCCTGAGGTATTAACAGTTCACGATTTATTCACCGAACCTTTGTCTATGGGGGGTAAATATGCTGTGAAATTGTCAATAACAGATCTCATCAACATTAGTAGGAAATGAAGGAAACGTTATAATGGTCGCCTACGGAAAATGCAAATGTGGCCCAACTCCTACAAACGTCTTATGAAGTAGTTTCGTCAGTAGTCACTCGGTGGCGCTGCAGCATAGTTAATTACCATTTCATCCGCACAGTGGAAGCACACGCCTCCAACGTTATGGAAACGCCAAATTTATGTCGTAAAAAGAAAAAACTGTGTTGCTTCTGATGCTTCTTATGAAAAGAGTTACTTCACTTTGCTAATATATTCAATAACTGGTGAATTGTAAGTTGAATACAAACCGTTTTCTTTAGTTTGTAGTTAAAACAAAACAAGGTTTATTTGTGGCAAAGCCAAAGGAAGGGATCATTTCCTCGCCGAATATTGCCGTCTGGTCACTGGTGTAACATGTCACGATTGATTAAGAATATCGCCGGATTACTGAATGTCTTTAGGGCACACACCCAGCCAAGGTTATTGGCCACCAATAGGGTGGTCGGACCAAACTCCAAAGTGTTCTTTAGAAAAAAATATTACAAAATGTTCCCTGATAGTAGTCACTATAAGAAGTATAAATGTTAGTTGTTTCATGTGTTTAAGTGAAATATTAAGCAAATTACAGACGTTTAAAGTTACAGATTTCATGAAGTTTTCTTCTGACGCCGTGACGGTTTGCTAATATTATGTAATTTTCCTTTAAACCACTGGTCATAATCCCTAATTGAAGTGCAATGGTGCTTTTTTCATGTACGTACAAACATAGGCCATTTTAACTGTCTAATTACTACAACTTTTTATCGACGGATTAGCGTGATATTTGTACGATCACGATCATTTATGTTTCGTCTTTGTTCGTAACTTAACAAAATGGACGTAATCATTAACATAATCTCGTAAATAATTTCTAAAGATGTGGCCTGTAGGCGTGATCTAAGATGGACGCAGGCAGAAATAATGAAAACAAAGATACGACACTGAGAGGAATAAATCATTAACTGCTCTTAAGCACCACCAAAAATTAAGTTTTCACTGCACAATCATGGACTGACATTATAACAACATTAGAAAATTAATAAACGAACAGGTATATTGCTTCATAATAACCTACTGCCACTAAACTCGGACCCCTATCTCCCCATGTTGTCAGAAAGGGCAGTAAATTAATCTGACCTCCCTACCACCAACTTGAGTAACCATTCCAGAAGAGCTAATGTCAACAACAAATGTATATGATGTAAGTCATACGTAATCCATGATTCTGTTAATCAACACAGTTACATTTACCAGTCCAATTTTCCTCGCAACTTTGGGACCATAACTTTATGTACAGATCCTTCCACCTGTCATTTGGATGGGTAAAAACGAATTTATGGCAGAAATATGGGTGGACAGGTAAAAAAAATAACGAGCAAAAAAAGAAAAACCATATATATTGTTAGTTATGCCTTGAAAGTGAGTGTAAATGGTGTCATATGTGTGTTTGTAGCCCATTTCAGGTCATCATGCACATTTGAAAGTTTGTAAACTAGCTTAACAGTTAACATCCATGTGTCGACCAAAACATTGTGACTGGGAATAATGTTATCCTGCATGAAGCCCTGTTTGGGACTTAATTGAAATTTGGAAAAATTCTCTAAATCACAGCATGTTGTTAATAACAATATGTTAATATGTTAATAAAATTGCAGGCCTCTTCATTTTGTCCCACCCTGTGAAAATAGTTGTGGCTGTAGTAGCTAATATACCAGTCATATATTTTATATAATTATGTGAACATGATTGGCAATAGTTAGTTTATGATGTATCTACTATTGTGCTTTGTATTCAACAGCTATCCAGCCAACATGCTGAAGCCGTCCCCTGTCGGCATAAAGCCCAAGGAAGCTGGTGCAGACATGATCAAGTTTGTTCGCCAGCATTATATCCATGCAAGTGGTAAGTCTGCCAGCAATAAATATATATAAATATATATAAATATATATAGCAACAAGTATTGCCAGATATTTAATCGTTTAAATTGTACAGAGTCACCAGAATGATAAATTATTTTGGTAAAGGTCGAACACTGATTTACATGTGGTTAAATGCCAAAATGCATATTAGCAATAATATTCAATATCGGTCAACTGCGAACAGTTATAATGTATATCAGTATCATTGTATTTATATTCTTTCACCTAACATGATTTCTTGAGTTGAAATTTGTAATAAAATAAAATAATAATTGTATTTTAGTTAAGAGAAACAGACAGAAATCCATATGAAATCATGAACTACATATAACTTGACCAAACAGCAGTACAACATTATAGTAGATTGGATAATATCTTTGAATTCAGTTTTAACCTACAATGGTTTGTAAAGATTGGGAAAACATTGGTTGTGTAAATGATTTATTTTTTGGGAATGACATTAAATACTCATTTTAACTGGCAGTCATACAAATAAAACAGCTAACAAAAAATAAAATAAATTAATATCAAATGAATAATTATAATTATTAAAATGCAAGAATAACAATGTTGTAATCATAATTGACAATAGTCTGTCACGATCTACCTCGGTATCTCTGCCACATCCAATATTTTCAATTTTGAAATCCTTCAGTTGACATCAACACTACACTTAATGAATTTAAATAAACTCTTTATTCCCAGATTCAGTCATGGATTTGCTAAAACAACCATACATGACACAACATCATGGAAACAGTCAACAATACTCATGGTTTCACAACTGACGTTAAAAACACTTATGAAAACCTGATTCGTATCACATGCTATCAGTAATATTGACCATGACTTCAACATCACGTTTCATGAGCTGTGCTTCAAAGTAAGTACACGTGTGTGTACATGCAATACAAAACAACTAAATCTTGGAGCCATGAACAGTATATTCCATACTTAATTATGAACAACAAATGTCATTGTGATAGCTGTCATTGTTATTATACCTTGTAAGTAATATATATTATCAGGATACAATATATATATATATATTATATATATATATATATATACAGTATGCTGTATATATATATATATATATATATATATATATATATATATATATATATATATATATATATATATATATATATATATATATATATATATTATCAGGATACAATATATAATATATATATATATACATATATAATGTATTTATATTGTGATTACTATTTCTATTTACTACAATTCAACTTATTACTATTAACAAGGAGCTCACATGTTAGCAAAATGTCTATGAGAGTGTGTGTACATTATTGTGAATTAGTTCAGTTAATACATTTATTGTAAAAAATATATCTGTCTAGCACATTGCAATTTAATATTAATACTACAGCATTTATAAAATTAATATCTCTATGCACTTACATGATTTAAGACAAACTAATGATGTCTTACATTGTTCAATTTGTGAAAATAACCATCACTAACATAGTTACTCAAAATGTTTTGTTTTAATGACTTGTTCTGCAAAGAGCATATTTACTGTGTGGCTTTGAATGGTAGATCAAGGTGGGCCGAGAGTGAACGAAGGCAGTCGCAAGGTTTTGAAACGTTGCAATAAGACATATGCAACAGAGCTGGACCCCAACTGGTGGGATGAACGTTACAAACACACTCTAAACAACTTCACCTGTGGGGCGTTTAGTCTGCCACAGTACCCATATAAGTCACTCGGGGAAATTATCCTTGACCCCAATGAACTCGTCATTGATGCGTTAGCGGGCAGCCTGCCAGAGAATGTAAGTTATTGTAAGCCATTGAGATGTCGTTAATTTATTTGGTACAGTGTGTCGTCTGTACCACAACTGAAGCCATGCGAATGTTTGAAGAATGGTTATGTGTGGATGGTTGCATCTATTAGGTGTGCTTGTGTATGTGTATTTGTATGTTGTGCGTGCGTGCGTGCGTGTGTGCGTGCGTGCGTGCGTGTGGTGTGTGAGTGCGTGCGTGCGTGCGTGCGTGCGTGCGTGCGTGCGTGCGTGCGTGCGTGCGTGCGTGCGTGCGTGTGTGTGGTTTTTTGTTGTTGTGTATGTTGGTTTTATGAGTTTTGTATGTGTACATGTGCTTATATACATACATGTGTGCTGTGTATGCATGCATGACAAGTATTTTGTATGTTCAGGTGTGCTTGATTGAAGATGTAACCAGATTTAAAGAGATTGCCTGCGAGTCCAACCATTTTCAGCCTACTTGCAAGATATTTGTCAATTTATATTTTAAGCATATCACACTGCTAGCATTAACACAATAGTTACTTAAATTGATTCCATACATTTATTATCCTCTGAGAGAATTATGTAAACATGCTCCTGTTTAATGACACATAAAATAATATGCAGAACTTTGTAATTGTGAAAATTTATTTTAGGCACTGTAAACCATGATTAAGTCACAGAAAACTGTAGTAGACTATTGCTGTTGACATTTTCAGTTTAAACGTATGTACAAGAAAACAGACAAGGATAGACCGACAGACTTGGCAACAAGTTGGGCAAATGTCTCTCACAATGAAGTGAGTACTTTGATTCACACGATGCTTTATATAAATTCATTTAAATTAAATGTTGTGTATATTAAGAAATAGATAGACTAATAATAAAACATATATTTCATGCACTGCAAATCTAGAAAGAATCCTGTTCAGAATCATTCATTCCTCAGTTAAAAATTCAAACTTAATAAAGCATATGCATTTACAAACCCAGTGATAAATAAAACAATATACATTGTCAGTTAACATGATGCTTTATGTCAAAATGTTGTGTTTTAAAGTGTAAAGTGCTATGAGCAATCTTGAGAAAAGGACACGACTCTATATGAGAACTTACCTTTTACCTATTACTTCAGTTTTAGCAATAAATACAAATCGACTTAAAGATAAAAGGTTTATATCAGTGGAATCGGTTGCGTTTGTAAAAAGATTTTGTGATATTATGAAAGTGAAACTGATTGGCAATGCTAGTGGAGGGTCATGTTTGTTGCTGCCTGTGTCTAGAGCAAGGCAAGGCACCCCGATGGAGTCGGCCTCTACGTCAGTCAACACATGGAGTTCAACACGGCCGGCATGAAGCAACTGAAGGCACTGCTTTGCGAATCGTCGCTGCGTATAATAGCTACCCGCGGGGGACAGAGCTACCTTGAACATGTCGAGAACGCCCACGTAAGCTGCTGGTTGCTTCAACATTTATTTTGGAGACATGAGGAAGGCGTAAGTGACACGTCTGGTCACAGAATAAACCTGATTGGTCTGTGAAGCATTTGGCATTTCTGCATGTAGGGTAAGAGGATTGTTTTTGTTTTCATATATCCACCACTGTATATTACAAGTTATTTATTTATACAAGTGAAGTAATCGTGTTTGCATCTAGTTTGTAGTTTAAGATACTTTGATAGTGTTTGGGTGTATTTAGTTTGGAGATGTTATATTGTAGACATGGTGCCAACCACACTTAGAGATGATCCATCTCCCCTTGCTGTTTGCCCATACGAATGGATTGGATTATTGACGCATTTAGACATGTGCACCCATACGTGGGCCCTACTCACAGCATTTCATCCCTGGCAGATTCATCTGTGATGGCAAGGCATCTGGTATCCAGGCCTTAAGCAAGATATCATGTTTGCCACATTTTTGGGCAGACTTATCAATGTTAACTCCAGTTGAGATGTGTTTTATGACCTGAATTAAACTACAAACATACTTGTGACACCCATTTTTAAGGCATTACTGAAACTATCTATGATTTTTGAAGAGTTTTAGCGCTTTCAATTTTGTACCCATCCACCACTCGTCCACCGATATGTGCATCTTTAGAATGTGAAGACGAGCAAGATCCGCAAGCAGGTGGAAGCAGAGACCCCTAACATGTTGGTGCACAGGTTGTCAAGTCAGTGCATAGATGAAAATGGTATGTACATGGTCATAAGAGCAGTTTTGTTTTCTGTATTTTCACACCAGATAAGATACAGTCCCCCGACGAGCAGTATTGAAACAACAAACAAACACAACTGGCAATGCAGCCTTTTATGTGTGTGTGTGTGTGTGTGCGTGCGTGCGTGCGTGCGTGCGTGCGTGCGTGCGTGCGTGCGTGCGTGCGCGCGCGCGCGCGGGCGGGCGGGCGGGCGTGCGGGCGTGCGGGGGTGTGGGTGTGGGTGTGGGTGTGGGTGTGGGTGTGGGTGTGGGTGTGGGTGTGGGTGTGTGTGTGTGTGTGTGTGTGTGTGTGTGTGGTGTGTGTGTGTGAGTGTGAATATTGAATATGTGTGTGTGTCAGTGTGTGTCAGTGTGTGTGTGTCAGTGTGTGTGTGTGTATGTGAGTGTGTATGTGTATTTAATATTACGTTCTTATGACTACATTGTACAACATGCATGTTGAAGGTTTACTCCCTGCCAGTTTGTGTGTAGTTAGTTGCTAGGAACAATGTTTGCAGTTTAAACAATTCTGCCTGCATTATGTTCAAATGGTAAACACATCATCCAGTTCCAAAACAAAATTGATTATCAATAATGTTTTGTTAACCAAAATACCCTTTCGTGTTTAACTTTCCCACATTCTAGACAGCAGACTTCCCCTAACATATTACTGCTCTGCTAATTCTGGGCAGAGTAGTTACCACTCTTTAAAATAAAATAAGCTGTTTGGCTGCTAATATTTTTACCCATCCAACTTTTACCTATCCAAAGCAGATTTGTTACCCGTCAAAATGGTGGGTGGAGGGGTCTCTTAACAATTTTGCATGTCTGTGGGCCCCCCCCCCCCACACAGGCTTGCTCACATTCATACATACTGCGCATGCACAGCACATAATGTGCATACATGCATATTTAATTGGTAGAAAACTGTGTTCATCTCTCCTTTAGGTGCTGTACCTATACGTACTGAAAACACAAAATCAAAGCCAGCAACACGAAAACTACGAAAGTAAGCATAATCGCAACAACCTATCCAGTGAATATATTGTTCATGGCTCCAAGAATGGTTTATTGTAGTATAATTTAACTTACTTTGGAGCTTAGTGTCGAAGATGAGTAAGTTAAATTATACTACAATAAACGTGTCCAGTGTTGCTGGATCTTCCAAGTTTAACATAATTCTTATATTTGTCGTTACAGTTCCCAAATAACAACAGGAGGACCAGGACTTCTGTTTATAATTTGTCAACATTTTATTATACATTACTGTGTATCTCTCATTTTTGATGTTTCTAAACACATTTCTGTCACTGATGTGCAGTGAACTCTCATTTTAAGGAAGATGATCGAACTCGGACACACTGCACTTGGATCTTAATGAAGTTCTTTATATTTACACTATATAACAGACACCGAGATTGCAAATTTGTA
Source organism: Oasisia sp. SBJ-2009 (assembly GCA_964017155.1). Taxonomy (NCBI): domain Eukaryota; kingdom Metazoa; phylum Annelida; class Polychaeta; order Sabellida; family Siboglinidae; genus Oasisia; species Oasisia sp. SBJ-2009. Next base: position 56,537,487 of record OZ024855.1, on the reverse strand, counting down.
TCTTGTGATATGTTCCTCATATCAGGAGTTATTTTGGAGAGAGATAGATAGAGAAAGAGAAGAGGGAGGGAGTGAGGGGTGAGGCAGTGAAAGATTTAGCAAGATTTGACAAGATTGCCACATACAGAATCAATTCTAGACGGCAGGTAGACAAGGAAACCCTTTGGCTTATCGAGAGAGTCCAACCTATCTATCTAAATGTACCCCACCCTTCTTAGGTATATGTCAATTTTATTTTTAAACATAAAACAGTACTAGTACCCATACAATCAGCTGACAATCTGTTCCATTCATTTACTGTTCTTTGGAAAAATAAGAATTTTTTAATATATATATCTAGTCTACACTGCTTCTTTGCTAATGTAACTCCATGTCCTCTAGTCCTTCTCTCTTCCTTAACCGAGACAAAAGTGTTACTGTCAATATTTTCATACCTATTCAATATTTTAAACACTTCTATCTGATCTCCTCTCAATCTCCTGGTTTCTAGTATTGTTAATCCACGAAAGTAACGAAGGAATAGAGGGAGACAGTGATTTAGGAGGAAAAGGGATGGGCACGCAGGCAGATGGGCAGAGAGAGAGACAGAGACAGAGACAGAGACAGAGACAGAGACAGAGACAGAGACAGAGACAGAGACAGAGACAGAGACAGAGACAGAGACAGAGACAGAGACAGAGACAGAGACAGAGACAGAGACAGAGACAGAGACAGAGTGAGAGAGAGAGAGAGACAGAGACAGAGACAGAGACAGAGAGCGAGAGAGAGAGAGAGAGAGAGACAGAGACAGGGAGAGGGAGAGGGAGAGGGAGAGGGAGAGGGAGAGGGAGAGGGAGAGGGAGAGGGAGAGGGAGAGGGAGAGGGAGAGGGAGAGGGAGAGGGAGACGGTGAGATAGAAGGACAAAGAGGTAGAGTGACAGGCAGGCAGAGAACCAGAAGGCAAGGGAAGAGAGAGAGATTCTGATGTCACAATATACTGTGCATGTGTGTGACCTGTGACCAGAGAGATGATTGCTTCCTCACAGACTCAACCAGAATGTGCTGGAGATCCGAAAGAAACTGGTCACGCTCTACCAAGTACTTAGTGCCCTCACCAACATGAGGCTGAAGTGCCTGAGAAGCAAAGTGAGTGAAGGCAGCAGCAGTGTGTAGTCCCACTTCTGACACCAGTGTTGAAAATGGCAACATAGCTAAGTAGCGTCTTGTCCCACTTCTGACACCAGTGTGGAAAATGGCAACATCGCTAAGTAGCATCTTGTCCCACTTCTGACACCAGTGCGGAAAATGGCAACATAGCTAAGTAGCGTCTTATCCCACTTCTGACACCAGTGTGGAAAATGGCAATACAGGTATATTGCTAGTAGTAGTATCTTATCTCATTTCTGATAGCGGAGTGAAAAACAACAACATTATGACAGGTTATCATTTCCTTTGTTTTTCTCAAGCACAAACTCCCCTCTTTTGGTAGTATAAAAGGTTTGCCAGAAATAACTGTTTGTGTTGCGTGTATTGTTTGCCATGTATTGTTGTTTTTGTTGTGTGTAATGTTTGTGGTATTGTGTTGATTTGTGTTATTTGCAATGTTCATCATCTCCTCTTCAGCAACCCATGAAGATAAGTGTTTTGAAAATTCTCCTCAAGGACCCCTTTGCTGTTGATCCTATGGCAGGGTAAGTGTGTGGAAGCCTTCTGTCTCATGGATTGCAAAAGTGGGAAGACTTCAAAATATTTTAGTTCAGTATTTGCTAAGACAGATATGCCTTTTTAAGTAGATCAATATAAAGACAAAAGCACTTTCTGTTTGTGCATTGGCAATACCTGGTATGATGCATGTATTAAGTGTTCTATTTCATGTTTAAAATGTAAGCCACAATTGCTGCAAATGTTATATGTTGTGAAGATTCCAGTTTATTTACAATTATAATTATCAATCTCTGCTAATGTCAGTTGACAAAACAATTTCTAGTTTCTGTACAATGTATATGGTAATATCTAATGCAGATATTCTGGTTTGTTTACAATGTAAACTTCAATATCGGGTCACATTCTATGATCTAGCTATTCTAGTTCGTTTACAATGTAAACCTCAATATCAGGTCACATTCTAAGACCTAGCTATTCTAGTTTGTTCACAATGTAAACCTCAATATCAGGTCACGTTCTAAGACCTAGCTATTGTAGTTTGTTTACAATGTAAACCTCACTATCAAATAATATATGACATAGAGGTTCCAGTTTGTTTACAAAGTATAACATCCAGTTTTTCTGCAATGTAAACATCAGTTTCTGCTAATATTACACGACAGGCAAGTTGCAATTTATTTACAATGTAAATGTCAGTATCTGGTAATATTACAACCGATTTGTTTACAATTTAAGCTTCTATGTTAGGTAATATTACATAACGTAGAAGTTCCAGTTTGTTTGCAATGTAAACCACAATATAAACCACAATATCTGGTGACATCTCACGAGACAATGAGTTGACGTAGCTGGCTGTCACGCCTCAGGAAGACGGTGCCGCGACACGCCATAATGCGTCAGGTGAACCAGTTCCGGATCAAGGACTCCCCAGGGAGTCAGGCGGAGAGGGGGAGCACCAGACGGGAGTCAGCCTACCGCACAGGGAAGGAGAGTGCTCCGTCCTACCCCCACTCCGTCTCCAACCAGTCGTCCTTCCTCATGCAACACCAGCCCACAGGCTCACAGGCCAACCGCTTCAACCAGGCCCTCGTCAACACCCGGCCTAGCAAACCCTTCTCCTCTCACTCTCACTCTCACTCTAACAGGTACGTGTCGCATTGTGTCATCGAGTGTCACCAAGAAGTTTTGTGACGAGTGGCAACAAGTAGTGTTGTGTCGAGTGGCACCAAGTAGTGTTGTGTCAAGTGGCACCAAATAGTGTTGTGTCAAGTGGCACCAAGTAGTGTTGTGTCAGGTGGCACCAAGTAGTGTTGTGTCAAGTGGCACCAAGTAGTGTTGTGTCAAGTGGCACCAAGTAGTGTTGTGTCAAGTGGCACCAAATAGTGTTGTGTCAAGTGGCACCAAGTAGTGTTGTGTCAAGTGGCACCAAGTAGTGTTGTGTCAGGTGGCACCAAGTAGTGTTGTGTCGAGTGTCACCAAGCAGTGTTGTGTCAAGTGGCACCAAGTAGTGTTGTGTCAAGTGGCACCAAGTAGTGTTGTGTCAGGTGGCACCAAGTAGTGTTGTGTTAAGTGGCACCAAGTAGTGTTGTGTCAAGTGGCACCAACTAGTGTTGTGTCAGGTAGCGCCAAGCAGTGTTGTGTCGAGTGGTACCAAGTAGTGTTGTGTCGAGTGGCACCAACTCAGTCATGTGTCACGAAGTACCGTTATGTGGAGAGTCACCAAGCATTTGTGTTGAGTGTCACTAAGAAATGTCAAGTGTCACTAGTCAGTTATGTCGAGTGTCAAGAAGCACAGTCATGTTGAGTGTCGTTAGGGACTACTGTGTTGATTGTCACCATGCACTGTTCTGTCCATTCTCACCAATCACTGTTGTGTCAAGTGTCACCAAGCACTGTTATGTATAATGTCACCAAAGAAATTGATAGATGGTTTATTTTTAGAATCATACAAATCACATATACAAACAGTATATTCAAACAAAAGAACAAACACTATTATGTATAGTGTCAACAGACAGACTGTCACTTTTGTCTGGTGTCACCAGCTTTCTGTCAAGTGTCACCAGTCACTGTTCTGTTGAATATCACCAATTACTGTCATTCATTGTCATCAAGGGTCCCAAATCTTCTTCTCTCAGGTGTCACCAGTAAACTATCCATCAGTGTCCACTAGTGAGGGCCACCTGTCTGCACTGTACCACAGTTTGTGTAGCAGCAATCTGTGGCTGTGTGAGCTAGCGTAGGGTTGAGTATATTATAGTTCTCTGTTGCCACGCGATGTTTAAGACTGTTGAAAATTCATCTATTCCAGGTTGTGTATAATATTATAGTGTAGGCAGCTGTCAGTTTATTTCATTATTATTATTTATTTAATTTTTATCTATTTATTTTATCAATTTCTTTTAGATGTTTTTACACTAATATTACACAGTTTCTTCACTAACAGAACTGCTGACAGAAGGTCCCGGTCAAAGGTCCATCCGAACCATTTTGATGACGGGAGTGTGAAGCTGGAAGGTTGGGAGGATTTGCTCAACGTCGGGGTGAAGAACAAGCAACTGAGAGTACTCAAGTACGTTCTCCGGCTGCCTGAGTCACCATGGAGGCGTCCATGGAACATTTCACTTAGGAACTGATAAAACGCACATTTTGATTTTACACATGCGATTTTTTGTGCTGAAAATTGACAACACTGTTGATGAAATTTCTTTATACGGTCATTATCTTAGTGGAATGGTCACTGTGACAAACACAATTGCTACGGGTTGTTGACTGTTGTGAACATTTACCTATTTATACGGAGTGACGATTAATTTTCAGTCCTATTTCTCAGCTCATACTTTATGTAAATGTCTAGCATTTTCCAGAAAGAAAGTCACATTAGCTAAGCCAGTTTACAAACTTTAAAATGTGTCTGACAACCTGAAACGGACTCAAACACACATGTGACATTCACTTCTAAGGCATATAACTGACAATATCTATGTTTTGGAACACCTTTTTTGCCCCATTTTTTACCGGTCCACCCATATTTATACTCATCCACAACGGTTTTTACCCACCCAATTGCGGCCCAAATGACGGGTGGACGGGTCTCTGCATAAAGCTATGATGTCACTTGCCATGAGAGGTGATGATTTAGGCTATAAAAGATGAGTGCCTCTTTGCAATATGAAGACATCTAATTCTTAAAGGTCATCATATTAATGTGCCCAGTTATACACTGATGTTTAGAAAGTCGGTCTGAGTAACTTGGTGGTACAGATACTGATGTAGCATGCAACACCCCACACAGTAAGAATGATTTTGCCTTCAATTTCGTCAAACTTAAACATTCTACAAATTTGAATATAAAAAGATAATTACACATGTGAATACCATTGTAAATTAAATTGCATAATTGAACGCAGTCCGAAGTGGATGAGACTGGGGGTGTAGTCACATGACTGCAGTCACATGACTGCAGTCACATGACTGCAGTCACATGACTGCAGACAGCATCCAGTTGTTTGGACCACTCTGCTGGTATTAGTTACAGTGAATATTCTGTTGCTGTTAGTATTGTTTGTGTCGCAGGCCGAAGCAGCCTCCGTGGCAGATGCTGGCCAACCAAGTTGAAGACAGTGTCTCGATGAAGAAGTCGGCCTCTCACAGGAAAGGGTTAGTGACACTAGCAACGCCTGTGTCGAGGAATAATTTGTGACATTAGGAACATCTCCGTGGAGGAGAATTTGTGACATTATGGACTAGTATTATGGACTGTAGTGTGGAAGAATTTTTGAAATTATGAATATCGATGTTGGAAGAGTTTGTGACATATAGGAACGTTCGTGTGTGTGAAGAGTTGTGAAATAAAGGTCGAAATCAGACACCTAATTTCACCTCAATACAATCCGAAACTGACCGACATTCTTGGACAGGTAAAGAAATAACTAAACAGATGAAGGAATTCTGGCCCTTACTCAATTTTATGAAATAGATATTACGTGAAATATGTTATTATAAACGAGTAGGGTATTTGCTTATAATTACATAAAAGCAGGATCAGATTGAACTGATTGCCAGGTGTCATGTTGTAGTGATCAGCTTGTGAATGAGGACGCGGAGAAGGTGGTGAACCGCACCCAGCAGAACTTTTTGAGTCTGAAGAAGAAAACCTACAAGAACGTAACCCATGAGATTGAGAAACTTGATAAGTATGTACCAGTCACCAGCCTCACCTTCAACCTGCGTCTTTTACGTAGATTCTTGGATCCCTGATATTTAAGTCACAGCCATGTTTTAGCCACCATAAAGTAGTTGATAAATGTAAGTGCGGGAACAATTTGAAGTGTCCTTGTTTTGCTCCAAGTTGACAACCATCACCTGAAGTATGCAGTCAGTGATCAATGCGTTAGGACATTTGTAACAAAACACGGTTTTTTTTTAAATTAAATTAAATCAAGATAAATCATATAAGTTTGGACTGAAGTAGTCCAAATTCAGTGAAACGTAGCAAACTTGTCTAGCTGGAAAATGACATCAGGCTATTCAACTTCTATAATTTACCTTTAATATATATATATATATATATATATATATATATATACATACATACATATATTATAGAATCATCAATGGCAATTATGTTGATGTCTTAAACAAATTAAATTGACTGCACATATTGAAGTATCAATAAACTTATATTGCACATATTAAATATTATCTTGTACTTGAAGAAAGGAGAGTGAGTCCCTGTCGATAACACGGTTCACTGTTTTGTTTGCAGACAACGACTTATAAAGTACAAGTACAAAATGAATGTTCTAGACACAATGCTGCCTCTGTTTGTGAACCAGCAACAACTGCTGGCAGACGTCGGCCTCTCTGCTGCCACGGAGACCATGAACCTGGAAAAGGGAACGAAGTGGTAAGGTCTGCTGAACGGTCCAGTGATTCCAGAACTGAGACACCTTACTGCCAGAAATAAATGCCTCAAACATGTGTTTTAACCTTATAGACCATGATTGGGCAACCAATAGCGGTCTGTGCCCATGTTCAGCAATAATACCGGTCTGTGCCCAAGTTCAGCACTAATAGTGGTCTGTGCCCATGTTCAGCAATAATAACGGTATGTGCCCATGTACAGTACTAATAGCGGTCTGTGCCTATATTCAGTACTAATAGATGTCTGTGCTCAGGTTCAGTACTAATAGAGGTCTGTGCCTATATTCAGTACTAATAGTGGTCTGTGCCTAGGTTCAGTGCTAATAGTGGTCTGTGCCCAGGTTCGGGTACTAATAGCGGTCTGTGCCTATATTCAATACCAATAGCGGTCTGTGCCTATATTCAGTACTAATAGATGTCTGTGCTCAGGTTCAGTACTAATAGCGGTCTGTGCCTATATTCAGTACTAATAGTGGTCTGTGCCTAGGTTCAGTGCTAATAGTGGTCTGTGCCCAGGTTCAGCACTAATAGCGGTCTGTGCCCAGGTAGCAGTACTAATAGTGGTCTGTGCCCAAGTTCAGTACTTAAAGGACAAATAAAGGCAACGGTTTTGCGTCATACACCTAATAGAGTTTATACAAAGTAACAATTTCCACATATACTAAATTTTTTGTCAGCGGTTTACTCAGAATGTGACTTTAAAGTCTAAAATTCTAACGAATTCCACGATGGTCTAGACGTCGCCATAGGCGAAGGGTTAACTTGGCTTGGCCATTCAGCGCGCGGCATTCTATGTCTCTGCTGAAGCCGGTCAGCTTCCTGCGACGTTGTTAAGGGTCAACAACTTCGAGTCTTCGACAGTTCGTTCAGTTGACGTGACATCTAGCAGCTGCATATAGACGTGTATCTAAATCTGTGGTTAAATCTATGGTAAACTTGAGTAATTATGCCTTACTGTTCGGCATACGGTTGCAATAATAGTTGAAACAACCGGTAGTATTGAAGCAATGGGTTCACATTTGCGGGCGTACTGTTTGGAATCCCTCCAGTCCAAGTACAGTTCACTTTGCTCGGTCCATTTTGAGGAGAAATGCTTTGAAGTAGACATGTAACATCAGTTGATGGGATGATTTCATCGATAACAATAATAGACAACTTTATATTTACCGTCATCAGCATGTTACGCGTGGTGCCGAGTGGCAGCCATTTCATGACAACAGCCAAACCCCATGCAGGGAATCTACGTGGAGAGCACCTCGATCACCGTCGTGACGTCATTCTTCGTCTAAGATGGGGTAGCGCATAGAATTTGGATGGCTGGGTGTTAAAAAACATTTTTCTGGTAAACCACTGGCGTTAACATATTGAGTATATGTGGACATTTTTACTTTATATTAACTCTATTAGGTGTATGCCATGAAACCGGTGCATATTTTTGTCCTTTAAATAGCAGTCTGTGCCAAAGTTCAGTGCTAATAGCGGTCTGTGCCCAGGTTCAGTACTAATAGCGGCCTGTGCCCAGGTTCAGTGCTAATAGCGGCCTGTGCCCAGGTTTAGTACTAATAGTGGTCTGTGCCCAGGTTCAGTACTAATAGCGGTCTGTGCCCAGGTTCAGTACTAATAGCTGTCTGTGCCAAGGTTCAGTACTAATAGCGGTCTGTGCCCAGGTTCAGTCCTAATAGCGGTCTGTGCCCAGGTTCAGTACTAATAGCGGTCTGTGCCCAGGCTCAGTACTAATAGTGGTCTGTGCCCAGGCTCAGTGATAATAGTGGTCTGTGCCAAAGTTCAGTACTAATAGTGGTCTGTGCCCAGGTTCAGTACTAATAGCGGTCTGTGCCCAGGTTCAGTACTAATAGCGGTCTGTGCCCAGGTTCAGTACTAATAGCGGTCTGTGCCCAGGTTCAGTACTAATAGCGGTCTGTGCCCAGGTTCAGTGTGCTGGTGAAGGAGGTTGATTCGGTGACTTATCCAGGCCTCTCTTACACAACCTCAATGGTGAACACCATCGTACTCAACAAGTGCCTCAAGCGACTCAAGAACTTCAGGAAAGATGAGATCTCTCTGATTCCCAATGTCAAGGTTAGTGTCAGTGCCATTGTTTACAGCCTGGAGTCATTCTCTCTGTGACAACATTCAATATGCTTGTACATAAATTTGTCATCCATATTACAAAACAGAGTTTGTTTGTTTGAAATCCAGAGATCTGGAGTTTTGAATGTTTCACGCTGACATTTTTCATGGATTGAGACTTTTTCAAAATGTCTGATGTTCAAGAACTTGGGGGCTCAGTATTTCAAAATATTTCAAAACACTATGTGGTGTGCCATCCGTGGAATGAATGTTTTTTTAACGATTGTAAAGATAGTTATACTATTGTCAGAAACATTCTGTATAGTTTCTAAGTTATTGGCATTTTAAAATCACCATCGTCTAACACAGGCACCAACTTAAATTAAATGTATTATTTATTATTTTATAACGTAAATGTACAGAGCTGCCAAGTTGAATTGAGTGTGATGTGGGAGATCTCCCTCCTACAGTATGTCAAAAGAGGGAGAAATATATGCAAGACACAAAGCGCCTTGCCCAAGGTTGCGAAGCAACCGAGAATGCTAGGAAGGTCCGGGGGCATGCCCCCTCCCCCGGAAAAAATTGTAATTGAGAATGCCAAATACGTGATTTCCTGCCGTTTTTGCTTATATTTAGCACCTATAACTCGTTGAAAGTGAACTATATTTAAAATAATAATATTTTATATTTTAAACTTTCATGTGTGGATATATAATAAATTTATATTTTTTATTGAGGTTTACAGAGACTTTCAAGATTCTTTCACTATTATAAAAATGGACATGGTTGTGGTATTGTAACAGTTTATTTTAGCTATAAACAGCAGTCAGAAAATAAATAGTTCAAGCAGAACTGCATTTCTGTCCATTTCTAGATGGACTCTTCTAGCGTCTTCATTTCGAAAAATACGCGTAAAAAAAGACAAAACGATTCTTTTGCGGGAGATTGCAAATAAAAACCGGGAGATCGGGAGATTGGGTTTATTTTGCTATATTTCCGGGAGATCTCCCAATAAATCGGAAGACTTGGCAGCTCTGAATGTATTAGTGCGGGTAAATGCCTTTTCCCAAAGCATTGGCGGGTCACTTGGCTAGTTGTCCATAAAGTGTAATTATTATCATTTGTCAGGTTGGCATCATTTGGTCTATTCCAAAATGCATGTATTTTATTTGGTTGGTATTGTGTTTTAAGAAAAATATGCTTAATGTTGAAAGAGGACCCTTTTTAGGGTATGCGTTTCTGCCCAAATAAAAAAATGTATTGCACATGACTTAGTCAGCTTTTTTTTGCTCATATACAAAAGAATAGACTGTGACTTAATACCTGGGTCATCTTGATGTATACACTTACGTTTATATACACCCGTACATAATTCTTAGTGTTATTCAGGATTTTGTGAATTGACATGACCACCTGTTAAAGGGACGGTGCCAGCTCTTCTGCCAATTGGCTGAGCAGTAATATGTAATGAGAAGTGTGCTGTCTAGATCGTGGGAAAGTTAAACATCAAAGGGTATTGTAGTTAACTCTACTCATTTCGGCATTATTGCCAATCAATTTTGTTTTGAAACTGGATGTTTTGTTTACCATTTGAACGAGTGACTAAACACAAATTGGCAGGCAATAAACCTTCAACATGCATGTTGTAGTCATGAGAACGTAATATTAAATGAAAAAATAAAACCTAGGAGCTGGCACCCTCACTTTAATTGTTGCAATAGGTCCCATTGAGATGACCCCCTAAGTTGTTGTGAATGGATGTAACGACCCCCTAAGTTATTGTGACTGGATGTAGCGACCCCCTAAGTTGTTGTGACTGGATGTAGCGACCCCCTAAGTTGTTGTGACTGGATGTAGCGACCCCCTAAGTTATTGTGACTGATGTAGTGACCCCCTAAGTTGTTGTGAATGGATGTAGCGACCCCCTAAGTTGTTTTGACGGGATGTAACAACCCCTAAGTTGTTGTGAAATGTGAATGGATGTAGCGACCCCCTAAGTTGTTGTGAATGGATGTAGCGACCCCCTAAGTTATTGTGACTGGATGTAGCGACCCCCTAGGTTGTTGTGACTTGATGTAGCGACCCCCTAAGTTGTTGTGAATGGATGTAGCGACCCCCTAAGTTGTTGTGAATGGATGTAGCAACCCCCTAAGTTGTTGTGAATGGATGTAACAACCCCTAAGTTGTTGCTGTTTCCCAGGAGAAGCTCTGTTTGCTCACACTCTCCATCCCAGCCTACGAACTCTGCACCCAGCATATGCAGAACGCCATCAAGGTAACTGTGCAATAGGTCTCTCACACTACTCAGTTGTCAAGATCCATGTGACTGAGTGGGTTCAGATAGTGTAGTGGGGGGGGGGTAGGGGGAGAGAGCAGAAATCTGCAAATTCAGTGGACCGTGTCAGAGTTTCAACCGCAATATCAGAAGATGGGGATTCACTGTGGATTTGTTTTGTGGAAACATTCACAACTTCAGATTGACTAGGGGGTCGTGCCACTCTGGCACAGGCAGCTAAATGCTAAGTGTTTAGGGGGCATGTGTCCCAGTTCCCTCAGACCTGCCCATGATTTGTCATTTTGGTTCTCTGTGGAGCTGTTAACCCTTTGCCCAAGACAAAATGTCATCCATTAATTTGTATTTTCAAATCACATTGCACAGTATAAACTCTATCTGTTATTACTTACATACAGTGCAAGAGTGCCACATTGTGTTGAAATGTATGTTTCAAGAGGAAACAGTTGGTCTACATGGCAGTGTATTACACTTGAAGGCATGGTCTCAGGTTTGAAGGCATGGTGACATATTGACAGATTTTGAATGAAAGTGCAGTTATTTCGTAAACATTGAAATATTGAATACAAAATTGTTGCACTTCATTATATATATTTGCGCAGTCAGTATGTCAGAACATGCATGGGTTATACTGTATAAAATTAGTTTATAGTAAGAACAAGTGGAAACCTTCCTTTAATAGTTTGCCTGAGACACGGACATGGTTTAATCACAATTAGCAACTAGAGAAGAATGTTGGTTTTGGTTTGTTAGATGTCTTCTATTGGTTTCGGTTTTTTAGATGCCTTCATCAGTTTAAGTTTGTAAGATGCTATTTATATATTATTGGCTTCAGTTTGTTAGTGTTGCCCTCTATTGATTTCAGTTTGTTAGTTGCCCTATATATTGATTTCAGCTTGTTAGTTTCCCTGTATTGATTTCAGTTTGTTAGTTGCCCTGTATTGGTTTCAGTTTGTTAGTTACCCTCTGTTGGTTTCAGTTTGTTCTTGAAGAAATCCTGCATGCGAATGTGTCACTTCTGAACGACTGGCTCGACTACCGCGCCCTGCCACACTTCTACACCCAGACGGATGATTGAATACCACTGACTCTTAACCCAAAGGCCAGTGGTTGAGGCTAGGATTGGTCTTTGTACAGTGACAAAGCAGGTAGGGTACCAGTAGTAACAGTGTGTGCTGTCACATTGGACACAATCATATCCAGTTGTAGCTGATTCTGAGAACATCAATGTCTGACAGCAAATGTAAGTGCGTTCACTTAGGCAAGGGGTGTTCTGATGGTGTTTGGTTTTGGCATCAGACATATCTATTTTGTTAGTTTCAGACTTTTTGCACCATTAGTTCTTTCATTTCTTCGATGTTTCTTCTAGGATTCTGCTTGTCACCATTATATTTGTGAATCTCATACATGAAGCCAAGCACTGTAGGTTCAGTCAGACACACATGCCAATTAATGTAGCAACATTTCCTTTGTTGAGTTTTTAGCACAACATTCATCAGACATTAATTAATGGGCTCATAACCGGGTGTTCATACTATTTTATCTCATAAAATGTCAACTGTTGTAGGTCATCCACGCAACATTATGATGACAGGACATCACGTAAGACGGTGACATGCAACGGCACAAACATATGCCTGTGTGACACAGGCTTCAGCTTCACCTTTTGACATGAAAGTGAAGATTGGGCCAGACAACTATGTATTTGGCTGAAAGCTGCAATACTTTCTACCAGTGTCGGTATTGCATGTTGTTCAAATAAACTGATAAATAACATTGAAGTGGTATCAATGATTACACACAAACAGTTTGAGTTTGCAATTGCAAAACGGCACATATTTGCTTAAGCAAATATGTGCCGAGATAACAGCTAATATAGAGATGGTATTCCAGCGGCAAATATTTTGAATGTTGTTTGCTCGTGTTTTCTCAGTAGTCAATGTGAAATCAGCACTAGTTAGTAATGCAACAAACAGCAGATTTCTTCTGTCTTTTGAATGGATTAAACCCATGGCTTCATTCTACTATGCGCAACACAGTTCCCACACCAATCCTGTGTAACGAGAGTAACATTTAAAAATGAACCTCACAGAGGTTGACCCTCTAATATGTGTAATATTTGGTTTCATCAGTTAGTATTGAAATATTGTATCAATGAAATAACTATGTACCTAGTCTTGCTTAACCGACTCTCACTCAGCTGCATATGTTTATAAAGTACGTATGCTTTTGATAAGGAAACTAAGTTATGAAATATTTGTACACAAAATAAAAAGTAGGAAAAACTGTTCAAAATATTTGATCTTACCAATGGGACACAGTCACCTAACACCATCCACCCTTTTGAGGGACGCTAAGAACGCAAATGGGAGCAGGGGTTCTGAATCATCCAGTAGCACCAGCCGGCCACTCAATTAAAAGATGAGTTAGCATTTGGATGTGCCAGTGGTACTGTAGGCTGGTGTTGTCGTAATCAACCACAGCATCCCCTGGCGCGCAAGAATGATACGACGGACGAGTATAACGTCAGAAGACGGTGGGAGGGTTGAAGGAGGGGGAGGGGTGCTACTAAAAATGCCATAAGTTCAGCTTCTGGTCTATTTCTTCTCGTCGACTAGCTCCACTGGTGACAGACACCTGAAGGGGTTCGGGTGATGGGGATGGCAGGGGGTGTTGATTCTTTTCCTCACGCGTTTCGCCATTCGTCGTAAATTCTGATTACCCGGAGGTCTGTGTTTACTGCCCCACCCCAGCCTCCAGCCAGCAGAGATCTAGTCTCGGTTACCCAGGCTCCGTGAGGTGGCAGCACTTTTAAGCCCCTCACACCCGCCTGGAGAAAGAGTGGGTCTATATTTTCGACCCCCCAGGGCGGCATTACCCCAGATTAGGGTCTGTCTAGACGCTGATTGGCTCTCAGGCCTACTATGAATAAAAAATTCAAATAACGATATACTTTTACAAGATAATTATATAATATGAAAAGTATTCAACATTGAACTTATATTAACACAAAAGTATGTAAAAATTCAAATTTTCAGTTGTTTATAAGAATTACGGCAGGATTAACCAGTATCCGTGAGGTGGCAGCATTGTCTAGCCCCACACGGATAGCATACAAATTAAATAAGGATACCTTTTTATCAAATAATGCTGTATTATAAAAACTATTGAAAATTAAAGTAACGTTAAAAAAAAAAAAATAGAAATACAAATTTGCTGTTGTTTATAAAATATATATATTACGGCAGTATCCGTGATGTGGCAGCATTGTTTAGACCACGCGGATAAACAAACAAATGCCGACTAAGTAACCAGACTGTCTTCTCGGCGCATTCCGTTGCCGACCGACAGTCGGTTAAGCGAGACTATGTCCATCTGACAGCGACTTATGGGGATACGGGCTTGACCCATTCTACGGGAGTGTCCACGTCGTCGTAGACATCGGCGCTTGATCTCTCGGACCACACTGTTGTTGGTGGTCTGTTGACGGAGTCCCACTTTGGACAGCATGTTAGGCCAGAATATCGGACCGATTTTGCTCATGCACCTATAGTTGGAAAGCTTCGACCTTTGTCATGTCTCCTTTTACCACTCGCCAGCCCTCTGCGCCATATAGTAACGTAGACTCCATGTTACTTGTCTTATTATTTGGTTTCGAGCTATTCTGTTTTGATTTCCAAATGGCTCGACGTTTGGCAAAAGCGGAGCGGGCTCTGGCCAACACCGATTTCACAGGGAACCACTCCTAGTTTGAATTCCTCAGGATGACATTGCATTCAAAGTGGTCGTAAATCTTCTCTATCAGCCAAGTAAATTTAGGAAGAACTCCATGGGATGTCTTATCGATGACATTGGCATACCGGGGGTAGTTCCATTCATTCATGGCACTGCTCTATGAGGTTCGACAGTTCGAAAATCTCTTCCCTTCCGGAATCCACTTGTTCTGGTCTCAGCTTGATATCAATAACAGTCTCGATTCTTTCAAGAAGAACACGCCAGAAACCTTACTGTAACTGGACAGGAGTGTGATTTTTCGACAGTTGTCACATGTGTGAAGGTTGTCTTTCGTAATGAGCTGAATGATGAGTCCTTTAGCCCAGTCATTTATGAGTGTCTGAGTCAGAACTCTCGCAGCTTCATTGAGATCTGTATTCAACATCTCGGCATGGGGCTTTACCATTCTACAATAATATACAGTTTTTATATAGCGCTAATTCCCGCATGGCGGATCGATGCGCTGCACAAGAAAAAATACTAAAATTAATGTATATTAATAAATAAAAATTTAAATTATATAAATTAATATAAGCCATACTAACTAACAAACCTTTGTATGTAAATGATATAAATTAATTTAAAATATATTATATTAAACACTGCTCTTAAGATGTATAGCACTAAAACATGGTATGCAAATTATATATATATTAATATAAAATTAAAACCCTTTCCAAAACTCTGTACGTAAACATACATATAAATCTATAAATTAATCTAAAACATAAACATTAATTAAAATATTATTACACTAAAAAGAAATTATAATGCAATGTCCGTCATTTCAAACAATTTTAATTAATTGAAATGTCTAATAAAAAGATGTCTTTAAATACTTTCTAAACATAGGTAATGTCCCGAACGCTCGAATGTTCATAGGTAGTTCATTCCGTTTTGATGGCGTTTTTCACTCCCGCGTTTGCAGGGGACTGATGTCGATGTTGAGGTCATCTGATGCTGTTGGGGAGTCGGCAGGTATGTTTGGCTGGAGTGATTCAGAACTTCACGGAAGTATTTAACCCATGTAACTACTTGTTCGCTCTCGGTTGTAATACTGCTGCCATCTTTGCCTTTCGTGGAGGCAGCGGAAGTCATTGGTGTAATTACCACAGACATGCTCAATTCATCTCTTGCTGCGGCACGCTGAGCTTCTGCAAATGACCTCTTGTTACTCATGGCACTCTTGTTAACTTCCGTGTCTTTGCTGCGCAGCCTTAATGGACCTGTTTTGGAACATTGATCAATGAGGTACCACAATAACTAATCCGACAGAAGGCGCTCTGACGCAACTAGGGTCTGAGTGCCGTCTTTTACGTATTCTTGACGTATGTAAAATGCGGCGCCGTGTTGCGGAAGATTTTGCTGAACGCTTGTTTAAATCATCCTACAATCAGCTGTTGAATTCGCATAACTCCGAAGCCTCACACATAGCAAAATATGGATATAGTCTGATATGTCCGTAAACACGAAGGCATAATATGAACATTAATGTACCTTTACAGCAGATGGAACGTCGACTGGTGGCCCGACGACAGGTTTGCTGGCTTGATGCGGGAAAGGATGTTTAAAATCATCTATAGCTCACCGTATGCATCACACGAGACTGCTACGTCTTCACACATAGTTAAATAATAATATCGTATAATATGTCCGTCAATATGAAAACATAATGTCTACATTAATGTACATTTACAGTCGATGAAACGTCTTGGGACGTTCGATTGAATTCAGTGCCAAAATGGCGTTGTTTTGGCTGTTCTGTCTATTGAACATACGGCATGCTGTTCTGTCTATTGATCACACACACGGCATGCCCACATACAAACTGTCGCTGGCTACGCGCCTTAACGGTCAATAGTTAATTGAGGATGATTAATTTTAAAACAAGCGTTCAGCAAACCATGCAAACAAATCCAGGTTAGTCGCTGCAGCCGCTGATACAAAACTAGGGTCTAGTTGCGTATTAGCGCCTCTAGCGACTAACGTGGATTTGTGGAAGCCCATTGGGGAACAGCATCTTGGCTTTTAGTTGTTTCTTTCTGCGATCTGTTTCCATGTTTCATGTGTTAAGCATTCCTTTTGTTTTTATATCCAAATACTTTGGTAGTTATATCAACATAGATCTTCTTGGTATTATTCCACTTACTGGTGGTTTCGTAATAGGACTTCCATGGTGTGTCACCTAATTGCATTGCAGCGGTTTCTGGGTAATATCGCAGCAAGTATTTTCAGTAGCACCCACCCTCAAGTCTTCCGATGTCGGCCTCGGACGTTCGAACGACAACGTGGATGTGGTTGCGAAATTGTGGAGGCCTCCACGAGAGAAAATTTAACAGCTTCCCCCTCCCCGGGGCTTTATGCAGCATAACATTATTGCCAGTCACACATGTTTTGGTGGAATCCTAGATTCGTCACTTGTCAAGATTTGCGTGTGTACGTGTGTGTGCCGATGGCTGTGGCAGCATGCTATGCGCTAACCAAACATGCAATCAGCGCCGCGGTACCGCTGTACCAACGCGTATTTTCTTAAAGTTTTGACCCATGGTTGTATAGATAATTCGTATTAAAAGTCAGTATAAGCCAAGGATATGAGGTATAACCTGAAATATAGTAATGACGTTAATAATTATTCGCAAACAAAAACGTTTTTGTGATTTTGGGAATATTGTTTTGTGTTTAATAAAGTTTTTAACATAGCCGTCTGATACTTGGACAACCTTCTGGTGGTTTGAGGAAACAACAGGGTCACAATCAAACTTAGACAGCCGTCTGGTGGTCTGAGTGAGCTCCTAGGTCACAATCGAACTTAGACAGCCGTCTGGTGGTCTAGCTGAGTGAACTCCTAGGTCACAATCAAACTTAGACAGCCGTCTGGTGGTCTAGCTGAGTGAACTCCTAGGTCACAATCAAACTTAGACAGCCGTCTGGTGGTCTGAGTGAACTCCTAGGTCACAATCGAACTTAGACAGCCGTCTGGTGGTCTAGCTGAGTGAACTCCTAGGTCACAATCAAACTTAGACAGCCGTCTGGTGGTCTGAGTGAACTCCTAGGTCACAATCAAACTTAGACAGCCGTCTGGTGGTCTAGCTGAGTGAACTCCTAGGTCACAATCGAACTTAGACAGCCGTCTGGTGGTCTAGCTGAGTGAACTCCTAGGTCACAATCAAATGTAGACAGCCGTCTGGTGGTCTGAGAGAACTCATAGGTCAAAATCAAACTTAAAGTATGTACGCGCGTAACTTTAGTCAAACGTTGCCAACAATGTAGATCCCGGTAGAGGCTACGTGAACGACACCCAAGGAGTGGTTCGCCATTGGTCAAACATTCCCGCATAAAATTGTCATGCTATCTACTTGACCCTGGTTTTTTTACAAAGAAATCCACTTGGAGCTAGAGTTTCATCAAAATGCACGACAGAATGTGCGTACCTGAATCAATTAGTTGATGGCCTGGCGGGTCCCATTATATAAAGGATAAGTCACGTCTATGAATGCAGTCAGCGAGTGAGTAATCTCGCCTGTTGCGATGTTGGCGCGCTGTACTCAGCAAGTGGGCGAACTATTTGCGTGATCTCGTATCGCCACAGTTTAATTCGGTTCAATTGGATGACACATAGTAACAGCTGTTTCCCTGAACCAGGTGCGTGGGAAACGACGTCCATAGAGAAAAGATATTGCACATGGACGTCGTATGTTATCAACGAAATGCTTAAACATAATGACATGTAGATAATTAATCAAGCAAGTTTATATTTATATATATATATATATATATATATATATATATATATATATATATATATATATATATAACATAATTATATATACATAAAATATATATGGATAATATATATATATTACATATATAATATATATATATATATCATATATATGTGTATGTATGTATATATATATATTATGTATATATGTATATACATTGTGTGTATTATATATATATATACCGTATATTATATATATGTATGTATGTATATATTATATATATATACATATATATATATATAGAGAGAGAGAGAGACGGAGAGAGAGAGAGAGAGAGAGAGAGAGAGAGAGAGAGACATGTACTCGCAGTCGTAGCCACTGCGAGTGTACAGTGTCGGTATCACAGAGCGTAGAGTTAAGTTGCGAGAAATGTTGAATTTTAACAGTGTCTTGTTTGGATACCATTTACTCCGGTTAAAGCGACATTAAACTTCAGTATTTCACAAACCTTTATTATGGTATTACCAAGTACAGATCTTGCGAGGTTGGACTAGAGGTTAGACTGTATTACATATACGAATTCCGCGGTGTAAATTAAATTACACAAATTATCAGATAGTACGCTTACATCGGTGACCTTTGTGACACCACGCACGCCGCCCAAATGCGACACTTAATATGGGCGCAAGCACTGTTTGTCGTCGTTGAAATAATCGAAACTAGAAATTGACAATTGTTACGCGGGTTATGTCGCACATTTGCATGCCCCGTACGTCGAAGACGGGGTTAATGTGTACACGGCCGCGTACTATATCTACGAAATATGGAATTTATGTTGGCTCTAGTATTTAACGGAACTTATCAGTTATCTGTTGAAGGTTGTTTCACAACATGACAAGCAACTCCACAAAGTAACCGTTCAGACATGCGGGCGTGCGTGCGTGCGTGCGTGCGTGCGTACCTGTGTGTGTTAATGATCTTTCTTGTTGGCAAAAAGGAAAAGCAAGACGGAGGTCACTCGCGTAATTTTGATGTTAAAAAGACCAGAACATATCGAACTGACTCAAATTATTACACACGACTAACTATATTTGTTTGCTGGCAACGAATGGGGTCTTCACTTATCCAACCTCGTACATACTACGTCACTACAGAAAGAAACAACTCCATTAGCATGCTGACAGATCTATCTACAACACGTTAGTTGGTGTGCGAAGACAACTGCGGTGTTCAATTACTACATGAAACACATTATTCATTGTAATTCAAGGTACAAATGAGTAGTTTTCGTGCAGTTCTGAACATTTACAATACGAGTATTGATCAGTAGGTTTCAGCGCACAATTCATAGTAAAAAGTGTTGAAGTTAGACTTGCCTTAACGAGATGATTGACTCGTATCATAGAGTGTCTAATCACCTATGGCCACGCCACATTTGATTGGGTCCAAGTCTTTGGCTTTTCTTTTCAGGAGAGCGTGGAAGCCATCACGCTATGGCGACCTAAAAGCTAGGAGCATGTCATCCTCTATTGTTTACGCTAACAGAAGCACTCGCCACTTTACCATTAATAATGTTATAGTCTTGAACTTGTCATTTTGAGAGGATGTCGTCAACTCCTCGTAAACACAATTCATGTCATCTGTATCGAGTGCGCCCATCTTCTCTCCCTCCATCTTCTCTCTCTCTCTCTCTCTCTCTCTCTCTCTCTCTCTCTCTCTCCATATTCTCTACCTCCATCTTCTCTCTATATATCTTCTCTCTCTCTCCATCTTCTCTCTCTATCATCTCTCTCTATCTTCTCTCTCTATCTTTTCTCCCTCCATCTTCTCTCTCTCCATCTTCTCTCCCTACATCTTCTCTCTCCATCGTCTCTCCATCCATCTTCTCTCTCTCTCTATCTTCTCGCTCTGTATCTTCTCTCTCTCTATCTTCACTCTCCATCTTCTCTCCCTCCATCTTCACTCTCTCTCTCCATCTTCTCTTCCTCCATTTTCTCTCTCTCTCTCTCCATCTTTTCTCTATCTCTCTCCATCTTCTCTCAATCCTTACACTTCTCTTCATGCCCCTCCTGATGAGCTGAGTACCAGGCCTTCATGGCACATGTGACAGTCGTATAGATGGGGGTTGGACCCCATATAAACGATGACTTCATATGCTGGCATTGCTAATCATTTCAAAACACCTGGCATATTGCCCCTCTTGACTTAGGCCAGCTTCGATTACCCAGGCTCCGTGAGGTGGCAGAACGTTGTAGCCCCTCAAATCCGCCTGGTAATTTTTTGCTGTGCCGATGTTGCCACCAGGGCGGCCTTATGCCAGAATAGGGTAGATACACTGATTGGCTGTGCGGCCAACTATGAAATAAAACTAAAATAAAGATACTCTTTTATAAGGTAATACTATCAAAAGTAATCAACATTAACTTATATTAACACAAAAATAAACAGGAATACAAATTTGCAGTTGTTTATGAAGCAGGAAATACGGCAGGATTGCTATCGAGTACCCAGACTCTACGCGTTGGCAGCACTGTTTAGTCCCTCACACGGATAACGTTCAAAAGCCGGCTAGGTGACCAGACTGCGTTCTCGGCGGAGTTAGTAGCCGAGCGAGAGTCGGTTAAGCGAGACTAAATCTAGGCCTAGTGTATGTGCCAGCACAGTTTGTCGTGTTCAAGTCAAAGAAAACTTATTACTTTACTTGACAATATTTATTTCATTTGTAATTAAGGCAGACAAATACGTGTCAGTTCTGTGTTCTTGCCCGCATGCTAAAACAGGTATAGACACCAACATCATGCTTCTTGCATGGTACAAATGGCGACCATTTATTTTTTTGGTCAGTGGTTCATTGTCGGGCATTATTGGAAATGGTTCCATTGAATTCCTGATATAGCAAACCACTGTTATGGACCTAAATTGTGTCTTTAGACAAATCAACACTGATATGGTCGATTTTGGCTATTTATTTGTGAAAGTGGTGGCTGCTTTGAATTTATTGTAACGTGAACATAGTCAAACATCATTGGAAATGGTTCCCTTGAATGCCTCGTATGTTAAAGCATGTGTATAGTTCCTGGCGTGCTCTATTGGTTCCCACGAGTTGCTCACAGATGGCGGGTTGCCATCCCACTTATTTGAGTTGACGGACCCATGACCTATGTGATTCAGCAATAAAACTCACATTTCCGTGCTGGATACCGAACAATGGACGGCAGATCGACTACATTGGAGCAGTCTACGTTTAATAGTGATGTTTTACAAGAAAGAGAATGCTTGGGGGGGGGGGGCATTCACAAAATGTGTGATACAAAATATACTAACGCAGCAGGTTTACATTTTCAATTGATTGTATATTTTATAATATGCACTTACTTATTGACTCACCCGTTAATTAATTCACTCACTAACCCACCCACCCAACTTATTGACAAACACCCATTAATTAATTCACTTACTAACCCACCCACCCACCCACACACCTAAGCACAGGTTCACTCAATCAACCGGACAGTCAGTCACCCAATCACCTAGTCATTCCTGATCTATTTTCCTGAAACTCCCCAAGAAGTTGATTAACAAAGTGACGTCATGCTCAGTTGGCCGACTAACAACCGACGGGCCTGTGTTTGACGCCTACGAATGCCGAGCCGAGAGGGATCACGTGACCACCTGGGCAGATTCAATTAAGAAGCCGAGCAATTACCTACCGGAGGTCATTGCAACGCGACTAGCCTGAGCATGACCTGATCAGGTGCCCACGGGCGTAGCAATTATCCACTGCTGTTGTCTGTAGTCCTGAAGGAATTGTGGAATTGTACGATCACACGACGCATGTAAAGGATAAGGATTATTGGCGAAACATCGGCATTCAAATGAGGTTTGAATACTGGACATCTCCAAGGATAGATGATAACCGAGTGTATTTGCTCACTTAGCGTTTGCACAAAGGACTTTTGTTAATCCAGGATGTGCCGGGGAACATTGACCTAAAGACTTGGTGTCCATAAATAGGAGACAAGCTCGTATTTCATTCACACATTTGATCACTGCATGTTTTCTGGAGATATATCGTCAAAGGGAAGTCATGCGTTTTATAATTGACGATTCAATTTAGATCGTATTTTGTTTTTGAATGTTGGAACACGAATTTACAATTGAATGCCTCAAAAACATATTGTTGCCTTGAGTACGACAGTTATACAGACTGATATGTTGATTCAGTTCTTTAATTCAGACACAAATACACACAGTGATGCGTCAGTCCGTGAATACATACAGAGGTAACAGCAAACAGTTAAGTGACCTTTACTTGTAGAACAATATTAGATACAATTTTTAAACATTCACTGATAAAGCATGGGATCCGAAAAAGTGAAAGTTTCCTAAGCAATCATGAATATAAAAATCGCCACAGTCGCAATATTGTATTAGTGATTACACAGACCATAAGCGAGCTACAATGGTCGCCATAATTATAACCAGTAGCGTATTGCGGGAGGCGTTGAGTCGTAGCCCCTCTTTGGCATTAGAAACATATTTTTAATAATGTATTGTGCCACAACATGGCAAACCAATCACCCTTTTACATGCTCGAAAACTTCCCCCCGTCCGACAATCTAGATACGTCACTGTGTATATTACAGTCAAACCTGTCTTGGGTGACCTCTGTCATGAGCGACCGCCTGTCTTGAACGATCGCTTTCCTAGACACGGATCGTCTCTTAATAAAATGTACCTGCCGTGAACGACAACCTGCCAAGCGCGGCCAGCGACCAGCGACCACACACATTGTTCACGCGACCGTTGTGTTCACCTGCTAACAGCGACCGGAACATGTTTCGTCGTCGGTTTTGCGTTCACTAAATACTTGTATCGTCGATGTATCTCAATGGTCGATTTATCTGATTGGTATATCAAAGTGCGTGAGGATGAGGGAGACGACGAGGAGGAGATGCCATCACACCGGCACCGGTGCCGCTCACATTTCAGCAGGCAGCTGAACATCTACGGGCACTGCGCCACTTCGGGTTATGTACAAATCAGCCGCATGTCACTGCTTGAATTTGGCAGGCAAAAAAATTGCTTGAAACTGAACAATGCAGTAAAGCAAACTGCTTTACGCAGACAACTATAGGTGCGTTTTTTTAGAAAGTGGTTATTTTTGTGTGAACTGTGCTCGAAGTGGACATAAATATAAATCTGATAACAACAATGATGATCATAATAAACTATTAACTTGTTTCCCAATGCGTTCGTGCCTTGTTTTATACATAGTCCTAAATACAAAATGTATTAATGATCATTTAGGTTTTTGTTAAACTAATACAATGCCTGCCCGCCCGCCCGCCCGCCCGCCCGCCCGCCCGCCCGCCCGCCCGCCCGCCCGCCCGCCCGCCCGCCCGCCCGCCCGCCCGCCCGCTCGCCCGCCCGCCCGCCCGCCTGCAGGATTGCAGGCATTGATTATACACACATACCTGTACTCATTCATAATTATGCCGACATGATTTTGTGTGCAACCTGTTATAAGCGACCACCTGTCTCGAGCGACCGCTTATGCTGGGCTGGAGGGGGGCGGTCGCCCAAGGCACGTTTTGCTGTATACACGCTATAGGTCAGTGTAATACGTGGACGTGTTGGTCTACTCTACGACTAGTGACCAACATAATCAGTTACAATTGTGCTGATCTGAGCGATGAAGCGGCCAGTAGCAACGTATTAATTTACGTGCATCTTCCCACGCCTGACGCACGACAGGCAAACGTGACGCGTCGACGCAAACGGAAGAGATGATCACTTAAAGAGCGGGATTGCATCTATTCACGTTCGTCAAGCACGCCGTGTCCTCTATAGTAGAGTCGACTATAAATAATGCATATCTATGTCAAATCGTTTCTTCAAAATGAATCTCCCTAATGAAGTGTCTTCCGTTTTCGCGCAGGTTTAGTGAGAGATAAATAAGAAAACCTTTAACGCACGTACGTATTACGTGCTTGCATAAATCGTGCTAAGGGGAATGTTATACCGCGGCGGGCACGAATTGTTATTTTTTACACATTGACGTCAGACTTGGCGATTTACTACTATTAGAGGCCATTTGCTACTATTATTGATTACCGTTTCAGTCACTGTATTGCATTATGCATGCATAAAGTTGACATAACCGTTTCTGATGTATTATTATCTGATATCATACTTACATTTTAGTAGTCATTTGCATCAGAGCGTGGTGAATATTACTGGAATTGACGCTCACGAAAAAATCCATTTGCAAAACATTTGAGGCTCAATAAAAAAACTGCAATTGCAAATGTTTTGAGATTAAGTTAAACCTCAAATTGCACCGTCTTCCGGCTTTCATAAAACCTCCAATTGCACCCGGTTGCGGCTATAGCCCCTCCAGTTGTACAAGCCCTTGAAGATCGTCAAAATATTCAGCCACAGTACCGTCGTGACACCAAATAAAATAAAAATGCAATGTTTAGTAATTAGTTTTGGGAGAGGTGCTAATCCTATCTCCATTGTCCCTCATAAATATGACAGTCCTTGTACCTCACATATTGTGTAACGTGACTACGTCTAGCGGAGTGCATTGTAAACAGAAAGAGTAACGGAAGGGAGGAAAGGATAGAAGGAAGGAAAGGAGAGGAAAATAGAAAGGCCACGATTGAGAGGGAAAGCTTTTATGAAAACAGAACTTACATGAATAGAACGGAGAAAAAAAGCGAGTGATATTGGACAATCATAGTGGCTGTGGCATCTGTTCAACGGGCTGCTGCATTTTATACTCGTCTAGACCGTACAGTGCGGTCTAGATACTGTAGATCGACCTATACTTGCAATAAACTGTAGGAATTATGATAGCTTTTAGTGGCTCAGTGATTAAACATCGTTCTCAGTCAAGAGAACTCGTGTACGAATTCTGTGTTTTCGTGTCGAATATTGGGCAAGTTATTTAAATAATTACATTACTTGCAATGTGGCTGAATCGTTTCCAGATAACTCGAGATGGTGTTTGATTGAACAGGTCTGGCATGGAATAAAGTGTAAAGCGATTTGGACAGTGCTAAGGCTGGTCGACTGCGCTATAGATTAACTTAGTTTTTAAATAGTGGTCATACTCTGTCGCGACAGACAGGCAGACAGACAGACAGACAGACAGACAGACAGACAGACAGACAGACAGACAGACAGACAGACAGACAGACAGACAGACAATGCCTGTTATAGCTGTGTTCTGCGGGCCGAGTTCTGGTATGACATCACCCACGCTTCTTCTTTTGGTTCGTCTGTTACGTTTTGTCGTCGACAGCTGAACCGGCAATAAGAGAGCCTCGCCAGATTACACCGCCTTCAGCAACGGCAGGCCAGTGACCAGGGCTTAGTCTGCTTGCAGTGCGTCTGTCCTTGGTCAACTTCAAATAGAAGATGATCTTTCGCAGACGGTCGAAGACGCCACTTGTTTTGTTCGTTTGTTTTCAACGCATCATCGATGTCTTGTTGCTTCGAAAACAAGCGAACAAAACAAGTGCAGCATCATGGCAAGCGAAGTCTCCCTTCCCCGTGTCTTCTCGGTTTCATTGCCATTCCACCGCTTTAGATGTTTTTCAGATGTTTTTCTGAACAGAAGTTGACGATTGTATGGATTTGTTGATATGTATTTTTCATCCGTTCTTCGACCTTTGCTTTGCCGATTAATCTACTTGTCGTAGAGGAGTGGCGGGTACATGCGTGCACTGGGATTTGTAGTCATGCTTTGTAGGTTAAGGCAACTTGGCAATACAGTTATATATTAAATTACTGATAATACACCAGCACGTACCTATACAGTTCAAATTAACGCTATGAAAAATATATTAGTAGTGTTACTGTTCCGGTCCTGTTAACATAACGGGCTACTTCATGGCTTCGCGTTGATCATACAATTTTAATACAAACTATGCAATTAAAAAAATCGAATCCAATTCTAACACATATCAGAATATACATATTTGGCTTGTACATGTTACAGTTTTTTTGTTTTCAAAAGAAATAATGTGATATCGTACTTGGAATGTCGCACCATTATTTTAAAGTAATGTGCGTAACACATTCGTTGTAAGCTAACCTGTTTCAACTTGCGTGTCGCGCTTCGGAACAATGTTAACTGGTGCTTACTTAGGTGTTGTTCGGCAGTGCAAACAAGATTGTTAGCTGCGTACAGTATAATGAGGCCAAACGGCTGGAGGCCAGCAGTGCATAGTTCTCTCCTATTATCCTCGATATGCGACTCCTTCGCTGGTGCTCCTAGATCAAGCGACGTCTGAGCAGAGCAAGCAATAATTTCGTCATCAGCTAGAATAGCCGGCGGAACTGCCGAACCAATTACTAAAATGGTCAATAATGCTGACGTCGTTGCAGCGATTTGTAGATCACATGTACGCTTATATCTACACACCTTGCATTTGACCATTTCTGAAATTTGCAATAAAATGCAATAAAGGGCATGCTCAGAATATATGTGCTGGAATGTTGGGCGTCGTCATATATAGCGTCATATATATATATATATATATATATATATATATATATATATATATATATATATATATATATATATATATATATATATATATATATACATACATAAATATACATGTGATCTATATATATATATATATATATATATATATATATATATATATATATATATATATATATCTGACATTTACAGATCCAGACAACATCAGTATGTTCATTGAACAGCACATGTAACCGATTTTCACGCAAAGGAACTCACTCTTTTGTCGTTCATTTCTTGACATTTCCTACTCAAACGTTCTTACACACGTCTGGTGAGATTGCACCCAGATGCTTTCCGATCTATTTGCTTAGGCCCGTATTTATTTCGCTGATTAGGTACCTGGATAAACAAAAATTTAGTTATTATGACCTTATTATTATGATATCAAACGTTGCTGAAAATTAGGTTCAAAGATTGAGCAATGCCACTATTGATGTAGCAGTGCTTTGTGATATCTCTAATGCTTGGGGCAGGATGGAACTAAGCTTGTGGGCGTTCCATCGTATGATAATGACAGCTGTGTTCATAACAATAACATGTGCAACCGGCGGTCGAAGGTCTTAGACTGCCCGATCCAGGACATAGTGAATCCCGATACCCTCACGGTATTCTAATTCCGCTGCTCAAGCTAAGTATGTATGCAACATTAAGAACCAAAAACTACTTGTCAACTATACACAGCAGAGAATATTGACAAACGTTGTTCACCTTCATATGATTATTTGAAAGAATTTAATTTGGCTATGTGTTTACTTAATTACACTTTTTTCACTAGGGTGGCTCCTCGATACCACATACTACAGTCTTAGAAGAGTCTCCTCATCTTTCTTTTTGAATTCCATTGTCATACATTATGCCATATTTCCCTTAGGTTTATGTATTTGTAATACCTTTTAATTTTTAACATGGATGTTTTGCATCATGCATAGGTCAACAACTATTCTTCTTCTTCAAAGCAGTTCAGTTAAACAGTTTCGATTGAGATTAAACACTATGTATTCTAGAAAGCGGAGGGGCAGTGGGATCTCTTTGTGAAATTCCGGCATGATATCAATATCAATTTCTGTAAACAAAATTGGCGTTACATATAAATGAATAAACCAAACGATGTAACAAGTTAATTAAATAAATAAATCTATCAACATGTCCTAATCAGTAGCATTTCTAATCTGAACGTAGCGATGACACGATTCTGTGATCCCATTTTAATCAATGTGAGTGTTGACCTGGACTGCTATGTACGAGATTAGGACACCTGCGAATTGTAAATCAACAAGTAGCTGTGTCGTGCTTTAGATCCGGACAGTTTTGAAGCTGACCCTTTGACGCAGCTTGCATCTATAAACACTCGTATTAACACGAACTCATTTACTGACCACGAGCTTTAACATCACGCCCCATGCAATGACCCATGTTACAGTGACACACATAAACGACATGATAATTATTCCAATGGGAAGTGTTGGCCAGCGTGAAGGGTCCTTTTTGCAGATGGTTGTGCCTGTACTAACACTAGCACTTTGTATACACGTGTCACTGGTCAGCCGATCTGTTTTCATATGAAAACAGTCGACCAGTATCCACCAACACATAGAAGCTGCGTGTGGTTTTGCTACATATTTCGCAGAGAATAATCCCACCAACACAAACTCGACCCAAGAGATGCCGGTCACTGACAAAGAATGCTATTCTTTTTCATTAGCTGATTCTGACAGCCAGCCATTGCGGAATCAACTGAACCAACTACAACCTACCATAGAACAGCAAGGTCACCTTCTGAAACTGCAATCTGGAGTTTAGCACATCACTTCCCAAAGAAACTCTGCATTTGTCTGGTTGTCGTAACTGCAACAGAAGGGATTACCTTTCCACGTGCCGAGAACGGCAGTTGTAAATGCGCTTCAAACAGCCACTCTCGATAAAGACCTGCTAAACAAATTCCAGATCAATCTTCGGCACAGCGATCATCAGCACATATCTACAGAACGTTGCAGTTTTACGACGGATAGATCACTTCACAACGGGCGCACTGCACAAAGACTACCAATCCGCTTATATGTGACGTTGCACCGCAAAGAGTAAATAGGGGGGTCGAAGTGGACACCTCATGTTATTTTTGGTTGCCCTGTCGTTTTCAAATTTCAAACCTTCCTTAAAAAATAATCCAGAGGGCAACCCACTGAAATCAGTGTACCTCACTCCGGAAATTGCATTTACACTAAGGCCTATGTGGTCTCTTAATGGCCGCGTTGCATTTATTTCTCTTTCCACATTTTCACAGTAAATGTATAACAACAACCTTAAGTGTAGTATCAACTAATCAGGAATGTAGAGAACTAATATTTATGGCAATATCGTATTGATACGTTTATTTTTAGGAAGCCAGGTACAAAACATTGGACAATATCGGTTCGGTTTCGCAGTTTACATCACACAACAACAGTTATAGTTACCTTAATATGTAATCAATATATTTATGTAATATATCAAAATGATGTACAGTCATTTACCTACTGGATAGTGCAAAGCAATAGTACAATAGTGCTACACTATACGCAATCGCGAGCCAAACATGTACCCCACCCCTAAGTGTTGCGCACTCGTGACGTGATGCAAATCGGAGTGGATTTCATTGATTGTATCATTTTCGCGTTTCTTAGGGTAATAATACACTACTAAAGACAGTCCTGATGCATAACCTACTGCTGGTTTGTTAAAACAATATCAACCCTATTGCAAATCTAACGTGACACCGCTGGTTGCGAAACTGTTTCTCCTTATTGACAGGGTACTACATCTGGGACACTGGTAACTGACGTATCTCTTTGTTGTTTGTAATGCGATACATGACACTATTTACATGGCTGGTAAAGGGGAATTCAGTTTACTAATAACAGGGATTGCCGGTTGAGTATTATACATTCTGCCATGTCTTGTGCACAAGCATGGTACATACATACTACGATTTTAGATATTGCATGCACAATTCTGTGTACATTTTCGTGTATAATAATTACATCAGTTTTTAGACTTACATAGGGATATATATATATATATATATATATATATATATATATATATATATATATATATATATGCATAGACACACGCACACGCACGCGCACGGTCACGCACACGCACACACACACGCACACGCACACGCACACGCACACACACACACACACACACACACACACACACACACACACACCACCACCATCATCATCATCATCATTGTGCAGCCATAGTTTCCCGTGGTTTGGCAAAGGCCTCAGCATGCTGCTTCCACATCTGCCTATCTTGCACTATCCTCTGCCAGATGGTACCCTTTCATCAGTAGTCGTCTAGTTCGTTTAGCCAACGTCTCGCCGGTCTTCCTCTGGGTCTTCTCCTTTTGTAGGGTTTCTAGGTGGTGATACGCAGTGCCCATCGGTGTTCTTGTATCCTGCTGACGTGCCCTGCCCAGTTCCACTTCCGTCTTCTGACTTGTTCAATCACGTCTGTGACGTCTGTCCCAGTATGTGATTTTTAACATACTCCTTCACATCTTTGTTTGTGCGGCTGCTTGCTTCTTCTTTGCTTGGGTGGTGAGTGCCCATGTTTCCGCGCCGTATGTCATTGTTGGAAGTACGCATGAGTTTTAGACTTGTTTCTTCAAGCATGCTCCAATGTTACCCTTGAAGATGTCGCGGTGCTTGGCGAATGCTGTCTATCCGGCCATGATTCTTCTTTGCATCTCCTTGTCTTGGTTTTTGTTTCTGGTGCTGTATCTCTGTCCCAGGTTGATATAGCTTTCAACGTTCATAATCTGAGTGTCGTTGACATATATTTATGTGTCGTTTTCCATCATCAGCTTTCTCGTCGACGTGTTCATCTTCAGACCGTGATTTTTACTTTCATCAGCTAATTCCTGTAGCATTTTTGTTGTAGTTCATGTTATAATACTAACAATAATCACTTCTTTTGCGCCAATATCCTCGAAGATCAAGCTCAGTGGCGCGACAAAACCAAGGGATTAAACAAACTCGTAATCGAAATCAATGCGTGAGTCGTCATTGGATGGATGAAGAAGCTAGGAGGCTAAGGAGGATAGGCAACATTAAAGAGATAGGTTTTTAGTTCTTGTATGTGTTGATCTCTTAGTAGAGCTCTGACGTTGTAGGTCGCTATCATTAGCCTATACTTACCCTTTTTCGGTGGCTCTTTTTGACCCAGAGATTCTTAGCACAACCTGCACGTAGTCGTAGTTGACCAGAGCCGCGCCTCGTTGGTCATGGACTTTCTTTCGGTGCCGCTGGGGACTGGCGGCCATGACTTTGTAGTGCTTGGCATGCTGGTTTTGTTGCCCTACGCTTCCACGCTGACCAGTGTGGTTGGAAGGGGCAGGCGATATAGGGTGAACGAAATTGCCCAAGTTAGTCCAATGTTATCATCTAGCAGTTTTATGCCGTATTTACGTTATATAGCAAAACGTCTTTTCGCATATATATATATATATATATATATATATATATATATATATATATATATATATATATATATATATATGCGCGAAAAAAACTGTTTGCTATATAACGTAGATACGGCATAAAACTGCTAGATGATAACAGCGTACAATACACAAATGGAAAAGGTGATTGTGTACAGACTATATAGGACAAGATAGCGTATTTATAATGATAGATATAATAAGTGTGGGCTAAACGGTTTTTTTCTAGAGCCCCTGAATGCAATATCCCCACTGGTTAATTAATTGAATATGCCCTGAAAACTATTCAGTTCCGCACAAACATATTACTTCCATGATTTTGCAAGATGTTTAGTATAGAGCGTTATGAATACATTAATTGTACAATTGCGAATGTTTACTTATTATTTTTACATATAATAATTAATAATAGACGCCTATAACGTCTCTGTGAAAATAGAAACTTTCACCAAATATAGTTACCCATCCTCAGCTGCGGTCTGTCAACATCGCTCACTGAGCCGATTTGCTGGAAATTGCCGCTAGCGAAACCGGCTTTCTCGGCTTATGTTAATCAAAAGACCAGAATTCTTGAGAAATTAATCAATCTGCGTTTTAATATTGGAAAAGCGGCATCCTTCTGATACAGATTGGCAGAAAAACATTAGCGACACAAAACTGGGTCTCCAAGGCATGTTGTGTAGGTCGCCACTGCCGTTGTTGTTCGCCTAATAATACCAAATATGTAGAGCGCAGTGGCTCAGGGGTAGAGCTTCAGACTATCAACTACGAGAACCCGGGTTCGAATCCTGTGCTGCGGTGTTAATACCTTGGGCAAGTTGTTTCACTCTACATTGATCCAGTTCACTCAGTTGTATAAATGAGTATCTGACTATAGACAGTGGTGGATATGTGTACGAGCAGCCTTCGCGCATTAATTGTAGCATATGGCTGGATGCTTCCCAAAGAAGTCGAAATGGTGTCTAAGTGAACAGGTCTGTCAATGAAGTAAAGTGTAAAGCGCTTTGAACGGTCTTGAGGACTGGATACTGCGCTATATGAGAACTTGCCTTTTTACTTTTTTATATGTGCGATACGAATTATGTACGCAAACTATTGTTTTCATTTAAGTTCACGTGACATGTCATGTGATTACGATGTCCAGCCAACATCTGGTATAGGTACGTCATCACCGTACCAATCGAAATTCGGAGCTGTTTAATTAAGGTATTATCAAAACCTCCAAAGTATACTCCCATGCCGCATAAAAATCAGAATGTCTATTCACATTACATTATCTACTGGATCATGTGCCTATTTACTGTCACTCCATATGAAGTAAATTAACGACTTTAAAAATTATTGAAATTCATTAATCTACACATGCAAACTCTCACACATTCACAAATTCACACATTCACACTTGGAAATTTGGTAACTTTACCGTTGATTCCACGGTTCCCTTAAAACGTTTATATAACCTTTGGACGTCAATTAAATTGAACACTGCATACCTCGCCTCACTTAAACCGCAATCCCCACACTGCCGCACGCACTTTCTACGTACCCAAATTATTAATAATTGCCATGGAAACCCACCAAATAGCCATGTTAGCACTGTATAAACAAGCAACGAGGCATAACGTCGTAGTAAAACATTACAACGACACACCTCGCCGACATCTAACTGCTCGAAAAAAACTTTAGCACGCCTGCCATAATTTATTGATGCTGTTTATGTTCTACATATAATCGCATTATATCGTACTGGCATGGCGCCGGATGCACTTTGACAACAATAACGATGTTGGGTACATTTCAGAAAGATTGCCATTCGCTGCCCCGACGCGCCTGCCTTGCATACAAGCAAGCTCACATACCGCACATTATAGTTTGCAATATAAATCATGCATGTCATTACGATAGAGTTTTACGTTCGAAAGACTTTGCTTACTTTATGGTACAATAACTAAAATAAACGGCAACATTACGTTCGTCCCGTCTCCCGCCAAACGACGTACGGGGACATGGCTTCATTACGACCCAAAGCGATCACGTACGTTATTGGATGTTTTATGAAAAAGGAGACGAAATGTTGGGCTTTCCCGTAGTACCAAATATGTCGGCCATGCTGCGGGGGAAGCCCCAACGAATGCGACTCGAACAAGTGCGATTTATCGGCTTTGTTTACGAACATTTCATGCCTGAGATGTTACATAGCCTTTCTAAAAAGGTTATAAAATGTATTAAATAGTAATATAAATGGCAAATATGCATTGCCAGTTGATAGAAAAGACATTAAATTGTGCTTTGGTGACGAAAAGTCGAAATCGTCAAATGTCACCGTGCAATGTTTATACGGTGTTATCTCGAAATCAAGTTTGCTGACATGTGACTAATTTCGTTAGAACAGGTCACACACACACACAAACAAACACACACACACACACACACACACACACACACACACACACACACACACACACACACGCACGCACGCGCGCCCGCGCGCACACACACACACACACACACACACACGCGCGCACATTATATAGATATGTATATATATATATATATATATATATATATATATATATATCTATATATATATATATATATATATATATATATATATATATACATATATATATATATATATATATATATATATATATATATATATATTGGGAGCCTCCAAATGCATTAGCCGTGAGAGAGAGAGATATATATATATATATATATATATTATATATATATATATGCCGTGTATATATATATATATATATTATATATATAATATATATATATGCCGTGTATGTAGATAGATAGATAGATCGATAGATAGATAGATAGATAGATAGATAGATAGATACTTAGATAGACTGATAGATAGATAGATAGATAGATAGATAGATAGATAGATAGATAGATAGATAGATAGATAGATAGATAGATAGATAGATATATTAGGAGCCTCCATATGCGTTATCCGTGAGATATACTATTAAGCACATTGATACAATGAACTGAAGGTTACAATACTTCGCAGTACATGAGTGAGAGTTCTGTTTACGATACAAGCGGACGCTTTTTGCTTTGCACCTATTACCCTAACCACTTCAGTTTGTCGCACAGCACTGTTAAAACACGATACATGGTACTAGTAACATACGTTCGATTTGTTTATATGTCTACCCACCGACTAATAGATACCATTAGCGTATGTGAAGTACTCTAACGTGGTCACACGATGGTTCACTTTAGCACACAACGACCTGATTATTGACTAAAACACATCTCCATACGTTGTTTTGTGTCAGTCTCGCGGACTAAATCACGCGAGATGTCAACGATAAACCAACAACGGCGGACGAATGTCGACGGAAACCGAATTAGCGTTGTATACTTGTCCTGATTATACGATGTTGCCGATACTAACGAAGTTAATCGACGGTTACATCAAACGCCAGGTGGCCCAGCGGTTTCCCTATTTAGAGGAAACGGCAAATCACCGGTCATGTTTATTGCAAAGAGCAAAACTGATGGCTCGCGTAAACCTGCCGCCGTGCTGGACGGGTTGTAATGGCTGGCGTGCGACAGCAATGAACGTGAATTACTGCCGGGTGGGAGCCCATTTGTGGCATGCTGAATTAGTGAAACGACGCAGAAAATAATTTTACCTACTGTTACGATCGCAAACGGTCATATCTTACTGCCGTGTGTTAGCGGAATAGCTCAGAAAGCTGTGTCCACAACAAACGGCGATATATTTTAAGACAGTGGCCAGACCACGCTACGAAATCGCGATTATGTTAGCACTGGCTTACAGTTACGCGTGGGGTAGCGTCCAAGAACGTTAATTACCACAATTGTAGTACCTTAAACGAAATTACATTGACGTTATATGGACAACTGATCTCCGCTTAATTGTCTCCGAAGAAATGTCCATTTGAAATGTGTAATATATGGCAAACACGTAAGTAAATAACTGAAAATAGTTGTAGCTGTGTTTTAACATCTCCAGTTGACAGGTTGGCGGGTAATGGTACAGATAATGGAATTAACGTAGAAAGGGCGAGCGGACTTTGGCGCCTGAGATGGGATGCAATTATCCACGACTAGTGTATTGGCATACGGATGATGCATTCTTTGGATTATACGTTAAAGGTAGGTCTTGATATTAAAGTCATGACTTCATCACACCTTCGTTTGGCGCCAGTGCAGTCTTCGGAAATTTTTGTTTCACGAAGTCATTACATGGATATCTACCATTTTTGCGGACCAAAACGCCATAGCCGACGGTCGAAACAATAGCTGCCTTGGTCCATGTCGCCATGACCTGTAGAACCGTGGAAGTTGGATATTTCCGGTTCATTCGAGGGGAGGGTTACGGTTCTGATT
The DNA here is from genome assembly GCA_964017155.1 of Oasisia sp. SBJ-2009. Taxonomy (NCBI): domain Eukaryota; kingdom Metazoa; phylum Annelida; class Polychaeta; order Sabellida; family Siboglinidae; genus Oasisia; species Oasisia sp. SBJ-2009. Next base: position 56,501,626 of record OZ024855.1, on the reverse strand, counting down.
CATTGCTCAAGTGTACACTTCGTCTTCGTCTCCGTTCGCTACAGACTTTGAGTCCGGTAACTGTGATTTATCATGTTTGTTGTTGTCACAGACAGTCGCAGGTCGCCAGAGTGTCAGGAGCCTTCTGTTTCATTGTAGTCGACGTCGGCCAAACGATACAATACTATACAATACAGCCGTCGCAATATGGCC
>OZ024855.1:56471434-56496434 GCA_964017155.1 Oasisia sp. SBJ-2009 | reverse complement strand
AGCACGGGTTATATCCCCGGGCCCAGAAATAGCAGGAGTGAGATCCGAACGATCTGACGCACCTACCCAACCCAAGACACCGGGCTCAACTGTATCGAATGTCGCGACAGGCTTGAATGACGTGACTGCTGCGTATACGGGCTCGCTCTCGCTCTCTCTCTTTCTCCCTTTCCCTTCCGCTCCCTTCCCCTCCCTCCTTCCCTCCTTCCCTCCTTCCCGCCTTCCCTCCTTCCCTCCTTCCCTCCTTCCCTCCACCCGCCGTCCGTCCATCCGTCCGTCCGTCCGTCCGTCCGTCCGTCCGTCCGTCCGTCCGTCCGTCCGTCCGTCCGTCCGTCCGTCCGTCCGTCCGTCCGTCCGTCCGTCCGTCCGTCCGTCCGTCCGTCCGTCCGTCCGTCCGTCCGTCCGTCCGTCCGTCCCTCCCTCCCTCCCTCCCTCCCTCCCTCCCTCCCTCCCTCCCTCCCTCCCTCCCTCCCTCCCTCCCTCCCCCCTCCCTCCCTCGCCGCCCGTCCGTCCGTCCGTCCGTCCGTCCGTCAGTCCGTCAGTCCGTCAGTCCGTCAGTCCGTCAGTCCGTCAGTCCGTCAGTCCGTCAGTCCGTCAGTCCGTCAGTCCGTCAGTCCGTCAGTCCGTCAGTCCGTCAGTCCGTCAGTCCGTCAGTCCGTCAGTCCGTCCGTCCGTCCGTCCGTCCGTCCGTCCGTCCGTCCGTCCGTCCGTCCGTCCGTCCGTCCGTCCGTCCGTCCGTCCGTCCGTCCGTCCGTCCGTCCGTCCGTCCGTCCGTCCGTCCGTCCGTCCGTCCGTCCGTCCGTCCGTCCGTCCGTCCGTCCGTCCGTCCGTCCGTCCGTCCGTCCGTCCGTCCGTCCGTCCGTCCGTCCGTCCGTCCGTCCGTCCGTCCGTCCGCCCGCCCGCCCGCCCGCCCGCCCGCCCGCCCGTCCGTCCGTCCGTCCGTCCGTCAGTCCGTCCGCCAGTCCGTCCGCCAGTCCGTCCGCCAGTCCGTCCGCCAGTCCGTCCGCCAGTCCGTCCGCCAGTCCGTCCGCCAGTCCGTCCGCCAGTCCGTCCGCCAGTCCGTCCGCCAGTCCGTCCGCCAGTCCGTCCGCCTGTCCGTCCGCCAGTCCGTCCGCCAGTCCGTCCGCCAGTCCGTCCGTCCGTCCGCCAGTCCGTCCGCCAGTCCGTCCGTCCGCCAGTCCGTCCGTCCGTCCGTCCGTCCGCCAGTCCGCCCGCCCGCCCGCCCGTCCGTCCGTCCGTCCGTCCGTCCGTCCGTCCGTCCGTCCGTCCGTCCGTCCGTCCGTCCGTCCGTCCGTCCGTCCGTCCGTCCGTCCGTCCGTCCGTCCGTCCGTCCGTCCGTCCGTCCGTCCGTCCGTCCGTCCGTCCGTCCGTCCGTCCGTCCGTCCGTCCGTCCGTCCGTCCGTCCGTCCGTCCGCCCGCCCGCCCGCCCGCCCGCCCGCCCGCCCGCCCGCCCGTCCGTCCGTCCGTCCGTCCGTCAGTCAGTCAGCCAGTCAGTCAGTCAGTCCGCCAGTCCGTCCGTCCGTCAGTCCGTCCGTCCGTCCGTCCGTCCGTCCGTCCGTCCGTCCGTCCGTCCGTCCGTCCGTCCGTCCGTCCGTCCGTCCGTCCGTCCGTCCGTCCGTCCGTCCGTCCGTCCGTCCGTCCGTCCGTCCGTCCGTCCGTCCCTCCCTCCCTCCCTCCCTCCCTCCCTCCCTCCCTCCCTCCCTCCCTCCCTCCCTCCCTCCCTCCCTCCCCCCCCTCCCTCGCCGCCCGTCCGTCCGTCCGTCCGTCCGTCCGTCCGTCCGTCCGTCCGTCCGTCCGTCCGTCCGTCCGTCCGTCCGTCAGTCCGTCAGTCCGTCAGTCCGTCAGTCCGTCAGTCCGTCAGTCCGTCAGTCCGTCAGTCCGTCAGTCCGTCAGTCCGTCAGTCCGTCAGTCCGTCAGTCCGTCAGTCCGTCAGTCCGTCAGTCCGTCAGTCCGTCAGTCCGTCAGTCCGTCAGTCCGTCAGTCCGTCAGTCCGTCAGTCCGTCAGTCCGTCAGTCCGTCCGTCCGTCCGTCCGTCCGTCCGTCCGTCCGTCCGTCCGTCCGTCCGTCCGTCCGTCCGTCCGTCCGTCCGTCCGTCCGTCCGTCCGTCCGTCCGTCCGTCCGTCCGTCCGTCCGTCCGTCCGTCCGTCCGTCCGTCCGTCCGTCCGTCCGTCCGTCCGTCCGTCCGTCCGTCCGTCCGTCCGTCCGTCCGTCCGTCCGTCCGTCCGTCCGTCCGTCCGTCCGTCCGTCCGTCCGTCCGTCCGTCCGTCAGTCCGTCCGTCCGTCCGTCCGTCCGCCCGCCCGCCCGCCCGCCCGCCCGCCCGCCCGTCCGTCCCTCCGTCCGTCCGTCCCTCCGTCCGTCCGTCCGTCCGTCCGTCCGCCCGCCCGCCCGCCCGCCCGCCCGCCCGCCCGCCCGTCCGTCCGTCCGTCCGTCCGTCCGTCCGTCCGTCCGTCCGTCCGTCCGCCAGTCCACCAGTCCGTCCGCCAGTCCGTCCGCCAGTCCGTCCGCCAGTCCGTCCGCCAGTCCGTCCGCCAGTCCGTCCGCCAGTCCGTCCGTCCGCCAGTCCGCCCGCCCGCCGGCCCGCCCGCCCGCCCGTCCGTCCGTCCGTCCGCCCGCCCGCCCGCCCGCCCGCCCGTCCGTCCGTCAGTCAGTCAGTCAGTCAGTCAGTCAGTCAGTCAGTCCGCCCGTCCGTCCGTCCGTCCGTCCGTCCGTCCGTCCGTCCGTCCGTCCGTCCGTCCGTCCGTCCGTCCGTCCGTCCGTCCGTCCGTCCGTCCGTCCGTCCGTCCGTCCGTCCGTCCGTCCGTCCGTCCGTCCGTCCGTCCGTCCGTCCGTCCGTCCGTCCGTCCGTCCGTCCGTCCGTCCGTCCGTCCGTCCCTCCCTCCCTCCCTCCCTCCCTCCCTCCCTCCCTCCCTCCCTCCCTCCCTCCCTCCCTCCCTCCCTCCCTCCCTCCCTCCCCCCTCCCTCCCTCGCCGCCCGTCCGTCCGTCCGTCCGTCCGTCCGTCAGTCCGTCAGTCCGTCAGTCCGTCAGTCCGTCCGTCCGTCCGTCCGTCCGTCCGTCCGTCCGTCCGTCCGTCCGTCCGTCCGTCCGTCCGTCCGTCCGTCCGTCCGTCCGTCCGTCCGTCCGTCCGTCCGTCCGTCCGTCCGTCCGTCCGTCCGTCCGTCCGTCCGTCCGTCCGTCCGTCCGTCCGCCCGCCCGCCCGCCCGCCCGCCCGCCCGCCCGCCCGCCCGTCCGTCCGTCCGTCCGTCCGTCAGTCCGTCCGCCAGTCCGTCCGCCAGTCCGTCCGCCAGTCCGTCCGCCAGTCCGTCCGCCAGTCCGTCCGCCAGTCCGTCCGCCAGTCCGTCCGCCAGTCCGTCCGCCAGTCCGTCCGCCAGTCCGTCCGCCAGTCCGTCCGCCTGTCCGTCCGCCAGTCCGTCCGCCAGTCCGTCCGCCAGTCCGTCCGTCCGTCCGCCAGTCCGTCCGCCAGTCCGTCCGTCCGCCAGTCCGTCCGTCCGTCCGTCCGTCCGCCAGTCCGCCCGCCCGCCCGCCCGTCCGTCCGTCCGTCCGTCCGTCCGTCCGTCCGTCCGTCCGTCCGTCCGTCCGTCCGTCCGTCCGTCCGTCCGTCCGTCCGTCCGTCCGTCCGTCCGTCCGTCCGTCCGTCCGTCCGTCCGTCCGTCCGTCCGTCCGTCCGTCCGTCCGTCCGTCCGTCCGTCCGTCCGTCCGTCCGTCCGCCCGCCCGCCCGCCCGCCCGCCCGCCCGCCCGCCCGCCCGCCCGCCCGCCCGCCCGTCCGTCCGTCCGTCCGTCCGTCAGTCAGTCAGCCAGTCAGTCAGTCAGTCCGCCAGTCCGTCCGTCCGTCCGTCCGTCCGTCCGTCCGTCCGTCCGTCCGTCCGTCCGTCCGTCCGTCCGTCCGTCCGTCCGTCCGTCCGTCCGTCCGTCCGTCCGTCCGTCCGTCCGTCCGTCCGTCCGTCCGTCCGTCCGTCCGTCCGTCCGTCCGTCCGTCCCTCCCTCCCTCCCTCCCTCCCTCCCTCCCTCCCTCCCTCCCTCCCTCCCTCCCTCCCTCCCTCCCTCCCTCCCTCCCTCCCCCCCCTCCCTCGCCGCCCGTCCGTCCGTCCGTCCGTCCGTCCGTCCGTCCGTCCGTCCGTCCGTCCGTCCGTCCGTCCGTCCGTCCGTCCGTCCGTCCGTCCGTCAGTCCGTCAGTCCGTCAGTCCGTCAGTCCGTCAGTCCGTCAGTCCGTCAGTCCGTCAGTCCGTCAGTCCGTCAGTCCGTCAGTCCGTCAGTCCGTCAGTCCGTCAGTCCGTCAGTCCGTCAGTCCGTCAGTCCGTCAGTCCGTCAGTCCGTCAGTCCGTCAGTCCGTCAGTCCGTCAGTCCGTCCGTCCGTCCGTCCGTCCGTCCCTCCGTCCGTCCGTCCGTCCGTCCGTCCGTCCGTCCGTCCGTCCGTCCGTCCGTCCGTCCGTCCGTCCGTCCGTCCGTCCGTCCGTCCGTCCGTCCGTCCGTCCGTCCGTCCGTCCGTCCGTCCGTCCGTCCGTCCGTCCGTCCGTCCGTCCGTCCGTCCGTCCGTCCGTCCGTCCGTCCGTCCGTCCGTCCGTCCGTCCGTCCGTCCGTCCGTCCGTCCGTCCGTCCGTCCGTCCGTCCGTCCGTCCGTCCGTCCGTCAGTCCGTCCGTCCGTCCGTCCGCCCGCCCGCCCGCCCGCCCGCCCGCCCGCCCGCCCGTCCGTCCCTCCGTCCGTCCGTCCCTCCGTCCGTCCGTCCGTCCGTCCGCCCGCCCGCCCGCCCGCCCGCCCGCCCGCCCGCCCGTCCGTCCGTCCGTCCGTCCGTCCGTCCGTCCGTCCGCCAGTCCACCAGTCCGTCCGCCAGTCCGTCCGCCAGTCCGTCCGCCAGTCCGTTCGCCAGTCCGTCCGCCAGTCCGTCCGCCAGTCCGTCCGTCCGCCAGTCCGCCCGCCCGCCGGCCCGCCCGCCCGCCCGTCCGTCCGTCCGTCCGCCCGCCCGCCCGCCCGCCCGCCCGTCCGTCCGTCAGTCAGTCAGTCAGTCAGTCAGTCAGTCAGTCCGCCAGTCCGTCCGTCCGTCCGTCCGTCCGTCCGTCCGTCCGTCCGTCCGTCCGTCCGTCCGTCCGTCCGTCCGTCCGTCCGTCCGTCCGTCCGTCCGTCCGTCCGTCCGTCCGTCCGTCCGTCCGTCCGTCCGTCCGTCCGTCCGTCCGTCCGTCCGTCCGTCCGTCCGTCCGTCCGTCCGTCCGTCCGTCCGTCCGTCCGTCCGTCCGTCCGTCCGTCCGTCCGTCCGTCCGTCCGTCCGTCCGTCCGTCCGTCCGTCCGTCCGTCCGTCCGTCCGTCCGTCCGTCCGTCCGTCCGTCCGTCCGTCCGTCCGTCCGTCCGTCCGTCCGTCCGTCCGTCCGCCAGTCAGCCAGTCCGCCAGTCCGCCAGTCCGCCAGTCCGCCAGTCCGCCAGTCCGCCCGCCCGTCCGCCCGCCCGTCCGCCCGTCCGCCCGTCCGCCCGTCCGCCCGCCCGCCCGCCCGCCCGCCCGCCCGCCCGCCCGCCCGCCCGTCCGTCCCTCCGTCCGTCCGTCCCTCCGTCCGTCCGTCCGTCCGTCCGCCCGCCCGCCCGCCCGCCCGCCCGCCCGCCCGCCCGCCCGTCCGTCCGTCCGTCCGTCCGTCCGTCCGTCCGTCCGTCCGTCCGCCAGTCCACCAGTCCGTCCGCCAGTCCGTCCGCCAGTCCGTCCGCCAGTCCGTCCGCCAGTCCGTCCGCCAGTCCGTCCGTCCGCCAGTCCGTCCGTCCGCCAGTCCGCCCGCCCGCCCGCCCGCCCGCCCGCCCGTCCGTCCGTCCGTCCGCCCGCCCGCCCGCCCGCCCGTCCGTCCGTCAGTCAGTCAGTCAGTCAGTCAGTCAGTCCGCCAGTCCGTCCGTCCGTCCGTCCGTCCGTCCGTCCGTCCGTCCGTCCGTCCGTCCGTCCGTCCGTCCGTCCGTCCGTCCGTCCGTCCGTCCGTCCGTCCGTCCGTCCGTCCGTCCGTCCGTCCGTCCGTCCGTCCGTCCGTCCGTCCGTCCGTCCGTCCGTCCGTCCGTCCGTCCGTCCGTCCGTCCGTCCGTCCGTCCGTCCGTCCGTCCGTCCGTCCGTCCGTCCGTCCGTCCGTCCGTCCGTCCGTCCGTCCGTCCGTCCGTCCGTCCGTCCGTCCGTCCGTCCGTCCGTCCGTCCGTCCGTCCGTCCGTCCGTCCGTCCGTCCGTCCGTCCGTCCGTCCGTCCGTCCGTCCGTCCGTCCGTCCGTCCGTCCGTCCGTCCGTCCGTCCGTCCGTCCGTCCGTCCGTCCGTCCGTCCGCCAGTCAGCCAGTCCGCCAGTCCGCCAGTCCGCCAGTCCGCCAGTCCGCCAGTCCGCCCGCCCGTCCGCCCGCCCGTCCGTCCGCCCGTCCGCCCGTCCGCCCGTCCGCCCGCCCGCCCGCCCGCCCGCCCGCCCGCCCGTCCGCCCGTCCGCCCGTCCGTCCGTCCGTCCTGTTTACCGCAAAATTATCACCTTCTTCCCGACCTGCCGCCCAACCGCCCAACGCCCCCTCGTTCTCCAATAAAACAAGTAGGTATAACTGTATTGGTCGGCCAAAGACAGACTGTGTACTCAAACAAGGAACACGAATGACATGGAGCGAGCCAAATGGAGGTCGGCTTAGTGACAGCTTTTGTTTCATATAGCTGAACAACCGTGATCTACTCAAGATAAAAGACGCATTTCCCGACACCCTGTGATATGATCGTTAGTCATTTTGTAATCGAAACCACAATCAGGGAGGGCCGCATGAAACCATACACAACAACGGTTTATTTATAATGTTTCTACCGTAATTGAGAATTCTAGTGTCAGTCAACGACGAATGGTTCTCAGCGCTCCTTGTTTTACATTCCCAGTAAACATAATAATAATACTATAATCCCGTTTCTTAAAATAGCGCTTTTAAAGTAATTAAATGCCAATTAAAGCGCTTCACATTAATATAACGTTTCAAACAGATATAAAATATGAATGTATTAAATAAATAAGATAAAATAAAATAAATAAGGTTAAATAGATAATTAAATTGCTAATAAATTCGTCTAAAAGAAATAAGCTAACATAAATACATAAAACATAAAGAGCGCATTGGCTCAGGATTAGAACTTCGGATTCTCGACTAAGAGAACCCACGTTCGAATCCTGTGCTGCGGTGCTAAAACCTTGAGCAAGTTTTTTCACTCTACATTTCTCCAGTTCACTCAGCTGTATAAATGAGCATCTGGCTATAGACAGTGTTGGATAAGAGCAGTCTTCGCGCATTAATTGCAGCATATGGCTGGATGCTTCCCAGAAACGTTGAGATGGCGTTTGATTGAACTGGTCTGCCAGGGAAATAAAGCGCTTTGAGCAATCCTGAGGATTGGCTACTGCGCTATATATGAACATACCTTTACATTTTATAAATAAAACATTACGGTGTAACAGTAGAGTTTTAAACACAACAATTTCAAACCAATCGATGCTATCAAATATAAACCATTATCATCAAGGCACGTAAATATCAACAAACTGAATTATCATCAATGTAGAACGAATAAATATATTAGTATTATTAGCAGTATTATAAAATGAAACATTTACACCTGCACAGGATAGTAGCCAAGAATCGCTGACACCGAACCTAACACCCGAGCCAGCGTCGCCCACGGCGATAGGTGTAGTTCCTCGTATCAGTGGGCCATATGGTTTCACCTTCACAGAAAGGTGATGAGACGGGAATCGGAGAACGTTTTGTTCCCCTCACAGGTGTGTATCATGTTCAATTAGGTAGGCTGTCCGCCCTCTAAGAGGAATGGTAGGGCATGGCACAGTGCTGTATGTCATCTCGTCGGGGTCGGGTGCACTGGTCAATTTTAAATAGATGCACACACACCGTACGCACACACAAACACGCGCACACGTACACACGCGCACACGCGCACACCAACGAATCACATGGGAACATTGTATTGTATCACAACATGTGAGTGAGTGGAAGACGAGCAGGTTATCCGTCAGAGGTTGTGTAAGTATCTCAAGCAATGCATGTATTGGATAACATTTCCATTTCGTTGCTGTTCGAGGGATCATCGAAACGTCTGCTGTTTGTGCTGATCTAAAGTGCACCAGAAGCAGCGTGACATCCGTATCCCAGCGACGACCAACCCTCTTTTGTATCCCTGGTTGACGACTACACGAATGGAGTATCAGCCTGGTGTCAGCCTCTTCATGGTTTCCTTCAAATTCGCTCCTCGTTGACTTTGAACACGCTCATTCTCCAAGATATCAGACATTTGTTCCACTGCGTTGCAGAATGATTCTACTGTGTGATTACGGGCGTCGATCGGTGGGGGACGGGGGGGGGGGGGGGGACGCGTCCCCCCACTTTTCACGGTGGGGGGACAGCATAGGAATTGTCCAACGTAGTGTCCAACGTGTCCGCTAGGGAACGGTACCAGTAAAGACTAAATTTGTCAGTTGTGTATAACATAAAGTGAGCTGCAGTTACTGTCCACATTAGACAGTCTTTCTAAAGACTAATTGGTATACAGACTGAGTAAATTTAGAGTTCCTGTGATATCATAATATGGCCCCTTGCAAGCGACAAGTGAAGGCAAGGAGGCACTTAGTATGTGACTATTGTCACAGCTTTGTTGATTTTGCTCTATCCGGATGCACAAAGTCATGGGCAGAAACAATGGAGGAAGACTTTACTTTCCAGTGCACAGGATGTTGTAAAGTGGAATGTCTTACAGTAGAGTTAGCTAGGCTAACCGATATTGTGAAGGGGCTGGAGATGAAAATAACCAAAGAGACGGATGGAAGAGGACGGAATGAGCAATGCAGTCACAAGAAGGATGAGGACAGGAGATTGAGAGGAGGGAGGGTGAGTGCAAGGAAAACAATTGGAGAAAGAACAAGAGAAAGCATGGCATGCAGGAAGGTGACAGGGGAGAAAGTGACAGTAGATGAGGGGGGGGGGGACAATGGGACAGGAGAGGAGAGAAGTTCATGTGACCGGAGGAAAGGTGAATGGAAGAAAGGAAGTGAGAGTAAATGTGCCGAAAGGGAAGTCAATAACAGGGATGATGACAGGACGAAAAGACGCAGGGAAAAAAGGAACAACAGAGAAGGCGGGAGGAAGAAAAGTCAACGACCAGCTAGATGCAACACGGAGGAGCTACTCTGAGGCAGTGATTGAGGGGGCATCGAGAACAGAAAGGGTGTTTATGGGCGACTCAATTTTGAGAAAGACAGACAAGACTTTAAACAAAGGCGAAGATGTTGTTGTTTGTCTTCCGGGCTCTCGGATAGAGAATGTGACAGAAAGGGTAGGGAACGTGTTGGGGCATGGCCAGGGAGGATCTATATTAGTACATGTAGGGACGAACAATGCAGACAAGGAGGGGACAACTAGAATAGTGCAAAGATACAGACAGTTGGTAGGGAAGCTGAAGAAGACAAGAGCTGAGCAGATTATTCTCTCAGGAATTTTGCCAGTGATGGGAGGAAGGGGTGTAGCCTATAGAAACTGCAAGAGGATGGCAATCAACGTTCTAGTACGGCAGATGTGCGAAGAAGAAGGAGTTGGATTTGTAGATTTGTGGGGATACTTTGTGGGGAAAGAAGATATGTATATGAGAGATGGCCTCCATCTAAGCGGAAAGGGCGCAGCAGTTTTCTCCGAGAACTTGCTTCGATCTATGGACAGTGGAACAGGTTTCAGTTATTTAAACTAGATTCGCAGGGGGGATTCACAGAGAAGCCAAATACTGGAGGCACAGATAAGGACAGCACAAAGAAAACGGCAAAGAACAGTCTGGAAAACTCTACCACATTTGGTTATAAATGTGTTTGTTTAAATGCAAGGAGCATAGTAAACAAAAGAAATGAACTAAACATTATGGTAGAAGATACTGACCCTCACATAATAGGTATAACTGAATCTTGGGCCACCCCCGACATATCAGATGCCGAATTAGGAATGACAGGATATGTCATGTTTAGGAAAGATAGAATAGGGAGAAGGGGAGGTGGCGTTATTTTATATATTAAAGAATCCATCCAGGCTTACGAAATAAAATTAGAAAAAGAAGCAGAATGTGAAGAAGCTGTCTGGTGTAACATAGTTTCAGGAAACGCAACGTTAACTGTTGGGTTAGTTTATCGAAGTCCAAACATAAACACAGAAGAGAATGAGAAAATACAAAACGCTATAAAGGAAGTCAGTAAACGGGACTGTATAATTATGGGGGATTTTAACCATGGGCGTATACAGTGGAAATCTCTACAGAGTACTGGGAGTGAAGATCAAAAGTTTTTAAATTTAGTACAAGACAGTTTCCTTATTCAATATGTGTTAGAACCAACAAGGGGTGAGAACGTGTTGGACATAGTGTTGAGCTCACAGAAGGAATTTATTGATAATGTCAGGATATGTGAGCCACTGGGATGTAGTGATCACAACCAGATATATTTCATCATCAAAGTAAAAGGAGAACAGAATCGAAAAATACGGTACAGGAAAAATTTTCACAAAGGAAGATATAAGGACATGAGGAAATATTTAGCAAAGATAGACTGGAATAACACACTGGAGAATAAGACAGCAAAAGAATGTTGGAATATCCTAAAGAGTGAAATTGACTGCATTGTCGAAAAATTTGTCCCCTTGAAAAAACAAGGGAAACGGTCAAAAAAGAAACACTTATCAAAAGAAGCCATTAGAAAAATCAAATACAAGCAAATGATGTGGAAGACATATAGACATAATGGAAGTGAAGAAGACTATGCCATTTATAAAGAAGCACTTAACCAAGCTACAGCTGAAATTAGAAATTCAAAGAGAAGCTATGAACAAAAATTAGCTTTTAATATAAAACATGACAGCAAGAGTTTTTATGCGTATGTTCGAAGTAAACAGAAAGTTCAGGATAAGGTCGGACCTCTAGAAGATAGTGATGGAAACATAATAACAGAGGGATTCTTAATGGCAGAAAACCTAAATGAATACTTTAGTTCGGTATTTACCAGGGAAGATATTAGTGCATTACCAGTACCAGAGACTAAATTCGAAGGGAGAGAGTCAGACTATTTAGGACAACTAATTGTAACACCAAAAATGGTAGCTAAGAAAATAAGGGACATGAAGGACAATAAGTCACCTGGAGTGGATGGGATTCCTCCCAAATTACTACTGGAAATTGTAGAACAAATTAGCACACCACTTGCAACAGTGTTCAATTTGGCATTAGAGGAAGGAGTAGTTCCGTTAGAATGGAAAGAAGCAAACATCATACCATTATTTAAAAAAGGATCAAGAAGCAAGTCAGAGAACTATAGACCAGTGAGTTTAACATCGGTGATTGGTAAACTATTAGAAAGACTAATTAAAGAGCACTTGGTTGATTTTCTTGTTAAAAATAACTTGATTAACCCATCTCAACATGGGTTTCTAAAAGCGAGGTCATGCTTAACAAATATCTTATGTTATTTGGAAGATGTCACAAAGTGGGTAAATGAGGGATCACCAGTAGATATAATATACTTAGATTTTAAAAAAGCTTTTGACAAAGTGCCACATCAAAGATTACTACTTAAACTGAAGGCCCATGGCATAGGCAATGTTATGATTAACTGGATAGAAAAATGGCTTATTGATAGAAGACAAAGAGTAGTAGTTGATGGGGAGGTTTCAAACTGGAAATCGGTTTTGAGTGGAGTACCGCAGGGATCAGTATTGGGACCTATTTTGTTCTTAATATATATCAATGATTTGGATGATGATATAACAAGCAAGGTGTTGAAGTTTGCGGATGATACAAAAGTGTTCAGAAAAATAAAAAGTGATACAGATAGACAGCAATTACAAGATGATCTAAATAAGTTGACCGAATGGTCTGAGAAGTGGCAAATGCTGTTTAATTATGGGAAGTGTAAGTGCCTCCACACAGGACATGGGAATGAAGATGCACAATATACAATGGGTGATACTGTACTAAATACTACCATAAAGGAAAAAGACTTAGGTTTAACTATTAGTGCTGATATGAAGGTATCGGAACAGTGTGCAATTGCAGCAGCGAAGGGAAACCAAATTCTTGGATTAATTAGGCGAAATATAGTGTACAAGGAAAAAGAACTAATAATACCACTGTATAAAACAATAGTTAGGCCTCATTTAGAATATTGCATACAGGCATGGAGGCCATATCGCAAGAAGGATATTGATATACTAGAAAGAGTACAAAGAAGAGCAACCAAAATGATACAAAAACTCAGGAATATTAGTTATGAAATGCGTCTAAAAGAATGTGGATTAACAACACTAGAAACCAGGAGACTGGGAGGAGATCAGATAGAAGTTTTTAAAATATTGAATGGGTATGAAAATATTGACAGACATATTTTTTTCTCAGTCAAGGAAGAGAGAAGGACTAGAGGACATGGAGTTACATTAGCAAAGAAGCAATGTAGATTAGATATTAGAAAATTGTCATTTTCACAAAGAACAGTAAATGAATGGAACAGATTATCGGCTGATTGTGTAAGTGCTAGTAGTGTTAATATGTTCAAAAATAAAATTGACATGTACGTAAGAAGGGCGGGGTACATTTAGATAGATAGGTTGGACTCTCGATAAGCCAAAGGGCTTCCTTGTCCACCTGCCATCTTGAGTTGATTCTCTAGGTGGCAATCTTGTTAAATCTTGTTAAATTGTCCCCCCCCCCCCCACTTTTCAGTTCAGCAAAAACAAAATGCGAGGAATATAGCCTGACTCAACACTCCTCTCTCTTAAAAGCCGCTACAGAGGACTAGCTAGACATTAAACTCGCGATATGAAGTTCAGCAAAGTTATTTATCGCAAATTAACAATAGTTTTCAATTAACAACAAGTTTTGAGGCATGTTTTGCGCCATAATCCGTGGTAGTTATTTAACCAAACGTAATATTTTAATGTATTGAACGAAATTTTAGACAACTCTTCACAGTAGTCATCACAGGAGAGTTATCGAACAGCCTGTGGCATTTATACAAAAAATGCTTTGTTATTTCGCTGCACACTGACGATTTTAATTTGTTTGCGTATACGCAGAAAGACCAATCGGAAAGTTTATGACTACCGCAAAAATGTAAGCCGCTGCCGGGCTCTATCAACTTTGCATTTAAATGATGAAATTTGTGTTGCATTTTCACCCCTCGCCTGCTTGATGTTTATCGCCTACGACAGAAGTGGCGGATTCCTGCACTTTGTGTAACATATTCCCATTTGCGTGATGACAAATTTCTTAGCCAAAATATTGGATTGGGAAGTTCTACACAGGCACAGCATGGGCGACGATCAGTGGGGGACGAGGGGGACGCTGACCACCCCACGGCCTGAGGGGGTCAGCATAGGAAATGTCCTAATACCTTTTAATTCATAAAACAAATTAATAGGCATATATATATAGCGAGATTAATCACTCCCCTCTCTTAAAAACCCTACATCGGTCTAGTAGTCAAATTAATAATAAAATAAATTGCTTGTTTGGCAGCAGCCCACAACTTGATCTAAGTCCAGTAGGTATTCATCATGACGGGCTTTGTCATTTTGCACCCTTGTATTGATATATAGCCATCAAGCACATAAGAGATTATTAATTTTTGTTTGCCCTGTCACCCCTTGGATTGCAGCCTTGTAGCCCTGGTGGATATTTATATCGCCTACGGCGGAACCAGAGGATTTATGCACTTTGTGTAATTTGATCTCATTTTAGTGATGACAAATTTCTTTGCCAAACGGTGGGATTGGGAAGTCCTACGCAGGCACCCATATAAGCTCTCCATCTTGTCACTCTATGAATCAGGCAAGCAGTGTTGGGTCCAAAGTCTACCCCCAAATGTTCAATGATTGGGGTAGGCCAAATATATGTTTCCAACATAACTATTTTAAATAGCATAACATAAAGGTTTTTTTAATTTAGAATTAGCACCAGACCAACAATTAATTATGTTTTGTATTGAAAAACAATACTTATGTGTATTTCGGGTCATATATATATATATATATATATATATATATATATATATATATATACTATAATATATATATGATATATTATAATATATATGATATATTATAATATATATATTATATGACATATATATATATATGTATATATATATATAATATATATATATATTATGCATAATATATTATATTATGCATACATATGTGTATATAAATTGGTTCCCCGTCCCCCCACTTTTAAAACTGGATCGACGCCTCTGTGTGTGATAGCTAATTTTCTTCTGGAACAATATGACCACATTTTGGGCACGTTTTATAACAGTCACCTAATCTTCAGATAGCCATGTTTAATACATTTGCAATAAGATGCGCAACAGAGCGTCGTGTGCTAGATGGTCTCCCGCACGCCAAGTAGATGGCTTTGTCGTCCAACATGGTCTCGGTTGTGTTCGCAGCATATACACCGGTTTCTATGCACAGGGCATCCAGCCCCGCGCTTTCCATGAGTTGGCCCATTGCTTTCAGGAAGATGAAGAACACATGCTGTCCTCCCACGAGAAAAATTACATTCTCACATTTAGGATTCGTCCTTACCAGTTCATTGCCTCTGCTGTACAAGGGCTGGTCAATTGTGACGAGGGTGCATGCTTCTGGCCTGTGTCTTTTGAAATGTCCACAAAGCAATTGATCAAAGTAGTGAGTGTGTCGTTGTCATCTGCCAGTGCGTGGAGAATGGGTAGCAATCTTGCTGTTGTCGAAGACGGTCAACGAAAAATGTTGCCTCATTGAGTGTTTGCCATGCAAGAACTGTTGGACTGTTTCCATCATCATGCATTCGTGACACCACCCAGGCCAAATCATTGACCCTTGCCTTCTTCCTTTCAGTATCATTGTTGCAAAACCACTCTTCGTTAATGTTCTTGTCACTGTCTAATAATGGAGACGGTCTCTCGTAATAAAGCATGAATATAGCAGGATAGCATGACCAAGTATTTTGAACCATGAATGTCGTTTGTCAGGCTTGAATACTCTTGGCATCAGGACGGGTTTGCCATTTGAATCGCCTTAACCTCGCTGTGGAGCTTGACCTCTGTGTCATATCATCATGTGCAGTTGAAGGTGTTTTGTCATCTAACATATCATCCGCGCTTTGACGGTATAAATATTGTTATTCTTTGCAAACAGCCGCCACCGCAAACACACCTCATTATACACGAGGTACCGCCCTAAACGAGCGGTTACAGTCTGCAACTCATAAAGTTGTATATCGGTAAGTTGTACCTGTGCGGAATTATGTCCAAGTAGATATCAAATAATAGAAAACAAAATTTTGACTGCTTAAGATGAAGTTGTGACTTTCAAAATGACCTTCATACTCAAAATCGTACATGGAATAAACGCACACCTTTTTTGTTATCATACGGACGAACAAGAAAAGATATTTCGAGATAATCATATTTGTGTGTCGCATTATCCTATGTATCTCTTTGTACGTCCAAAGTTTAACACCTTATATATCGGCTAATTCTTGTCCTAATTGCAAAAGCATTACTGTTATGTAATCGATCTACCCAAATATATTTCAATTCATGAAGAAAAGAAAAACTGACACTTTGACCCCAGTTGACTTCGTGACCTTCAAAATGTTTCTTGTTATAAGCTAATATAATGATTTATGGATGTAGACTGATTACTTAAATATCCAGGACAGCGATTTGTCAGCGTGAGCAAATGGCTTAGTACCTATGGCAATTGTTCATGCACGCGGACCACGCGCGTATATATCCACGCTAGGGATGTGTGGGCTTACCTAAGACATTGCTTGACACACATTCACCGACTAAATATACACTTTATATCACAAATGTCGCCAGCTCTTTGGATGACCCCTAAAATCATACAATCGAAATGGCGCCGTCACTATCTGGAATGTGTTTGGCGTAAATCGCGTTCATCCTTGGACAGGTCACGCTAATCACGACAATGCCATCAACTCCTAAAAGCATGTCTTGACGTATTATTAGACCAATAACAGACATCATCAATGCAACGCTCTCTGTGCACCGGCTTATGTCCTGATGATTTTAATTGCGCGCATGTAAACCCAGTTCTTAAGAAGACATTTCTGCCCAAAGATGACCTAAATAACTACATACCAATTTCCAACCTGACCTTTATTTCGACGTCGGGTACCGACGTCGCAACAACGTCGAAAACATGTTGGATTTGAAAATTGGAACGACGCCAGGAGTCAACGTTGTTTCGATTAAACAACCTAATGATACATATTGATAAAAAATACTATTTCTATCATATTCTTATTGCTTTCTATAATAGTTGTCAATGGGTATTACACATGTTACCATTACGTACCTATAAAACACTCACGAAATATGACATCATATATAGTTGGTTATCACCTATTATCACTATAAAACATTTTTAGAAATGTTATTACGTGTAAACATATTGTGAAATATTTTGTCGTATATATTTGGAATTGAAAAATGTATCATTTTGTAAAAAACAAATGACAAATGTTTACGGGTAACTTACGTGAACAATAGTATTGTATCGTTTATTTTAGTGTATTTTAATTTTGTATAGGCTATTATTCAGATCAGAAACAATTACATTAACTGTGCAATTAAATAACACCTGTCATATGTCAGCATACGCATCGAATTTATCCAGTACGTCATCGTATGAATAGCATTGCTTTATTTTTGGAACAGATACAATAAAACACTTCCGACACCGCCACACAAGCCGGAACTCTTTCTTTACTAGTTGCGAACCTTCCGTCTACCATCTCCAGTCCTGTGTAAGGTGCATATTCCAGGCTAAGGTGACCCCTGTCTCTGTTCCAATCTGGTTTTTCAAGACACTCGCTGAAACATAATATTCACCACATTATATATTTATGTACGCTTGACTACTACACTCTTTAATTGGTATTATTATTTCCGTTCTCTGGTGCCTTTTCAGGACACATTACTTGCTTAAAATACGCGTCACACTCAATCACTTGAATTAAATAATGTTGTACACGATTGCTGTGCCTTTTGAAGGCACTGTAGAGCTAAACTTATTAGGACTTACGAATTTATTATTTGTATTCCAAGTAGTTTGGGTTCATAAAATAACATAATTATTTACTAAACATTTGTCAACTCAGCTTAGCATATTTCACAGGCAAATATGGCTGTGGCTATGCGTAAGTTGATAGTTGCATGTGGATTGTTACGTCGTAAGTGCGCTAATATTTTATATCACATATATGGCTGGGATCACATGAACTGATAAATTATATGATAAACTCTATGAGGTATCACATTTAGACAACAAATATTTATAGTCATGAAGGCTAAATCGCCGAGGCGACGGATTCTATACAAACCACGTGGGTCCTGTGAAATGTTGCAATGAGTACCTAGTCGGTCCACGAAAATGTCCCATGGCGATGCTATTTATTCGATAAATAGTATAGTACTTGCCCCAAAGTATTTCATGAAAGATAGGCTATATAAACGATATCAACTGACTACGTTCGCTGTACTAAGTAAATTTGGTTACACTTGAGAATTAATGAAGCAACTCTCACGCTACTCGTATCTGTTCAGATAAACTCGCTTATAACACGCAAACTATTTGATGACCCGGAATGTATTTCAGTTATGTTTGTCTCATATACATGACCAAACAACACAGTTAACCTAATAAAACGGATAGTGACACTTACTTGCAGATATTTATCGATTATTTGGCAGCTCTTCGTGTTTTGACTTCGTTCGTTTACACTTTCAACGTCGTTGGATGTGACGTCGCTCACATGGTATGCTGGCATTGCATAAGCCAAATTACTTTTAGACAGTCTCCCGCACTAAAAAGGCTTGTAAATTATGTTCCTTTATTTCAGTGTATTTTAGAAATGTGTCGTGACGACGTCAACGTTCGACGTCCCTGCGACGTCGATAATCCGACATTGTAAATACGTTGTATGTACGTTGTCCAATGTCGCAACCTATATGCAACACATAATCGACATCGTTCCGACCTAGTGTGTCCGCTGCGTAGTGACATTAGCTTTAACATTGATAATGGATAGTTACTGCACTAACCCGGCTTGATCTATCTGCCGCATTTGACACCATTGCCCACGACATACTCATTTATCTCATTTATCAACTTGGTACGGCATGTGCGTCTACAGTCACACCTTGTACTTGACGCTCCCTAAATCAGCTCATGGATCGTCTCCAAGACGTCTCCCTTTGGATAAAAAACAATAAATTAAAGCTGAATGCAGATAAGACCGAATTTCGCATCATTGGTACACCCACGCAGCGTAGAAAACTTGATGGTGTTTTCCCGATACATATTTGAGTCAGAGTACCACACCAGCCGCATCAGTGTTACATCTCGGAGTAACGTTTGATGAAAACTTCAATTTCAAACAACGTCTATCGATAACATGTCGCTGCTCTTGTTACCATATCCACCATCTTCGCCTTATTCGCCGGTATAGCTCACTTTCAGTAGCCAAACAATTGCAACAGCTCTGATAAGCAGCATACTTGACTGCAATTACATCCTTTACAACACTACAAATAAGGAAGTAGCAAACCTTCAGGACTCCAACATGGCTTGGCAAGTGTAATCACACGTTCTGCTAGTTTTTCTCGCTCAACGCCGCTTCTAAAATCATTGCATTGGCTCTATGTAGAGCGCAGTGGCTCAGGGGTAGACCTCCGGACTCTCGACTAAGAGAACCCGGGTTCGAATCCTGTGCTGCGGTGTTAAAACCTTGGGCAAGTTTTTTCACTCTACATTGCTCCAGTTCACTCAGCTGTATAAATGAGTACCTGGCAATAGACAGTGGTGGATATGTGTACGCGCAGCCTTTCGCACATAAATTGTAGCATGTGGCTGGATGCTTCCCAGAGAAGTTGAGATGGTATTTGATTGAACAGGTCTGCCGGGGAAGTAATGTGTAAAAGCGCTTTGAGCAGTCCTATGGACTGGATACTGCGCTATATAAAAACTTACCTTTTTTTATGTGCACTATCGCATTGTTTTCAAGAGTTGTACAATAGCTATCAAGCACTCTCATCAACGCAACCAGCATATCTGAATTATATGCTTGATCCAGTAACTAATTTCAGATAGCTACGATCAATCAGTAGTGTCCCTGTTTACATTCTGCGGGTAAAAACGAAAGCTGGAACCCGAGCTTTCTCTGTTGCCGCCCCAACTCTGTGGAATTCACTTCCTGCCAGTGTTAAATTACAAGGAAATATAGTTTAATTCCGCCGGCGTCTAAAAATCTATCTCTTTAAAGCTGCATATCCTCTTTAGATTACTACCAACTTCATCCATCCGTCGACGACTCGCGCATTATTATACGATTACGAGTTTGCTTAATCCCTTGGTTTTGTCGCGCCACTGAGCTCGATCTTCGAGGATATCGGCGTAAAGGAAGTCATCATCATTAGTATTATTATTAGTATGGACCACTTTTCTATATCCAGGCATGTGAAGCACTAATGAGGACGATTCAATAATATTCAGGCCAGTGATTTGTGAGCGTGGATCACTGCGGACCAGTCACATATCTCCGTGATATGTATACTCATTTCAAAATCCTTGATTTCTGGTCTGCCGTGTTGTTAAACCACATTCTTTTCGGCGTAACCGCATTTCGCAACTAGTTTCTTGCTCAGTTCTGAACTAATTTCAGTCGTTGACCCCTGTACTCTTTCATGTGTATCTACATCGTTCTTCCGATATCTGACCACTACGGATGTCTGCATTATTCTAAATTGAGAATAACTGTTATTTCACACTAAGGTCTAACTGTTGATTCCATCTACACTTACCATATACACGGGCGGCCGCAGATAATTTTCCAGAGGATGCGTGTTACTCCTAAAAAAAAATCTTTGGCAGTACATGGAGCAGACTCATTGTTGGACATAGTATTCTAATAGAAAGCCAACACATGGGTCAACGGAGTACGGGTGATATATCGTAGAATTAGTTGTGGTCGGTTACCTTCTTGTTTCCGCGTATGTTTCACTCTAGGATAACTTGGCGCACCTCACTGCACGCTCCCTGACTCACGCAACGAGCCGTTGGTTGTCTCCCGCTAGTCGACGGGCAGACTCGCGGGTGGTCGCGTCCTGATTGATACGACTTCAATCAGTGCACCATTAGAGACGAGATTTAACACGATTCCAACCCAGAACTTAACCTAGACTAGAAGGCAGGTGGACGAGGAAGCTCCTTGGTTTATCGAAAACCCGACAGTTGTTATGTGTTTTATTTTTAAAACATAGTCAATGTTTTCCCTCTGACATTTTCTCTTCTTATCTCCCGTCAAGTTCCCCTCCTGCTTTCCTCTGTATGATCACCTTTCTCCCGTCACTTCCAACTCACCATTTTCCCTTCAGCCACCGTCTCTCCCCTCAGTTTCATGTTTTCAGTCTTCGTGTCGTTACGATTCTCGTTCAACGTTACTCCCAATTCCTTCCTTGTCGTTGCCCTCAACTCCACCTGTCTCTTGACTGATGCTTATCTCCATCCCCTTCATGATCTCTGTCAATCTAACTATCTACTTCCGCAGACACGCCACCTTCCAAGTCACACCCCATGCACTGGAAGGTGAATCCCACTTCCTGTTTACAGCTTGCAAAGGCGATATCCATCCAATTGTGACAGTCACCACACACCATATGCCGTATTTGCCGCTTGCATTGCACCATATTAGAACTTAATAATAATGATAATAATCTAATTAACTACTGATTAATTAGCTAGGCAGGGATCTGGCAGACATTTGGCGCATTCAGCATGGAAGAGTGATTACCCCTTGGGCGGTATTTCGCGTTGGTGCGGTATTACACCTATTCTCGTCGTTCACGAATGACGTCTGTCTTTATTCTGCGAAGCGAAAACCGATGCACAAACAGGCGATTAGACACAGTACCAGATTTGCCGACCATTTGAGGCGTTGCTATGACATCAATCACCATCACCGTGTATGCACTATCACCGTAGTATTCGTTTAACGCGTGGCGCGTCTTTATGCTCACGAGCCGACAGCGCAAGCCTGCATTCGTCCTACAGTTTCGTCGTTGTGCAGTCTCAGGTGCGTAATAACGTCACCCTCATTATCGCCTATCGATCATAATGGCGTCCATGCAATATGATGCCGCGTGATCAATTTTCGCAGTTCGCGCGCCTTCTGAATGCGTGAGGTTTCAGCGGCGTGAAGTTTCGCTGGCGAGAGGGTATCCACAAAGAGAATTGAGGACGATACATTGGTCTAATAAAGCCGAGCCAATCACCTATGCACGGACGCCATTGCATGCAATCTCTTCAACACGACGTCGGTTACATATCGCTTTACCGCGGACAATCGACAATGCCGGTGTCCTGTGGCGTCAGACTTTACCAGTAGTGATATTGTTATCACATCCAGGGCCAGTCCTACAAGCGCGCCAATTATTTCATGTTCCACTTATTCTAAAAACATGTCTTTCATTTCCTGTTCAACTGGCTATATGATACCGTCTACATAATCACACAATTTTGGAAAAACAGTCGTCGCATCCGTGAGTCGCGTTTCGAACTAAACGAGCAGAGCACGGAATGGCATACGTAGAAATCGAGCACGAATACATTTTTGTATGGATTACTGACAACAAGAGTGCTATAAAGCACATTTCGTCGGGTACATCCTTGTATCTTTGGGCAATACTTTAAGTAGCACACATCCAATATAGCAATGTCTATAAACTATTTACATAAGATATCCTGTTATATTATTGGAATTTCGCAATGGCTTTAAAAGCATTAAGTTCATAGTACCATCAACGATCTGATATTGTGATCTGTCCAAAAGGAAATCCAAAATGGTTCCCCCGATGTCAAGCTTTTGATAATTTAGCTAATTGGAATTTCACAGCGATTCTAAATGTTTTGTATTGTTGGCAGCATGATATATCGATGACTGTAAAAATATTTGGAACATTTGCGCTTGCATAAATCCAAAATGGTGTTTTACTCATTTAGTCTATCCAAATGTAGTTGCATTTTTTGAGTTATGTTAAATTCCAATACACCTCAGAGTGCGTGCTACGAGTGTAAAACTTAGGCTTGGACATTTGTTGTTAATTGGATAAATCCAATGTGTGACCTGTGTCACGCCACGTGTGACCGGTGTGCACCGCCCGTGTGACTTGTGTGCACGCCACATGTGACCTGTGTGCACGGCACGTGTGACCTGTGTGCATGCCACGTGTGACCTGGGTGCACGCTACGTGCGACCTGTGTGCACGCCACGTGCGACCTGTGTGCACGCCATGTGCGACCTGTGTGCACGCCACGTGTCACCTGTGTCCACATATTCATAATCCACACGCGCTTCCGCTATGCATGAAACATAAATAAATCAAAACAATGTGGGCGCCGTCCCTGTCCCTGTCCCTGTCCCTGTCCCTCTGCCTCTGCCTCTGCCTCTGCCTCTGCCTCTGCCTCTGCCTCTGCCTCTGCCTCTGCCTCTGCCTCTGCCTCTGCCTCTGCCTCTGCCTCTGCCTCTGCCTCTGCCTCTGCCTCTGCCTCTGCCTCTGCCTCTGCCTCTGCCTCTGCCTCTGCCTCTGCCTCTGCCTCTGCCTCTGCCTCTGCCTCTGCCTCTGCCTCTGCCTCTGCCTCTGCCTCTGCCTCTGCCTCTGCCTCTGCCTCTGCCTCTGCCTCTGCCTCTGCCTCTGCCTCTGCCTCTGCCTCTGCCTCTGCCTCTGCCTCTGCCTCTGCCTCTGCCTCTGCCTCTGCCTCTGCCTCTGCCTCTGCCTCTGCCTCTGCCTCTGCCTCTGCCTCTGCCTCTGCCTCTGCCTCTGCCTCTGCCTCTGCCTCTGCCTCTGCCTCTGCCTCTGCCTCTGCCTCTGCCTCTGCCTCTGCCTCTGCCTCTGCCTCTGCCTCTGCCTCTGCCTCTGCCTCTGCCTCTGCCTCTGCCTCTGCCTCTGCCTCTGCCTCTGCCTCTGCCTCTGCCTCTGCCTCTGCCTCTGCCTCTGCCTCTGCCTCTGCCTCTGCCTCTGCCTCTGCCTCTGCCTCTGCCTCTGCCTCTGCCTCTGCCTCTGCCTCTGCCTCTGCCTCTGCCTCTGCCTCTGCCTCTGCCTCTGCCTCTGCCTCTGCCTCTGCCTCTGCCTCTGCCTCTGCCTCTGCCTCTGCCTCTGCCTCTGCCTCTGCCTCTGCCTCTGCCTCTGCCTCTGCCTCTGCCTCTGCCTCTGCCTCTGCCTCTGCCTCTGCCTCTGCCTCTGCCTCTGCCTCTGCCTCTGCCTCTGCCTCTGCCTCTGCCTCTGCCTCTGCCTCTGCCTCTGCCTCTGCCTCTGCCTCTGCCTCTGCCTCTGCCTCTGCCTCTGCCTCTGCCTCTGCCTCTGCCTCTGCCTCTGCCTCTGCCTCTGCCTCTGCCTCTGCCTCTGCCTCTGCCTCTGCCTCTGCCTCTGCCTCTGCCTCTGCCTCTGCCTCTGCCTCTGCCTCTGCCTCTGCCTCTGCCTCTGCCTCTGCCTCTGCCTCTGCCTCTGCCTCTGCCTCTGCCTCTGCCTCTGCCTCTGCCTCTGCCTCTGCCTCTGCCTCTGCCTCTGCCTCTGCCTCTGCCTCTGCCTCTGCCTCTGCCTCTGCCTCTGCCTCTGCCTCTGCCTCTGCCTCTGCCTCTGCCTCTGCCTCTGCCTCTGCCTCTGCCTCTGCCTCTGCCTCTGCCTCTGCCTCTGCCTCTGCCTCTGCCTCTGCCTCTGCCTCTGCCTCTGCCTCTGCCTCTGCCTCTGCCTCTGCCTCTGCCTCTGCCTCTGCCTCTGCCTCTGCCTCTGCCTCTGCCTCTGCCTCTGCCTCTGCCTCTGCCTCTGCCTCTGCCTCTGCCTCTGCCTCTGCCTCTGCCTCTGCCTCTGCCTCTGCCTCTGCCTCTGCCTCTGCCTCTGCCTCTGCCTCTGCCTCTGCCTCTGCCTCTGCCTCTGCCTCTGCCTCTGCCTCTGCCTCTGCCTCTGCCTCTGCCTCTGCCTCTGCCTCTGCCTCTGCCTCTGCCTCTGCCTCTGCCTCTGCCTCTGCCTCTGCCTCTGCCTCTGCCTCTGCCTCTGCCTCTGCCTCTGCCTCTGCCTCTGCCTCTGCCTCTGCCTCTGCCTCTGCCTCTGCCTCTGCCTCTGCCTCTGCCTCTGCCTCTGCCTCTGCCTCTGCCTCTGCCTCTGCCTCTGCCTCTGCCTCTGCCTCTGCCTCTGCCTCTGCCTCTGCCTCTGCCTCTGCCTCTGCCTCTGCCTCTGCCTCTGCCTCTGCCTCTGCCTCTGCCTCTGCCTCTGCCTCTGCCTCTGCCTCTGCCTCTGCCTCTGCCTCTGCCTCTGCCTCTGCCTCTGCCTCTGCCTCTGCCTCTGCCTCTGCCTCTGCCTCTGCCTCTGCCTCTGCCTCTGCCTCTGCCTCTGCCTCTGCCTCTGCCTCTGCCTCTGCCTCTGCCTCTGCCTCTGCCTCTGCCTCTGCCTCTGCCTCTGCCTCTGCCTCTGCCTCTGCCTCTGCCTCTGCCTCTGCCTCTGCCTCTGCCTCTGCCTCTGCCTCTGCCTCTGCCTCTGCCTCTGCCTCTGCCTCTGCCTCTGCCTCTGCCTCTGCCTCTGCCTCTGCCTCTGCCTCTGCCTCTGCCTCTGCCTCTGCCTCTGCCTCTGCCTCTGCCTCTGCCTCTGCCTCTGCCTCTGCCTCTGCCTCTGCCTCTGCCTCTGCCTCTGCCTCTGCCTCTGCCTCTGCCTCTGCCTCTGCCTCTGCCTCTGCCTCTGCCTCTGCCTCTGCCTCTGCCTCTGCCTCTGCCTCTGCCTCTGCCTCTGCCTCTGCCTCTGCCTCTGCCTCTGCCTCTGCCTCTGCCTCTGCCTCTGCCTCTGCCTCTGCCTCTGCCTCTGCCTCTGCCTCTGCCTCTGCCTCTGCCTCTGCCTCTGCCTCTGCCTCTGCCTCTGCCTCTGCCTCTGCCTCTGCCTCTGCCTCTGC